>SNVD02008222.1:0-334517 GCA_013180625.2 Boswellia sacra | reverse complement strand
CTCATCAAGGAAAAAGTTCTCTCAAGGATAACTTTTATCCTTTACAAGAAGATCTCACTCTCACCACAATACAAGAACAAAGTAAATTTTTATAATAAAAGTACAACTCTCTTCAAAGAGTAGATAAAGAATATAAAAGCTCTCTAGACTTGATATTTCTCTTGTTTTTTTTTTTACTTGATAAAATGCTTCTCTTGCTCTTCTTCTTGAATGCATGGGAGAAGGGCTTCTTTTATAGGCAAATGAGATGAACTTAATCAAATGAAGACACCAACTCTAAATTTTCTGCCCACCATAAAAACTGTAATCTTGTCTGCCATTTTTGTCAATGTTCTGTTAGAAATTTGAAAATATGAGAACATAAAAGATCTGCACAATTGAATAATCTTTCCAAGTATCAAGAATCAAGTCAATTGGATATTTGTAGCTCAAGATATGGCCAAAAAACCATTCGGTGCTCATGTGACTTTATTTTTCTTTCTTGTGTCAGTCCACCGACTTGCAAGTGTATTATGTTGGCCTTATGTTTGAAATTTGAATTTTTTCAAAGAATATGAAATCTGCTCCATTGAATCATCTTTCCAATGCCATAGGAATCAAGTTATTTGGATATCTCTAACTCATGATATGGATAAAATATCATTCGGTGCTCAAATGAGTTGATTTTTCTTCTCTGTGTCAGTCCACCGAATTTCATGTCAATTATGTCAGCCTTGTGTTTGAAATTTGAATTTATTCAAAACATATGAAATGTTCTTCATTAAGTTCTATTTCCAATTCCATAAGAATCAAGTCATTTTGATTTTTGTAGCTCAAGATATATCCAAAAGAGTATTCCGTGCTCATGTTAGCTGCTTCCATTTGACTTTCAATTTTCATGATGATTTCGACAATCTTGCACTTGAAATTTAAATTTCTTTAAAACATATGAAATGTTATAAATTGAGCAAGCTTTCCAAAGGCTCAAGAATCACATCATTTGGACATCTATAGAGATATATATGATTAATTGATTGAACATTGCTCATGTATCAGATTCCTTGAGTCAAACCTTGCTCTTAAACTTTGGTGCCTTTAACATGTAGTCTTCTCCTTAGCTTCAACACTTCATTTTAATAAGCCTTTTCTTGATTTTACAATTATTTCAATGATATTACTCTTGTACATAAATAAACATGTTAGTAAATCACAATGAATCAATGTGTATTGTTATCATCAAAATTATCATATAGCCTTAGGGCTAACAGACACAAGCCCTAAGAAAAGGTGCACCGAAGAGTGTTGAAAACCCTAAGAAGTAGGTACACTTAAAAGTGTTTTAAGCCCTTAGAATAGGCACAAGCTGTAAGAACAGGTATACTGAAGAGCGTTAAAAACCCTAGGAAGTAGGTGCACTTATGAGTGTTTAAAGCCGTTAGAATAGGCACACTGAAGAGTGTTAACAAACCCTGGAAAGTATGTGCACTAAAAAGTGTTAGAAATCCTAAGAAGTAGGTGTACTAAAGACTGCTAACCAACCCTAGGAAGTAGATGCATTGAAGAGTGTTTGAAACCTTAAGAAGTTGGTACACTAAGGAGTGTTTTATAATAGCATCATAAGGATGCTTTCTAGCCCCTGAATGGGCAGTCACCCTTATGAATGGGCACATCGGCCCTTAACTGGGCATATTAACCCTTGAATGGGCACGCTAGCCCTTAAGTAGGCATATTAGCCCTTCATTGGGTGCACTTTTTTATAGGAATGGAAGAGGAAAGAAGATGGTAAGAAGTCTAATAGAATGTGGATAAAGTCGAATATGCCACAATGAGAAGAGGAAAGACAGAGCAAGAGTACTTTGTTAATTTTTGTGTCCCACAAACTTCTCCAAAGTAAGGGGCAAGCTGTAGTCGCTGGATTTTTAAGGCTCGATGATAAATGAAAATGAACATTGAGCAACAAAAAAGACTGATATGAAGTTTGTGGCTCAACTTGTGTAGTGTAGGAAGCAAATGGCGCAGGCACGCAGATGAAGCTGTACAGGGCACCAAAATCCTCATCAAATGCAGTATCAGACATGCAAAAACAAAAAGTTGATGCAATGATACAGATCATTTGGCATAGGGACACAGATCATTTGGCACAACTATGTGTATTCTAGGTTTGCAGATTTTTTGGGCAAAGAGTTTGTGCAGGTGTATGAGTAATGTTATGCAGGAGCACAGTACTATTTCCTAGTCAAAATAGGATTTGTTGTTACAAAAGTAGATGGCCTATAAGCCTTGGACAATAAAAAGGGGATGTGTTTTTCAGTATAAAAGAGTTATGAGAGAGCTGGAAAAGAGAGAAAAGAAAGAGGGTTAGGGTTTAGAGAGTTTTGAAGCCTTCTTAGAGTGTAAAAGGCCATATTTCTTCAAATGGTCCCCACTAAACACTCTTGTATCTTTTGTATCTCTTGTTTTTCATCATAGTGGATTAATCATCACCAGCAACTGAACGTAGGATTACATATTATGGTCTAAACCAGTATAAGTCCTGGTGTTCTTATGTTTTTTCTTTGTTTTACTTTGTGATGCGTTCGAAACTAGCAAGTATACCAGTCGCACAAGTAATAAAATGATGAGTAAGATATCGTTCCCAGGAAAATTGATTCCAATTGAATTTGTTATTTTACAGCAACGATAAACTAAACAGGGGGGTTTTGTTGAATGATTAACTAAATGAAATAAGAATGCAAATTAAGAATAACAAAACAGAAGTTAATTTGAATGGAAGATCAATGAGAAAAATCTGGTTAAGGGATCCTTCTCTACCACAAGATATGGATTTGCGAATTAATCGTAGAATTGTCATCCAATTACAGCATTGAAGTTATCAACCGTAGATAACAACAAGCTCTGTTAACCCAATCTTTCCTTACTTTGTTGTTAAATAAAACAAGCTCTTTATTTAATCTCTATCCATTAAACAACCTATAACAAGCTCTCTAAATTTAATTCAATGGATGCATTACGATAAGAAAGATAGGTTGATCTAAGCAATAAACACACAAGCTCGGATTATTTACTTAGGTTGTATTATCCAATTGCAATCTCTGATCACAATTTTGCTACTAAGGATTAGAAATTCAAGACAATTACGGATCAAGATTCTAGTCTAGCAATAGACAATATCCAGATTATATTCAGTTGGCCACCCAAATACAATCCAGCAAGCAATCATAAGCATTAGACATGGGAAAATACAAGCAACTTCAATTAGAGAATTGGATAACAACTTCTTGCACAATCAACTTACAAAAACTATATCAGGGGCTTTGAAATCACCCTCAACCAATTCAGATTCAGTTACACATGTTTAAGAACGTGGTAAATACAATACAACATGGAGACATTCCAGAAAATGAAAGAGAAAGGGAAAACTTAGCAAATTTGATGAAATCTCTTAGGATTTGTAGTTCTTCCTCTTTCCAAGCCTTCAATCTCCTTCAAAAACTCTAAGAGATGAGAGAAATCCAAAGATACAGCCTCCTCCACGTTCTCCCCTCTTCAAGTTATCAAAATAAAACCCTAAAATGTGTTTAAATACTCTGCTACAGTAACCTGCTACAGTGTCCCATATTATACATGCTACAGTGATTTGTGGAATTACATTTCCATACTTCTCACACTGTTTTGATTACAACTTTTGGTACACTGAATGGATTTCTAAACCGTAAATTTCTCCAAAAAATAGACTTCGAGAGCTTTCCAACGGTATATAATATGTCATCGGGTTCATTGTATATCAATACAATTAAATCCGAGAAGATCACTGACTAGCAGAGGTGAAAATGAAGGGTTTACTCCATTTTTGTGCAAGTTGCTCCAAAACTCCTACAAACATCAAAACCACACAAAAACATAAAAATACCAAGGAATATAGCAAAGAAACATGGACGAATTGATATGAAAATGAGATATAAATAGACACTTATCAAATTCCCCCACACTTAGACTTTGCTAGTCCTCGAGCAACTACGACAATATGAAATAAAACTAAACCGAAACAGAATCAGCAAAAAATTAAAACACACAAATGCTTCATCTTGCAAATAGGCCTCAAAGATTGTACTTAATTATAACCCAAGGAAAACTTCAAAATAATGCACTTGATCAACAATTTTATCCGAAGATTAGTTTCGCTTCACTTCAATTCCTCAAGTGTGTGTGTGTAGAGCCATTCTCACCTAATCACTTGTAACCCGGATGAGTTTATGCATAAAAATAAATCATATTTAATATTGAAGATGTGTGTATAAATGAACTCCATAGGCTTGCTTCTCAAGTCACTCTCCACTAATGTAGACATGCACAACACTAAGGATCAAGTAGCACTTTATTAAGCTTGTAACGTTTGGCTTGGGTGAAGGTATGATAAAGGATAATAATTTGGCTTAAATCACCCAGAAACACATAAATCATTCAAGACTATGTAGAGCTCAACCCTATAACACAACTTCATTTCAATTCACCAGGTTACTCCCCCAAACTTATTTAGAACACTCAATCTTTTTTTTTTTGCAGAAAACAAAAGAAAACTACACCCCCACACGTTGTTGTTTCATTCTTTTTAAGAATACTTAAGGGTATAGATCTCTTATTCTTCTTCTTTTGTTCTCTTTTTTTTTCTTTTTTCTTTTTTTATTACACTTCCCCTCCCCCACACTTAAACAACACATTGTCCTCAATGTGTAAGTACGTGGACGATAAGTACAGATTCGCTTTTTTTTCTTTTTCTTTTTTTCTTTTTTTTTTTCAAACACAATAGGACTCACTTGCATTGCTCATGACACATCCCAACCTCCTCTAACTTCCCAAAACCAGAACATATCTCAAAATTTAATTGTGAATGATCTACATGCTCATAGGTAAGGGATAAACTGTTTGGAACAAATTCATTTGAGGTTAGGAAATCTTTTAGTGAGTTAACAAAGAAAAGGCTTACAGCGGCTCAAAGGGGTAACTAGGGATCAATTTCTGTCAAGGTTGGTTATTAAGGCTCAAACGGTCCAAAGATGGCCTAAATCATTTCCCCAATGTTGCACAGTCTAGGATTCGCCTCGAGTGACCATCAAACAAGTTCTAGAATTCATTGAAATCTGAAGAAACATTTAAATTACATAAACTTTCTCTAAGTGAGCAAATAACTCAATGATAATAGCTCAGTGCTCAATGTTGTGCAAGGAATCAAAGGCAAATTGAAAACCATGCATTATTTATCATTTTCTAAGAGTTATGCTCAATTCAATCATTATCTTATCATCGACCCACAAAATGCAAGAAAAGAGGTACGTGGCGTTGTTACACCTGAGTCAAGATTGTATATTTCAACAATCCTTAGGACCAGTAGCCCGCAGACTTAAGGTTTCCAGCCTATATACCTTTATTATGAAAGAACAAAACAAGAAACAAGACACTTCAAACAACGTGAAATAAACAAAATACAAAGTTATTAAGGAAGAATGCGTTTCAAGGGTTAAGGAAACCCCATATTCTGCCATTCTCAGGTTTTTCCACAATTTTTTTTTCGAATCAAAACTGATAAAGACAAAAACACATAACAACTCTAAATTACACGAAACTAAACTTACTCATAAAATAACAAAGTTCAACAAGTCAGCAAACAAAAACAAGTTAGTTAGAATGGGTCTAAAAAGTTTAGAAGTTAGCCTCCGTCTTCAGCCATTATGGATTGAAGAGATCCAGAATGCGTTTCAAGAGAACTTGAACTTTTTAAGCCACCACTCTAAAAACTGAGATTAGAAAATATTACCTGGGGCGAAAGAAACAACCTGCAAAATCTCAAAATAAATAACATGAAAAACTTCAAATAAACACAATAAAAAGAAAGCAAACAAAAACGAAGCAAACCAACAAACAGAGATTACAGATGGAGTGTTAAATCGAGTTTACGCCTCTTATTACCTTCTCCAAACCAATCTATCCGAGCTATTGTTGGATCAGGCGAATAGACGAATTCTTGTAGTTTGTCAATTAACTCCCCTGCAGTTGAAGCTGTAACCAGGATTTGCCTCGCCGACGGTGAGATGAAATTTTTTTCTACAGCTTGATCAAGAAAAGACAACAAACCATCAAAAAAATTATTGACATTTAACAAACCAATGGGTTTCCGATGGATGTTTAGCTGTGCCCAAGAGGTGATTTGAAATATCTCCTCTAATGTGCCATAACCACTGGGTAAAGCTATAAATGCATCGGACTTAACAACCATATGTGCAATACGCTCATGCATGCTAGAGACTTGTAACTCTTCCCCGATTGTGTTGCCTACGATATCTCGTACAGCTATAGGTTTGGGGATAATGCCAAGAACTTTGCTTCCTCCCAAGGATGCAGCTGTCGACACACACCCCATTAATCCAAGACTACCCCCTCCATAAATCAAATGAATACCTCTCGCAGCTAATGTCCTACCAAGATCAAGAGCTGCTGTTGTAAACTCTCCATCTTTACCAAATTGCGATCCGCAAAATACGCATATATTGCGGAATCGCCGAATTGGTGTTTTCTCCATTTCTACAAGTGCTCTAATCTTGTGTAAGACACGTTAGATATTATGCTTTTCAATTGCAAGACAGGTTATGGAATGACATATGAAAATATGCAGAATGTATATATACACCCATAAAACTCTCAAATTTTGACACATGGGGACATACTTTCGGTGGGGGTTGCTCGATGCAGATTTATCGCCCCCAAGATTTGAAAAAATGAGATATGCTTTCGGCGAGGTTTGACAAAACCTACACACTTGTCTCCCACGTGAAGCATGGAAAATGGAGATACACTTTCGGCGGGGGCTTGACAAAACCCCCACACTTGTCTCCCACGTGAAGCATGGAAAGTACAGATATACTTTCAGTGGAGGTTGACAAAACCTCCACACTTATCTCCCACGTGTGCTTATGTCATGGGGTAGTCATATGGTTTGTCAAAAAGAAAACTTGAAATTGAAACAAACAAAATCAACAAACAACAACAACACAAAAACAACATTGATAATCAGATCAAACGAAACAAGAAAAAATAAATTCTACAACAACAACACACATTCAAATATACAAGTAGTTGTGATTGTGGCTCACATCTTCCTCTGGTTTTACGTCCAGTAACGGCTGAAACGCCTTCTATGAGTCGGGGATTTGCTTCCCATCCAGTTTTCTTATAAACTGGCAAACAGGGTCGTTTTTAGTCAGATTTCCTAGACTATAACACTGCAATTCATCACGAAATTGTGTCCATAGATTAAGCAATTCACGCTGAACAAGTCCACAAGAATGTGACTCGAGAGTTAACAAAACATTATCCAGCGACTCATTACTCAAACCATTCTTAATAAATGAAAGTTTATCTTCTCTATTCCTGGACGCAAAACCTAATGAACGACAAGTCTGGTTACAATTCCATCTAGCACATTTATAACATACTTGTAACCTTTTCGCTCTTCGCCTCTTGGCGTAGTAGCTCTTTCCTAGACCAGGCATGTATTTTGCGAGATTAATGTCCGGCTCACCGGACAATCTCACCTTGGCTTCGATAAGCCATCGATATCCGCAGGCACATTTAGGAGCATCAACGCCCAAAGTCTAGTCATCCGTACTTTATAAATTTTAAACACAGCATTTTGAGGAAGTGAAGGGAAATATTTACGAAGGTTCGACAGAAAGATATCGGCATCCATTGAAGAGGAGAAAAGGAAAGATATTACCATAATTCGTTTGAGTCTATTCTTCTCCAAGATATGCACGCTTCAAACCTTCAAGCAATGGCTTCAATTCTTGTTTCGGTGTTTCCTCAAGCTGTTGCACAAATGAGGACAAAGTACGAAATGATCAAATTAAACAAAATGAAGGAAAAGAAAAGAGCAGAAATGAAACTAAAGACACATAAAAGAGATAACAACACAATAACAAACAAAAGTCAAAAACAAGTAAAAACAAATAAAAACAAATAAGACAGATATCAAAGAGAGATAAAACCTGATCAATTTGATGGCCTATGAATGGAATCTCCTTGAGACACGAAAATCGATCATTATTACCTTATTTTATTTTTCTTTTCTTTTCTTTTATTTATTTTTCAAAAACATTGGGTTGCCTCCCAATAAGCGCTTGGTTTAACGTCCTCAGCCCGACGTTGGTTCCATCATGGGAGGGTCCAATCTCCGCTATGCTTCTCTAGTGGGCTTGGATCCTTTTTCCAACAAGAATTGTTACATGCATATGGCTGGGCCTTGGATGTTAGCAATCGTCCACCCAATAGTTATTTTGTGATCTCTAAGTACTGGGACGAGTTTCTCTTCTTGTAGTGGTGCAAGGCCCATTTCTATTATAACTGGCAAATAATCATTCTCACCAAAAAAACACATGCCTCAAATAATCTAAAAGTAGCTTAAGCTCTAAGGTATTGGTTTTCATCACAGAAGGAAGAAGTTTCTCATTAGATAAAGGCAATTCAATGTACGAAACATCATACCTGTTTGTGATTATAGCTATAGTCTCATCTAAGCATGCCATAGCTTCCTCCATTTCTTTGGACACTTGTATCAACCTTCTTGGTTCTTTGGAATTTTCTGTCCCTATGTGCTCATTAATAGCTACATCCAATCCATTCTTGCGAATTAACTCAAAATGTTGTTGTGGCAAAGAATCAATAACATCAACTGCAAAAACAGAATGCAAGTCACTAGGGTACCTCATTGCCTCAAAAATATTGAAATGGATCACCTCGCCATCAAATTCCATGGTGAGAGTGCCATCATGAACATCAATCTTAGTTCGAGCAGTTTTCAAGAATGGTCTCCCTAAAAGAATTGGTGTTGGATTAGGAGATGTCTCATCCTCCATTTCAAGAACATAGAAGTCTGCTGGGAAAACCATTGATTTACCTGCACAAGCACATCTTCCACAACTCCCTTGGGATATGCATTAGAACGATCAGCAAGTTGAATGGTAATACCAGTTTCCGCAGAGGTCCAAGATTTAAAGAAGCATAAATAGAATATGGCATGACATTAATAGATGCTCCTAAATCTAACATAGCCCTTTCAAACTTGGTTCTACCAATGGTGCATGGAATGGTAAACGTACCTGGATCTTTGCATTTCGAAGGAATTTTTCTTTGTAGTACAGCTGAAACATTTTCCCCCACACTTACTTTCTCATTTCCCTTCAACTTTCTCTTGTTGGTGCATAACTCCTTGAGAAATTTTGCATAACGAGGCACTTGCTTAATAGCATCCAAAAGTGGTATATTTACCTCAATCTTGCGAAAAGTTTCCAAGATTTCCTGTTCTTGTTCCTCCTTCTTTGATTTTGCAAATCTGCTAGGAAATGGTGGAGGAGTAACATAAGAAGGAATTTGAGTTTTAAGATCTACCTTAGAAGATGATGTTTTGTTCATGGTGGAAGTGGTGTCAACGAGCCAGCGAGCTGCGAGTTCATGAGCAAGTGAATGAACGAGCCAGCGAGCTGCGAGTTATGGCACTAGCATTCTCTCTTGGATTGATCACTGTCTGAGAAGGTAATTTTTCTAAGCTTTGACTCTTGAATTTGCTCATGTTAGTAGCCAATTGTCCCATTTGATTTTCCAGGTTTTGGATACTTACCCTAGTTTCCTACTGAAATTGAATTGTGTTAGTAGCAAGTGCTTTAACAATGTCCTGGAGAGCCATACCTGAGTTTTGTGGAGCTAGTTGTGGTGCTGGTTGTGGTTGCATTTGAAATGATTGCTGCACTCTTGGTTGTCCTAGAAATCCACCCATGGCATTGGCTTGTTCCGTATCTCCTTCTTGCAAAGTTGGACACATATCGGTTGGATGCTCCGTGGTAGAACATACTCTACATACATAAGATTGATGCATATGTCCTGCAGCCATTTTTTTTACAAGAGAGGTAAGCTCAAAAAGTTGTTGTTCAATGTTCGGGGCACTTACCTCATTACTCTCCTTGGTAGTTGTGGCTCAAATTGACTGCTGAATTGTTGGGAGTTCGCTGCCATGTCGCTAATCAAATGTCTTGCAACTTTCGGTGTTTTATTAACTAGTGCTCCACCACTAGCAGCATCAATGATACTCCTTTCCATTGGTAGGATACCCTCATAGAAATATTGAATAAGAAGTCCATCACTAATTTGATGGTTTGGACAGCTAGCACATAACCTTTTAAATCTCTCCCAATATTCATAAAGTGATTCTCCATCGTGCTGTCGAATGTCACAAAAATCTTTTTTAATGTTTATAGCTTTTGAAATGGGAAAGTATTTCTCTAAAAAGAGCTTACTTATCTCATTTCACGTGGTGATGGTACCCGATGGTAGATAGTATAGCCAATCTTTCGCTGAATCTACTAATAAGAATGGGAAAGCTCTCAATTTTATTTGCTCCTTAGACACGCCAATTGGCTTCATACTTGAGCATACCACATGAAATTCTCTGAGGTATTTGATAGGATCCTCTCCTACAAAACCATGAAATGTAGGCAAGAGACGAATTAGTCCAGATTTAAGCTCAAATTCTACCTCAAGGTTGAGATTTATGCACAACGGTTGTTGATCAATAATTGGAGCCGCTAACTCCTTAAGAGTCTGACTGTTTTGCATCACCATTACTTCCGATTCAGATTTGATTGAACTACAAGAAGATGGAAGGGAAGTATGTCATGCAAGGTCAAATTTTGGAGGTGGAGTTGAAATTGACTGATTTAGTCTTAAATTCGAGGATTCGAGAAACTCCTTGATTCGCTTAAGTCGTTGATCCACTTCTCCCTCGAACGTAAAAGCCTAAACACAAACAATCAGAAAATAAAAATCAAGAATCAGTAGTAAAAACAGAATAACAAATTGATTAGAAAATCAATCCCCGGTAATGGCACCAAAAACTTGATGCGTTCGAAACTAGCAAGTATACTAGTCGCACAAGTAATAAAGTGATGAGTAAGATATCGTTCCCACGAGGATTGATTCTAATTGAATTTGTTATTTTACAGCAACGATAAACTAAACAGAGGGGGTTTTGTTGAATGATTAACTAAATGAAATAAGAATGCAAATTAAGAATAACAAAACAGAAGTTAATTTGAATGAAAGATCAATGAGAGACACTTGGTTAAGGGTTCTTTCTCTGCCACAAGATATGAATTTGTGAATTAACATAGAATTGTAATCCAATTACAGCATTGAAGTTATCAACCGTAGATAACAACAAGCTCTGTTATCCCAATCTTTCCTTACTTTGTTGTTAAATAAAACAAGCTCTTTATTTAATCTCTATCCATTAAACAACCTAGAACAAGCTCTCTAAATTTAATTCAATGGATGCATTACGATAAGAAAGATAGGTTGATCTAAGCAATAAACACACAAGCTCGGATTATTTAACTTAGGTTGTATTCTCCAATTGCAATCTCTGATCACAATTTTGCTACTAAGGATTAGAAATTCAAGACAATTACGGATCAAGATTTCTAGTCTAGCAATAGACAACAACCAGATTATATTCAGTTGGCCATTCCAAATACAATCAGCAAGCAATCATAAGCATTAGATATGGGAAAATACAAGCAACTTCAATTAGAGAATTGGATAACAATTCTTGCACAATCAACTTACAAAAACCATATCAGGGGCTTTGAAATCACCCTCAACCAATTCAGATTCAGTTACACATGTTTAAGAACATGGTAAATACAATACAATATGGAGACATTCCAGAAAATGAAAGGGAAAGGGAAAACTTAGCAAATTTGATGAAAATCTCTTAGGATTGTAGTTCTTCCTCTTTCCAAGCCTTCAATCTCCTTCAAGAACTCCAAGAGATGAGAGAAATCCAAAGATGCAGCCTCCTCCACGTTCTCCCCTCTTCAAGTTATCAAAATAAAACCCTAAAATGTGTTTAAATACTCTGCTACAGTAACCTGCTACAGTGTCCCGTATTATACATGCTACAGTGATTTGTGGAATTACATTTCTATACTTCTCACACTGTTTCGATTACAACTTTTGGTACACTGAATGGATTTATAAACCGTAAATTTCTCCAGAAAATAGACTTCGAGAGCTTTCCAACGGTATATAATATGTCATCGGGTTCATTGTATATCAATACAATTAAATCCGAGAAGATGGTTGACTAGCAGAGGTGAAAATGAAGGGTTTTACTCCATTTTTGTGCAACTTGCTCCAAAACTCCTACAAACATCAAAACCACACAAAAACATAAAAATACCAAGGAATATAGCAAAGAAACATGGACAAATTGATATGAAAATGATATATAAATAGACACTTATCACTTTGCTTGAGTGTGTGCTTAATCTCCTAGATTAATTTTGTAATAAGCTACTTATGAGTGTTTGCACCTCTCTTCTTCATAACAAATTGGTATCAGAGCCTGGTTACAACTGTTTGGGGTCTTTGGTGGCCAAATGTTCTTAGCACAACAAGTGTTAAAAGTCCTGACTCATAGTTGCGTAGTACGAGAGGCGTTAGAAGAAATTCTTGTGATGGCTGCATCAACTAGCAAGTACAAGTTTGAGAAGTTTAATGGCAGCAATGACTTCATTAGTTAGAGGATAAAGATGTTGGCCTTGTTAGGCAACCTAGGATTGGACGAAGCACTTGGGGTGAAAGTAAGATGTCGGATAGCTATAGCGCTGAAAAGAAGAGCGATATCATGAAGAGAGCCTACAACATGTTAATTCTTTGCTTGAACAACAAGGTGTTGAGGCATGTCTCTCAAATGAAAACTGCAGCTAATGTATGGTTAAAGCTTGAAAGCCTTTCTATGATGAAAAATCTGTCGACTAGGTTGTATTTAAAGGCAAAATTCTTTACTTTCAAAATGGTTGAGAATAAGAACTTGCAAGACCATATTGATGAATTTAATAAACTATGCCTAGACCTAGAAAATGTACAAATAGAACATGATGATGAGGATAAAACTTTGGTGCTGTTACATTCTCTTCCAAAATCATATGAGATGTTTGTTGATATTTTGAAGCATGGTAGGGAGACATTGCCACTTGATGATGTAATTAGTGCATTGAATTTAAAATATCTCCAAAGGAAGAACGAGTTGGGTAAACACTCGGGTGAAGGGTTGCATGTTAGAGATAAGAGTGACAAACGTGATTACAAGGGCAAGTCACACTCAAGGTCAAAGTCAAGGGGTAAGAAAGCGATAATATGCTATCGTTATCTTAAGAAAGGGCATATTAGGATGTGTTGTCCCAAAAGAAAAAAGAACGACAAAGGTAAAGAACCAGGAAAGGGATTTGTTGCAATTATAGATGATGGATATGAGAGTTCGAACGTGCTAGTCGTGACTATGAAAAACTCAGAGAAACAATGGGTTTTGGATTCCATTGTTCGTTCCACATGACGTCAAACAGAAGCTCGTTTGAGTCTTATGAGAAGATTGACGACGAAAAAGTTTTGTTGGGTGAAAACAAAGCTTATAGCTTGGTGGGCATAGGGACAGTTTGAGTAAAAACTCATGATGGCATGGAAAGAGTTTTGACAGCTGTGAGGCACATTCCAAAGTTGAAGCAAAATTTGATTTCACTCGGTATGCTCAATTCTAATGGCTGCAGCTACAAAGGGGAGAATGGCACCTTGACAGTTAAAAGAGGATCCTTGGTGATAACGAAAGAAGTGAGGAAAAATGGTTTGTATATTCTCCAAGGCAGCACTATAATTGGAGAAACAGGCTTGGTATCAAGCATGGATGATAAAGCCTACTTGTGGCATAAGAGGCTTGGTCGTATGAGTAAAAAGGGGCTTCAAGAGCTGTAGAAGCAAGGACTATTGTGCAGCGATAAGTTGGGGAAATTGGAGTTTAGTTAGCATTGCGAGTTTGCCAAAGCAAAAAGGGTTAAATTCTCCTCTCCAACTTACACTACTAATAAGACTCTGAGTTATATTCATGTAGACTTATGGGATCCATCTCAGCATACAACTTTAAGTGGAGGTAGATACCTTATGTTTATTATTGATTACTACTCAAGGAAGGTGTGGGTATACATCTTGAAGACTAAGGACAAGGCACTCCAGAAATTTCAAGATTGGAAAAAGATGGTTGAGGCCCAAACGAGGAGAAAGGTTTCGAAGCTTAGAATCGATAATGGTTTGGAGTTCTTGAATGAAGAGTCTAACCAATTTTGCAATAATAAGGGAGTGGTGAGGCATAAGACGATATCCGGAACACCGCAGAAAAATGGCTCTGCTGAAATGATGAACAAAATGCTTCTTGAAAGTGTTAGATGCATGTTGTTGAGCACTGGAATGCCCAAGGAATTTTAAGGAAAAGTAGTCAACACAGAGGCATATTTAATCAATAGATGTCTATCATGTTAAATTGATTGTAAGGTACCAGAAGAAGTGTGGTCAGGTTTGTTTATAAGCTACAATCATTTGGAAGTGTTTGTTTGTGTGGCTTATGCACATACCAAACAAGGCAAGTTGGAGCCAAAATCAAGGAAGTGCATGTTTGTTGCCTATCCAGAAGGTGTGAAGGGATATAGGTTGTGGTGCCAAGATTTGAATATGTCAAAGTGTTTTACTTGTAAAAATGTCATATTTAGAGAATCAAAATGGTATTTTGAGGGTTGTAACATGAATATTCAGCTTAGAACTAAAGATGTAGATATAGTCAAGGCTGAGGTAGAGTATAGAACTTACAAAGCTACAGATGGAGTTAAAGCTGAGGTGGTGCTCCTTGATTCTGAAAATTCTCAGATGAAAGTGGCAGTTGAAGTAGAAAAACATGGTGACATGGTAGAAGTCCCTAATGTGGCTGAGAACTTGAGGAATCAACAACTAGTAAGAGAAATTTGCTAGAAGAGTCGGAGTTGCACCTTAAGGTATGGTTATGCTAATCTTATAACTTATTTATTGCCAATGTCAGAGGAGTTAGATGATAGTTTGTTTAGAAGATATGAGAAAGCTATGTGTAGTAGAGATACACAGATAAGATAGCACATAATGAATTCTTTGTTTGAAAATGGAGTAAGAAATCTTATACTGCTTGATATTGTTGATATATTGTTTGAGCCAAACAATCTAACAGAAGTTAGAAAATTGAAATCTTAATTGGATAGGAAATTTAAGATGAAAGACTTTGAAAGTGTTAGAAAGTGTTTTATAATGAAAATCAGTAGAGGCAGAGATGGAAACCGATTATCATTGTCTCATGATGTTTGAATTCGTAAAGACACTTGTAAAGTTCAACATGATTGAAGGAAAAAAGGTTCAGACTTCTTTGGTTACACATTCAAAGCTTTTATCACTCTGTCTCTTGTAATTGTTAAAGACAAGAAAAGATATGACTGAAATTCTTTATGTAAAGGTTGTTTGAGGTTTGATGTACTCCATGGCTTGCAGGCCTGTTTTGGCATGTGCAGGACGTTTGGTGTGCTAGTTTATGGCATATCCAGAAATAGTTCATTGGGAAGCTGTCAAATGTAGTAAATACCTTAAAGGTGTATGAACGACTGAGAAAGACAATGTTGTAACTGAAGTTCTTAAGGAAGCATTGTGGCTGCAAAACTTATAGATGATATATAAGTTGTGAAAATGTCAACGTCAAGCTACATCTCATCAATGGTATTATTGATGGAGTTGATTGGTCAATAGTTAAAGTTTATATTGACATGAATTCAACTGGCATGGTCTCCAAGCTGGTTGCCTGTGTCAAGTTCAGTTCTTATTTTTGACTTGATACATATAATGTTTGGGGCAACATAGCTTGAAGATAGACGTGGCTGGAATCTATTATGGTGGTTTACAGTATGAAAACACAAGCTTAATCCAAGGTGGAGATTTGTGAAGTCAATGGCTCAACTTGTGTAGTACAGGTAGAAAAGTAGTGTAGACGTGCAGATGAAGTTGCGGAGGTGAGCCAAAATCCGCATCAGATGCAGCATTAGATATGTGAAAATAGAAAGTTGGTGCAGCAGCACGGATTCTAGGTTTGTAGATTTTCTAGGCAGAGAGTTCGCACAGGTGCACGAGTAATGTTGTGTAGAAGCACGATACTGTTTCCTAGTCAAAAGAGGATTTCTTGTTGCACAAGTAAATAACCTATAAGTATTGGACTATAAAACGGGGACGTGTTTTTCAATGTAAAAGAGTTCTGAGAAAGCTGGAAAAGAAAGAAAAGAAATAGGGTTAGGGTTTAGAGAGATTTTAAGCCTTCTTGGAGTGTAAGAGGCTATATTTCTTCTAGTTGTCCCTAGTAAACACTCTTGTATCTTTTGTATCTCTTCTTTTTCATCATAGTGGATTGCTCATCACCAGCAACTAGATGTAGGATCACATATTGTAGTCTGAACCAGTACAAATCCTTGCGTTCTTGTGTTTTTTTCTTTGTTTTACTTTGCTTGGGTGTGTGCTTAATCTCCTAGATTAATTCCGCGATAAGCTACTTGTGAGTGTGTGGACTTCTCTTCTTCACAACAATCGAAATGGCCTTGGAGGCCAAGAAGAGAAAGGTTAGAAGAAACCAACCAAGGGTCCCAAAAACTAACACATGACTTCAAAAAATCACATAAATCAATTTAGAAGGAATCTATTGATAAATCATATACTATTACGAAGCAAAGGATGTATAGTTTCCATAGAAATTTATAGATCGTAAATCAGAGTTGAACTTGAAAATTTATGGATTATCAAACAAATAAATGTCAGAAGGGACTATATTAAAAAGTTGCAAAATAGGAAGGCTTGGTAGGCAACAACCGGCCGACTGTCAAAGTGCCAGTCGACGGTCTTCTAATAGTTGGCCAATCATTGTCCCACTAGAAATTGAAATTTTCTTAAGAAAACTTCCTTTTTTGTTTCCCTTTTTCTTTTTTCAATCTCAACCCTCTCCTATATTAACAGTCCTTCTCCTCAGTTTTTAGGACATCCTAATCCTCTATTCTCTTTCTTGAAGACACACTTGAGAATTCAATGAGTCTTTTCTAATTTAAAATTTCAGGCGTCTTATATTGCTCTAAACCTGAAAAGGGTACATCCTGAGAGCAACTCTCTCTTCCCCCTTCTTATTTCTTCTTTATTTTTTTTCCTTTAGAATAAGCATGTTTAAGCTTGTTAGTGCTTAAAATAAGCATGTTTAGATTTTATTTTAATGCTTAGGAGCATCTTTAGGGTCTTTATGAATTATTTAACCTTATGTTTATTTTATGAGATGGAAATGCATGTCGAGGTAAGTCCGCTTTCCTTTCTTAATTAGAATCATGATTAGGAATTCATTTTTTACGCTAATGCATAGAATCATGCTTAGGAGCACATCTCTAGAATCATACTTAAGAGCACATGAATAGAATCATTATCGAAAAACTTATGATTGCTTTAAAGTATGCTAGGAAATAGCATAGAATAGGTGTGAATTACTTTAATTATCCTTTGAATGCTTGATTAGGTTGAAATAGCGATGTTTTATCATGATTACTTGAAGTAAGCTAGAATATGCCATGATAACCATGTTTAGGCTAGAAATGCCATGATTCCTTATAAATTAAAATGAATTATGCTAGAATAGCAATAGATAGAATTACCATGATAGAATTATAAAATTTATGTCGAAGTGCCATGATTCTAGATTATGGTTTTAGCTAGAATTCTAATTGATTGATATGAACACATGTATTGTATAATGCCATGAAGTGGTAATAGACTCACATATGGTGGTGAGGAATTCATTGTCTATTAAGTCTCGAAGCGGTTGTTTATATTTGATATTCAAATATATGATTTCTTTTATAAATGTATGAAATATTTTTGAAGTATTGAAAGTAGAATTACTTTACTATTGATGAATAATCGATGCAATTTTCTTCTCCTTCCCCCATGTTTAAAGGAAATGTAATGCATTCTCCTCCCTTTTTCTATGCCTGATTATACAATTGTCATTGATTGATAATAACCTCACATGTTTAATGAAGATAAAAAGAGAAATGTGTGTTAAAAGAACAACTTAGGCGAATTGTATAGCAGCATGAGTTATTGATCGGGGTGAGGCAAATTGCTTGTACCTAACTTCCTGAACCTATTTGTTAAGGGATGAGGGTAGTTTAAGTCCTGAATTGAGGGATCAGATTGCCCCTATTGATTCCTAATTGAATAATTAGGTGTCGACTCCATTTCTTCAGACATGCCTATGGCTCTTTTGTGTTCCCTTAAGTTTCGAGAGAGGCTTTAACACAGTATCGTGATTGCAAGCACTCATGCGAGATGAAAGCTCCATTCACACATGAGACAATAATAGTTTCTTATTCTTCATATCCCTTATCAATTGGATGCCAAGAGCGCAACTAGCCTCTCCCAAGTCTTCCATCTGGAACTGCTCAACTAGCCAAATTTTTACTGATGATAATATTCTTGCATCATTTCCAATGAGTAGAATATTATCAACATAAAGAATGAGAAATATAACCTTATTATCTTGTATTCTTTTGTAGACACATGGCTAGTCTACATTTTGAATAAAACCATAAGTTTTGATCGTTTGTTTGTTTCAGAGCTGCGAAAGTGGAGGTAAGCCGCTACGGTGAAATATAGCCATGGAGGAGCGACGACTAGAGCGGGATGAGCAAGGCATGGAGGAGCAACGGCTGGGGCAGGATGAGCAAGGCATGGAGGAGTGACGAGTGCAACGGCTGGGGTTGTGGAGGAGCAGCAGTTGTTGAAGAGAATGAAATTTTAGGATTTTAGATTCAATTCAATTTAGGGTTGGAATTTGGGAGATGTTGTAGCTTTATATCATTGATTCAATGTGGCAAAGTTGACAACAATATTATGCTTTCCACCTATCATAGAGCGACACGTGGTAATTTTAAAATTTTTTTAAAATATATATCGGGTCGGGTTTTTTCGGGTCTCTATAAAAACCCGATCCCAAAAAAATCTGATGCTTTGAATCCGATTTCGGGTTTTTTCCTAAACAGCCCCGATCTTGACCCGATCAAACCCGATCGGGTCGGATTATTTTGAACACCCCTATCTGAAACTTGTATCTCTGATCGGATCAAGATTGGTTTCTTTAGACATTTCTTCTAGAACAACATTGCTTTGAGGCTTATGATTACTTATATAGTCGCCTTCTAAGAAAGTTACAATTGTACTCACAAATACTTTCTGATTTGTTTAACGATAGAAGCAATACCCGTTAGTACTTTTGGGGTATCTTACAAACAAACATACTTTTGTTTTGGCACCTAATTTGTCCGTATTGTCCCTTAGCACATGTGTTGGACACCCGCAAATATGAATATGGTGTAAACCAACTTTACAGCCACTTCATATTTCTAAATGTGTCTATGGACCATATTTAAAGGGAACTAGGTTTAGAAGGTATGCTGTCGTTTGTAAGGCATATCCCAAAAACTATTGGGTAGAGTTGACTAACTCAATATGGATCTTACCATATCCAAAAGAGTTTTATTTCTTCTTGCTGCCATACCATTTTGTTGTGGTGTTCTTGGTGCAGTGAGTTAAGAAACTATGCCATTATCTTTCAAGTATTCATCAAACTTACCTAAGAGGTATTCACCACCACAATCTAATCGTAATGCTTTTATACTTTTACCTAATTACTTTTCTACCTCTATCCTATTCTCTTTGAACTTTTCAAAAGCTTTGGACTTTCAGTGTATTAGGTAAATGTATCCATATCTTAGGTAATAATAAGTAAAAGTGGTGAAGTACTCAAAACCACCTCTAGCTTTAACACTAATCGGTCCACATACATTTGTATGTACCAATTCTAAACATTCTTTGGCTCAAAATCCCATGGCCATAAATGGCCTCTTAGACATCTTTCCTTCTAGGCACGATTCACAAGTTTGTAACGGTTCAACCTCTAATTGACTTAGTGGCCCATCCTTAACCATTCTTTGAATTCTTTTAATATTAATATAGCCTAGTCTAAGGTGCCAAAGATATGCTTCATTAGTGTTAGATAATTTTACTCTTTTGTTATTTAAATCAGTGTCATTTATAGTAGGCAATATATTTTTTTATCAAATAAAGTTGTTATTTAACATTCCAGAGCAAATAACCTCTTTATTCTTTCTTATAGCAACTGATTTGCTAAAAGTACTAGAATATTTAGAATTTATTAAGCAAGAAATAGAAATTAAATTCCGTTTAAAATCCAGAACAAAATAACAATTGTTCAAAATAATGTATCTTTTGCTATCAAAACACAAACGCAATTCTCCAACTAAACGAGCAGACATCAACACTCCATTGCCTAGCCTCAAGCTCAGCTCCCCTTCACTTAGTTGTCTAGTTGCCTAGAACCCCTATAAAGAATAGCAAACATGGTTAGTGGCTCTAGAATCTATAATCAAAGTATTCATAAAATCTTCCAAAAGCATAATCCTATATAGAGTAAATTACTTTTATTGGCTTTCTTCTTAACTAAGTAAGTTGGGCAGTTTCTCTTCTATTGCCTATCTATGCCACAGTGAAAACATTTTCCTTTCGACTTCTTTTCCTTCTTGACAATATTCTTTGTTGGAGCTGACCCCTTCTTCTTCTTGTTAACATTATGTTTCCTCATTTTTTCTTTCTTAAAGGACTTAGTAGCAGTAAAAGAATCAAAAGGCTCAACTGTGTTAACTTCCCTTTTCATGCTAAGCATAATTTCCTCAGTCCTTTCCAAGTCTTCCATGAGCTCCATCAAGGTGTAATCCTTATTATTGAATTCACAATATATCTTGAATTGATTAAAGGATTCATTGAGAGACCCTAAGATCATGTCAATTTTAGAGTTAGCATTAATCTCTGCACCCAAAACCTTTGCCCAATTTAGGGTTATAATGACTTCGATCATATAATCCCCGACAAGCTCATTTGTGCCTTGTTTCATACTCATGAACTTTTATAAGGCCTATCTCTTTGCATGACACCCTTGATCGCCAAACATCTCATGTAGATGAGTCATAATTGTCCACAACATTATCAATCCCTCTATGTTATGCCTGAAGCACATTATTCATTAAGGTAAGAATATAACACTTGACAATTTCATTAGCACTCCTCCAAGTGTTGCAATATTCTCTATCCACCTGGGCGGACTCTTCCGTAAGAGCATTAGAGACTGGTTCAATTAGCACCCATTTGATCTTATCATAGGATAACACAATGTCCAGTTTCATTTTCCATTCAATTAGTTGTTCCCTTAGAGCATGTACTCATTAAGAATAGAAGCTATCAGATTCATTTTCTATAAAAATAAATATACACCCTTATCAATGACTATACAACTTTTGAATATTACTACATGATGCATGAGATGCCAAAATGCAAATGCAATTACCTAAAATAATTTAGAAAATATTCTATGGTACTTTAATCAAATAATTACCATTTTTCTTTAAGAAAATATGATAACTCTATTTGATTAAATTAGAACTCTTTCTAATTATTATTATTCCCAAAATATCTCCTATTTTAATAATAATAATCACCATAATTTTAGCCTTTAATTAATGAAATCATTCCTTTAGGGAATATCTTTTCAAAAATTAAATTGAGTGTCTGACCATTGTTTCAATTAATTTCAAAATTGCATTAATATAAAATTTCTTTAGGAAATATCACTCAATGGTTTGCTTGGATTAATTTTATCTAATAGGAGATTCAATCTTGGAAGAACAACTACCATAAACCCTTCTTTAGGAAGTAAGACCCTAAAAAAGGACTAAGTCGAGGCTTGTGAATAACCCATCCATATGGACCAACAATGGAGACTATAGGCTTTAATTTTAATAAAATATTCTCCCACTCAAACATTAAAAAATTTGAGATTTTATTATAAAATGTTATCTATATAACTCTCCTCAAACTCCTTTGAAAACCTTTTATATCTACATTTTATTACTTAATTAATCTTATTAATTAAGTTTATGATTTATATACTATTTATCATAACTTTTTGATAAAATATAAACAACACTAATTAATCTAATTAATTTTAATTTATATATGCCATTAATTAAACATTTTGACTAATATATAGAAATTTATGTATGAACGCATGGACATGTTATAATGCATTGACTTGCCATTCCTATTTCTCTATATAGTATGTGACATGTCATTATTTTATTTAACAAGTTAAATAAAACAACCAACGTTCATAAAAGAATACATGTAGTAAAATACTTGACCATTTTTCTAAAAATATTACATTAATATTTACATAGAACTCTTGTATCTTCTTGACATCTCCCTCACACTCGCATGTGTCTATAAGTTCCAAGAAAATTTTCAAAATTCATAAATTGAAAATTAATAGTGTACAATGAACAGTTTTAAAGCTGTCTAGAAATTTTAAAAGTTTTCACAAACACTCCTACATAATTGGAACATTTCTAGATTTGTAGTTTCACCCTTATAGAATGCATCATTGGTTTAATGGGCCATATAACTCCGATTTTATCACCGTTTTGGGCTGTAAAATCATCAGAACAATATGGAGAAGATGGAGACAACTCATTAAAGCAATTGCCCTCATTTGGGCTTTGGTATCAAAATAAACTACATTCAGTAGATGAACTTTTTTAAAACTAGTCTAGATTAGAGCATAGATAAGCCTGACAAGCCCAATGTTATAAATTTCTTTGCTACCCATAAGCTATTGGATATCAATAGCAAACCCATTAGACTCTACTTTAGCGATAAACTATCAAGCTATTGCTCAGCTAAAACAACAAAAACTCACACACTTTGGACGTAGGCTCGTCACGTTTGAACTTGGGCCAAATTGATTGCCCATAGGGACTTCTAAAAACCCTTTTAGGTCTTCAATCTAGCATGCCCTAGACTTATTCTAGGGCTAGTCATTTTCCCAAAACAGCCCTAAAGAAGCCCAAATGCAAAAGCTCCCGTGCTTGGGTTTTTGGGCCTTTACTCCATGGTTTATGGGCTTTAGGCCCATGGCCTTGGGGCTTTGGCCCTCAAACCCTAGGGGCAGCCTATCACATGGCGTAAGCCATCCTTTGGGCTAGCCACATGGGCAAGGGCAGCCCTGTAGGCCCATAGATGTAAATGTCGGAAGCTCCAAGGAGTTTGGTGCAAACCCTTTGTGACTCAACCCTAAGCTCCTTTCGTGGCAACCAAGAACCCTAGCCACGTCCATCATGTTGTTCGAATTCAGCCACCATAATTCACTCTCTTGTTTCACATTCTTACATCAAACTTAATATTCAATACACTAAATTAAATACAAACAGTTTTGCTCTAAGAACTCTAACTACAAGAATAAAACAACACAAATCTAACACAAATAGAGGGCAACTGAATGGCATAAGGGTCACACCTCAAATAATTACGCACCAATAAAATAAAAATACAAAGAAATCTCTATAGGCCAAGTATTCACCCATACATAACCATACAAATTATTACATAAAATTCCTCAAATGAAATCATGCAAAATTTCTTAGAGAAATTAGCACCATATCATATGACATACCATTAAAGCATAAAAATTAGATTTGAATAAATACCTTATCTTGACTAGATTGAACTTGAGAACACAAAGAAAACAACATTAGGAGGCTAGGCAGCTCAAACGTTAATGCAAGGGTGCCCTAAAGAGCTTTTGTATTTTGGCTAAGGGAGGGAGGCCTGCTTTCACATTTTTTGTCCTATAGTTCTCTTAGGGTTTTGATTGAAACCCTAGTTTGTTATATATCGCCTTTGTTTCCTTGTTAAACTGTAATTTTGAACTTTAATTTATTTAGGATTCTTTTAATCCTCAATATAAATCTACTTGGACTTATATTTTAATTAGGTTTCTACAAACATAGAAAAATCTAATTGGACTCTTATATATTTGAGTCCAACTCAAATAATACGAGGCCTCTTTAATTCTAAATTAAACTCTTAATTAATTAAATCATATTTAATTAACTAATAGGCCTAATAAGTCCAATAGCTTTATAGCCCAATCGTTATCTAATTAATTTATTAATTAAATATTAAGCCCATTAGCTTATTTATTTAATTAAAAGTGTTTAATTAAATAAAAAGCCCATTTAGAATTAACATATTTAATTTAATATTTAAAATTGAATTCTCAATTAAATTAAATAATTATTTACCATATTTTAGTCTCATATTCAAATAATTTAATCAATTACTCAAGAAACCTTGACGGATATATTTAATTACAAGCTCAATAAGTTTGACCTAATATTCTGTTATGGGTTAATATCATACACTACCCCTATGTTTTAGCATAATTACATTCAGAGTTGTCGTTTGTATTTTTTGTCTTCGACCACCCCTATCTTTAAAAAAAAAATCATTAACTACCCTTTCGCCCGAAATTCCGTCTGTTGACGTCAGATTTTCATCCAGTTTCATTGCTATTACTAAAATACCGCTCTAACTCTCCTCTCTCACTGCCATAACCAACACTACTGCCATAACCAACATCGCCGCCCTCCCTCTCACTCTCGGTCTCCCTCCGTGTCTCTCTCTCGCCTACCACCCCACATCGCCGGCCCACAGAGCCGCCCTCCCTCTCGCTCTCGATCGCCCTCCGTGTCTCTCTCTCGCCCACCACCCCACAACCATTCACTAACCCACGCCCATGTTCCTCCCCATTCGCCTTGCCTCCGACTCTCGATCCCAAACCAACACCGCCACCTAGCACCATCGTCAATTAGTGCCATCTAGAACCATCATCGATCGAGCATCAAACCCATCGATTGAGCATCGATCTAGCACCATCCCAAGCTATTTTTATTTACTGAGGATTGTTTTGATTTATTTCTTGGTGGCTGGGTGTTCTATTTGGTGGTTGGTAGTGTTCAATTTGGTTTTTGGTGGCTGTTGGTGTTCGATTTGGTGTCTGGCTGGGCGTTCATTTTGCTAGTGTTTGAATTGGTGGTTGGTGGTGTTTGATTTGGTGGCTAGTGGTGTTCGATTTGGTGTCTGGCTGGGTGTTCGGTTTGCTGGTGTTCGAATTGGTGGCTGGTGGTGTTTGATTTGGTGTCTGGCTGGGTGTTCGGTTTGCTGGTGTTCGAATTGGTGGCTGGTGGTGTTTGATTTGGTAGCTGGTTGGTGTTTCGTGGTGTTCGAATTTGGTGGTCAAAATTGTGGAGGTTGGATTGAGTTTTGCAGTTGTGTGATCTATGTACAGGTGTTTGGCACATGGGTTTAGTTGGATTTGGATGGTTTGGTTGTTATGGCTGGAAGAAGAAGCTTCAGTTCGGCTTTGTATGAAGTCGGGTACACAAACCAACATGCGAACTAGAAGAAGAAGAGAATAAAGAAATGGATAAGCTCATGAAGTGGGGACCGAGAAGAAAGAGAAAGTGAAGTCTCACATTATATGACTTGTAATTATATATTTACCATTTTAGACATACTATTTCAATTTATTTACTAAAATTTAACGGAATTTTTAACGGAAGGGTGATCCATGATTTTTTTTTGAAAAGGTAGGGGTGGTCGAAGATAAAAAATGCAAACGACGATTCTGAATGTAATTACGTCAAAATATAAGGGTGGTCTACGATATAAACCCATTCTGTTATCTCATATCTGTACAGGGTCTTACTTATTAACTTTTGTCTACTCCACTATAAGTTCAAAGTTGAACTCTTGAATTAAATATTATTTATAAAAGGCTTAATAATTTAATATGATTAAATTATTTCGTTTAAGCCTTATCCATTGAGCAACATGTTTACACAAGTACCCTTCATGGAATACCAATAATTAAAGCTAGGTTTAAATTATCGTTTTACCCCTCTAATTATATCTTGATCCTTTAATGCTAGTTTTACATCATTTAAGTGATTTAGGATTTATTCAAATAAATCTTAGTTTAGTGAAGAACCTTTCTTTAAACATTTGGCCAAGATTCAAACACTTAAAACCTTATAAAACCATCAAGATGATATTTTGTACTCCCTTAGGAATCATGAATTCCATATATATTATAAATTGTTTACTAATATACAAATCTTACAATCCCAACTAGCCTAGGTATTGACCTTTATTTAGATTTCACTTTTTATTCTAGTCAAAGACCATAGCCTGCATATCAGAGGCACACTACCCACTCAGTATTAAGGTAGGAATGCCTTTAGTGCACGACTGTGGTAATTTACATTCGATCACGGTATTTTCACAAAATAATATAATTCCACGTGGTCATGTTCAATGCATTCATAATGCACAAGTGTCTTTGTCTTAAAGTCTCCACTTCAAATGGTTAGAAACTCACCATTTCCCCATTGAAAACAAACCACGCAACAACCTTGTCCAAACAAAGTGCCCAGCTACCGTTTATAGGTTGTGAACTAGTTTTGAACTATGATAAAATTCTCTGTGTCATATATATCTCATATATATAGAATTTTATCAATAGATAAGCTATACAGCCTTTAGTCATTGATACAATCATTTTTGGGCAAAATAAATAATAACTACTGATGCGTTCGAAACTAGTAAGTATACTAGTCGCACAAGTAATAAAGTGATAAGTAAGATATCATTCCCACGAGGAATGATTCTAATTGAATTTGTTATTTCCAGCAACAATAAACTAAACAGGGGGGATTTTTGTTGAATGATTTACTAAATGAAATAAGAATGCAAGTAAAGAATAACAAAACAGAAAGTAAATTTGAATGAAAAATCAATGGGAGAAAGCTGGTTAAGGGATCCTTCTCTACCACAAGATATGGATTTGCGAATTAATTGTAGAATTGTCATCTAATTACAGCATTGAAGTTATCAACCGTAGATAATAACAAGCTCTATTACCCCAATCTTTCCTTACTTTGTTGTTAAATAAAACAAGCTCTTTATTTAATCTCTATCCATTAAACAACCTAGAACAAGCTCTCTGAGTTTAATTCAATGGATGCATTATGATAAGAAAGATAGGTTGATCTAAGCAATAAACACACAAGCTCGGATTATTTAACTTAGGTTATATTCTCCAATTGTAATCTCTGATCACAATTTTGCTACTAATGATTAGAAATTCAAGACAATTACGGATCAAGATTTCTAGTCTAGCAATAAATCACAACCAGATTATATTTAGTTGGCCACTCAAATACAATCAGCAAGCAATCATATGCATTAAATATGGGAGAATACAAGCAACTTCAATTAGAGAATTGGATAACAATTCCTTACACAATCAACTTACAAAAACCATATCAGGGGCTTTGAAATCACCCTCAACCAATTCAGATTCAGTTACACATGTTTAAGAACGTGGTAAATACAATACAACATGGAGACATTCCAGAAAATGAAAGGGAAGGGAAAAACTTAGCAAATTTGATGTAATTCTCTTTGGATTGTAGTTCTTCCTCTTTCCAAGCTTCCTTTCTCCTTCAAGAACTCCAAGAGATGAAAGAATTCCAGAGCTGCAGCCTCCACCACGTTCTCCCCTCTTCAAGTTATGAAAATAAAACCCTAAAATGTGTTTAAATACTCTGCTACAGTAACTTGCTACAGTGCCCCGTATTATACATGCTACAGTGCTTGTGGAATTATATTTCTATACATCTCACACTGTTTTGATTACAACTTTTGGTACACTGAATGGATTTATAAACCGTAAATTTCTCCAGAAAATAGACTTCGAGAGCTTTCCAACGGTATATAACATGTCATCGGGTTCATTGTATATCAATACAATTAAATCCGAGAAGATCACTGACTAGCAGAGGTGAAAATGAAGGGTTTTACTCCATTTTTGTGCAAGTTGCTCCAAAACTCCTACAAACATCAAAACCACACAAAAACATAAAAATACCAAGGAATATAGCAAAGAAACATGGACGAATTGATATAAAAGTAATACATAAATAGACACCTATCAAATTCCCCCACACTTAGACTTTGCTAGTCCTCGAGCAACTAAAATGATACGAAACAAAACTAAACCGAAACAGAATCAAAGAAAAATTAAAACACAACAATGCTTCAACTTGCAAATAGGCCTCAAAGATTGTACTTAATTATAACCCAAGGAATACTTCAAAATAATGCACTTGATCAAGAATTTTATCTCAAAAATTAGTTTCGCTTCACTTCAATTCCTCAAGTGTGTGTGTGTAGAGCCATTCTCACCTAATCACTTGTAACCCGGATGAGTTTATCCATAAAAATGAATCATATTTAATATTGAAGATGTGTGTATAAATGAACTCCATAGGCTTGCTTTTCAAGTCACTCTCCACTAATGTAGACATGCACAACACCAAGGATCAAGTAGGACTTTATTAAGCTTGTAACGTTTGGCTTGGGTGAAGGTATGATAAAGGATAATAATTAGGCTCAAATCACCCACAAACACATAAAATCATTCAATATTATGTGGAGCTCAAGCCCATGACATAAAAAATTCATTCTTATTCATCAAATGACTCTCCCAAACTTATTCAGAACACTCGAACTCTCTTTTTTTTCTTTTTTTTCTTTTTTCTTTTTTTTTTTTGTAGAAAGCAAAAGAAACTACACCCCCACACTTTGTTGTTTCATTCTTTTTAAGAACGCCCAAGGGTATAGAACTCCTTTTTTTTCTTTTTTTTTTTTAACTGCAATTCCACTCCCCCACACTTAAACAATACATTGTCCTCAATGTTTAAGTACGTGGAAGATAAGTAATATTTTTTTTCTCTTTTTTTTTTACAAACATAATAAAACTCACTTGCATTGCTCATGGCATAATCCAACCTCCTCTAACTTCCCAAAACCAGAACATAGCTCAAAATGTAATTGCGAATGATTTACATGCTCATAGGTAAGGGATAAACTGTTTGGAACAAATTCAATTAAGGTTAGGAAATCTTTTAGTGAGTTAACAAAGAAAAAGGTTTACAGAGGCTCAAAGGGGTAACTAGGGATCAATTTTAGTCAAGGTTGGCTCTTAAGGCTCAAACGGTCCAAAGATGGCCTAAATCATTTCCCTAATGTTGCACAGTCTAGGATTTCGCCTCGAGTGACCATCAAACAAGTTCTAGAATTCATTGAAATCTGAAGAAACATTTAAATTACATAAACTTTCTCTAAGTGAACAAATAACTCAGTGATAATAGCTCAGTGCTCAATGTTGCGCAAGGAATCAAAAGCAAAGCGAAAACCAATAAACATTTCAAGCACACAGATCCATGCATCATTTATCATTTTCCAAGAGTTATTCTTAATTCAATCATTATCTTATCATCGACCCACAAAATGCAAGAAAAGAGGTACGTGGCATTGTTACACCTGAGTCAAGATTGTATATTTCAACAATCCTTAGGACCAGTAGCCCGCAGACTTAAGGTTTCCAGCCTATATACCTTTATTATGAAAGAACAAAACAAGAAACAAGACACTTCAAACAACTTGAAATAAACAAACTACAGATTTATTGAGAGAGAATGCGTTTCAAGAGTTAAGAAAACCCCATATTCTGCCATTCTCAGGTTTTTCCACAATTGTTTTTTTTAAATCGAAACTGATAAAGATAAAAACACATAACAACTCTAAATTACGCAAAACTAAACTCACTCATAAAATAACAAAGTTCAACAAGTCAGCAAACAAAAACAAGTTAGTTAGAATGGGTCTAAAAAGTTTAGAAGTTAGCCTCCTTATTCAGCCATTATGGATTGAAGAGATCCAGAATGCGTTTCAAGAGAACTTGAACTTTTTAAGCCACCACTCTAAAAACCGAGATTAGAAAATATTACCTGGGACGAAAGAAATAACCTAAAAAAACTCAAAAGAAATGACATGAAAAATCTCAAATAAACACACTAAAAAGAAAGCAAACAAAAACGAAGCAAACCAGCAAATAGAGATTACAGATGGAGGGTTAAATCCAGTTGACGCCTTTTGTTGCCTTCTCCAAACCAATTTATCCGAGCCATTGTTGGATCAGGTGAATAGACGAATTCTTGTAGTTTGTCAATTAACTCTCCTGCAGTTGAAGCTGTAACCAGCATTTGCCTTGCTGACGGTGAGATGAAATTTTTTTCTACAGCTTGATCAAGAAAGGACAACAAACCATCAAAAAAATTATTAACATTTAACAAACCAATGGGTTTCCGATGGATGTTTAGCTGTGCCCAAGAGGTGATTTGAAATATCTCCTCTAATGTACCATAACCACCGGGCAAAGCTATAAATGCATCGGACTTAACAACCATATGTGCAATACGCTCATGCATACTAGAGACCTGTAACTCTTCCCCGATTGTGTTGCCTACGATATCTCGTACAGCTAATGGTTTAGGGATAATGCCGAGAACTTTGCTCCCTCCTAGGGATGCAGCTGTTGACACACACCCCATTAACCCAAGACTACCCCCTCCATAAATCAAATTAATACCCCTCGCAGCTAATGTCCTACCAAGATCAAGAGCTGCTGTGGTAAACTCTCCATCTTTACCAAATTGCGATCCGCAAAATACGCATATATTGCGGAATCGCCGAATTGGTGTTTTCTCCATTTCTACAAGTGCTCTAATCTTGTGTAAGACACGTTAGATATTATGCTTTTCAATTGCAAGACAGGTTATGGAATGACATATGAAAATATGCAGAATGTATATATACACCCATAAAACTCTCAAATTTTGACACATGGGGACATACTTTCGGTGGGGGTTGCTCGATGCAGATTTATCGCCCCAAGATTTGAAAAAATGAGATATCCTTTCGGCGAGGTTTGACAAAACCTACACATTTGTCTCCCACGTGAAGCATGGAAAATGGAGATACACTTTCGGCGGGGTTGACAAGACCCCCACACTTGTCTCCCACGTGAAGCATAAAAAATAGAGATACACTTTCGGTGGAGGTTTGACAAAACCGCCACACTTGTCTCCCACGTGAAGCATGAAAAGTAAAGATATACTTTCGACGGAGGTTGACAAAACCTCCACACTTGTCTTCCACGTGTGCTAATATCATGGGGTAGTCATCTGGTTTGTCAAAAAGAAAACTTGAAATTAAAACAAACAAAATCAACAAACAACAACAACACAAAAACAACATTGATAATCAGATCAAACGAAACAAGAAAAAAAAAATTCGACAACAACAACACACATTCAAATATACAAGTAGTTGTGATTGTGGCTCACATCTTCCTCTGGTTTTACGTCCAGTAACGGCTGAAACGCCTTCTATGAGTCGGGGATTTGCTTCCCATCCAGTTTTCTTATAAACTGGCAAACAGGGTCGTTTTTAGTCAGATTCCCTAGACTATAACACTGCAATTCATCACGAAATTGTGTCCATAGATTAAGCAATTCACGCTGAACAAGTCCACAAGAATGTGACTCGAGAGTTAACAAAACATTATCCAGCGACTCATTACTCAAACCATTCTTAATAAATGAAAGTTTATCTTCTCTATTCCTGGACGCAAAACCTAATGAACGACAAGTCTGGTTACAATTCCATCTAGCACATTTATAACATACTTGTAACCTTTTCGCTCTTCGCCTCTTGGCGTAGTAGCTCTTTCCTAGACCAGGCATGTATTTTGCGAGATTAATGTCCGGCTCACCGGACAATCTCACCTTGGCTTCGATAAGCCATCGGATATCAGCAGGCACATTTAGGAGCATCAATGCCCAAAGTCTAGTCATCCGTACTTTATAAATTTTAAACACAGCATTTTGAGGAAGTGAAGGGAAATATTTACGAAGGTTCGATAGAAAGATATCAGCATCCATTGAAGAGAAGAAAAGGAGAGATATTACCGATAATGCGATTGAGTTTGTTCTTCTCCCAGATATGCACGTTTCAAACCTTCGAACAATGGCTTCAACTCCCGTTTGGATGTTTCCTCAAGCTGTTGCACAAATGAACTCGAAGCACGGAATAATCAAATTAAACAAAAGGAAGGAAAAGAAAAGAGCAGAAACAAAACTAAAGACACATAAAAGAGATAATAACATAATAGCAAACAAAAGTCAAAAACAAGTAAAAAATATAAAAACAAATGAGACAGATGGCAAAGAGAGATAAAACCTGATCAATTTGATGGCCTACGAAAGGAATCTCCTCGAGACACAAAAATCGATCATTATTACCTCATTTTATTTTTCTTTTCTTCTTTTTTTTTTATTTTTCAAAAACATTGGGTTGCCTCCCAATAAGCGCTTGGTTTAACGTCCTCAGCCCGACGTTGGTTCCATCATGGGAGGATCCAATTTTTGTTGTGCTTCTCTAATGGGCTTGGATCCCTCTTCTAACAAGATACGGTCAATGCATATGGATGGGCCTTGGATTTCAACAATTGTCCACTCAATAGCTATTTTGTGATCTGTAAGTATTCGGACGAGTTTATCTTCTTGTATTCGTGCAAGGCCCATTTCCATTGTAACTCGCAAAGTATCATTCTCACCCAAGAATCCATAATTCAAATGATCTGGAAGTGACTTAAGCTCCAAGGTATTGGCTTTCATCACAGAAGGAAGAAGTTTCTCATTAGATAAAGGCAATTCAATGTACGAAACATCATACCTATTTGTGGTGATAGCTATAGTCTCATCCAAGCTTGTCACAGCTTCCTCCACTTCTTTAGACACTTGTATCAGCTTTCTTGGTTCTTTGAAACTTTCTATCCTTATGTGTTCACTAATAGCAACATCCACTCCATTCTTGCGAGTTAACTCAAAACATTGTTGTGGCAAATAATCAATAACGTCAACTGCAAAAACAGAATGTAAGTCATTAGAGTACCTCATTTCCTCAAAAATATTAAAACATATCACCTTGCCATCAAACTCTATGGTCAAAGTGCCATAATGAACATCAATCTTGATTCTAGCAGTTTTCGAGAATGGCCTCCCTAAAAGAACCGGTGTTGGATTAGGAGATGTCTCATCCTCTATTTTAATGACATAGAAGTCTGCTGGAAAAACCAATTGATTCACCTGCACAAGCACATCTTCCACAACTCTTTTGCGATATGCATTAAAATGATCAGCAAACTGAATGGTAATACCAGTTTTCGCAAAAGGTCCAAGATTTAAAGAAGCATAAATAGAATATGGCATGACATTAATAGATGCTCCTAAATCTAATATAGCTCTTTCAAACTTGGTATTACCAATGGTGCATGGAATGATGAACGTACCTGGATCTTTGCATTTTGGAGGAATTTTTCTTTGCAATACAGCTGAAACATTTTCCCCCACACTTACTTTCTCATTTCCCTTCAACTTTCTCTTGTTGGTGCATAACTCCTTGAGAAATTTTGTACAACGAGGTACTTGCTCAATAGCATCCAGAAGTGGTATATTTACCTCGATTTTGTGAGAAGTTTCCAGGATTTCTTGTTCTTGTTTCTCCTTCGATTGTGCAAATCTACTAGGAAAAAGTGGAGGAGAAACATATGAAGGAATGGGAGTTATAGGATTTACCTGAGAAGTCAGTGTTTTGTTCATGGTGGAAGTGGTGTCATCTCCTTCATCAGTTTGTGATTTCTTTTGCAGGACATCTAATTGCTCTTCATTTTGCAAAGTTATCGCACAAGAATTCTCTCTTGGATTGATCATCGTTTGACAAGATAATTCTTCTGAGCCTTGGCCTCGAATTTGCTCATGCTAGTGGCCAATTGTCCCATTTGATTTGCCAGGTTTTGGATACTTGCCCCAGTTTCCTGCTGGAATTGCATTGTGTTAGTGGCAAGTGCATTAACAATGTCCTGGAGAGACATACCTGAGTTTTGTGAAGCTGGTTGCGGTGCTGGATGTGGCATTGGTGGTGGTTGCATTTGAAAAGTTGCTGCACTCTAGGTTGATTGAAACCTTGTGGCCGATTTGGTATCACATTTGGAGTGATTGGTTGATGATTCCAGTAACTGAAATTATGTTGATCTTCCCATCCAGCATTGTAAGTGCTAGAGAAAGGATCATACCATTGCCTCGTTTGTCCTGGAAATCCACCCATGGCATTGGCTTGTTCCATATATTCTTCTTGTAAAGTTGGATACATGTCGATTGGATGCTCCATCGTAGAATATATCCCACATTCATAAGATTTTTGTATATCTCCTACAGCCATGTTTTCCACAAGAGAGGTTAGCTCAGAAAGTTGTTGTTCAATGTTCGGAGTGCTTACCTCATTTACTCTCCATGGTACTTGTGGCTCAAATCCGCTACTGAATTGATAGAAGTTTACTGCCATGTTGTCTAAACACAAACAATCAGAAAAGAAAAACAAAGAAAATATGAATCAACAATGAAAACAAAATAACAAATCGATTAGAAAATCAATCCCCGGCAACGGCGCCAAAAACTTGATGCGTTCGAAACTAGCAAGTATACTAGTCGCACAAGTAATAAAGTGATAAGTAAGATATCGTTCCCACGAGGATTGATTCTAATTGAATTTGTTATTTCCAGCAACAATAAACTAAAACAGGGGGGGATTTTTGTTGAATGCTTTACTAAATGAAATAAGAATGCAAGTAAAGAATAACAAAACAGAAAGTAAATTTGAATGAAAAATCAATGGGAGAAAGCTGGTTAAGGGATCCTTCTCTACCACAAGATATGGATTTGCGAATTAATTGTAGAATTGTCAGCTAATTACAGCATTGAAGTTATCAACCGTAGATAATAACAAGCTCTATTACCCCAATCTTTCCTTACTTTGTTGTTAAATAAAACAAGCTCTGTATTTAATCCCTATCCATTAAACAACCTAGAACAAGCTCTTTGAGTTTAATTCAATGGATGCATTATGATAAGAAAGATAGGTTGATCTAAGCAATAAACACACAAGCTCGGATTATTTAACTTAGGTTATATTCTCCAGTTGTAATCTCTGATCACAATTTTGCTACTAATGATTAGAAATTCAAGACAATTACGGATCAAGATTTCTAGTCTCGCAATAAATCACAACCAGATTATATTCAGTTGGCCACTCAAATACAATCAGCAAGCAATCATAAGCATTAAATATGGGAGAATACGAGCAACTTCAATTAGAGAATTGGATAACAATTCCTTACACAATCAACTTACAAAAACCATATCAGGGGCTTTGAAATCACCCTCAACCAATTCAGATTCAGTTACACATGTTTAAGACGTGGTAAATACAATACAACATGGAGACATTCCAGAAAATGAAAGGGAAGGGAAAAACTTAGCAAATTTGATGTAATTCTCTTTGGATTGTAGTTCTTCCTCTTTCCAAGCTTCCTTTCTCCTTCAAGAACTTCAAGAGATGAAAGAATTCCAGAGCTGCAGCCTCCACCACGTTCTCCCCTCTTCAAGTTATGAAAATAAAACCCTAAAATGTGTTTAAATACTCTGCTACAGTGACTTGCTACAGTGCCCCGTATTATACATTCTACAGTGAGTTGTGGAATTATATTTCTATACATCTCACACTGTTTTGATTACAACTTTTGGTACACTGAATGGATTTATAAACCTTAAATTTCTCCAGAAAATAGACTTCGAGAGCTTTCCAACGGTATATAACATGTCGTCGGGTTCATTGTATATCAATACAATTAAATCCGAGAAGATCACTGACTAGCAGAGGTGAAAATTAAGGGTTTTACTCCATTTTTGTGCAAATTGCTCCAAAACTCCTACAAACATCAAAACCACACAAAAACATAAAAATACCAAGGAATATAGCAAAGAAACATGGACGAATTGATATGAAAATGATATATAAATAGACACTTATCAAATTCCCCCACACCTAGACTTTGCTAGTCCTCGAGCAACTACGACAATATGAAATAAAACTAAACCGAAACAGAATCAACAAAAAAATTAAAACACACAAATGCTTTATCTTGCAAATAGGCCACAAAGATTGTACTTAATTATAACCCAAGGAAAACTTCAAAATAATGCACTTGATCAAGAATTTTATCTCAAAGATTAGTTTCGCTTCAATTCAATTCCTCAAGTGTGTGTGTGTAGAGCCATTCTCACCTAATCACTTGTAACCCGGATGAGTTTATGCATAAAAATGAAATCATATTTAATATTGAAGATGTGTGTATAAATGAACTCCATAGGCTTGCTTTTCAAGTCACTCTCCACTAATGTAGACATGCACAACACCAAGGATCAAGTAGGACTTTCTTAAGCTTGTAACGTTTGGCTTGGGTGAAGGTATGATAAAGGATAATAATTTGGCTCAATTCACCCACAAACACATAAATCATTCAAGACTATGTAGAGCTCAAGCCCATGACATAAAAAATGTCTTCTTATTTCATCAAATACTCTCCCAAACTATTCAGAACACGTTGAACTCTCTTTTTTTTTTTCTTTTTTCCACTTTTTTTTCTTTTTTTTTTTTTTGCACAAAAGAAAAGAAAACTACACCCCCACACTTTTGTTGTTTCATTCTTTTTAAGAACACTTAAGGGTATAGATCTCTTATTCTTCTTCTTTTGTTCTTTTTTTTCTTTTTTTTTATTACACTTCCCCTCCCCCACACTTGAACAACACATTGTCCTCAATGTTTAGGTACGTGGAAGATAAGTACAGATTTTTTTTCTCTTTTTTTTTTTTTTTTTACAAACATAATAAAACTCACTTGCATTGCTCATGGCATAATCCAAACTCCTCTAACTTCCCAAAACCAGAACATAGCTCAAAATGTAATTGCGAATGATTTACATGCTCATAGGTAAGGGATAAACTGTTTGGAACAAATTCAATTGAGATTAGGAAATCTTTTCGTGAGTTAACAAAGAAAAAGGTTTACAGAGGCTCAAAGGGGTAACTAGGGATCATTTTAGTTCAAGGTCTGCTCCTTAAATGCTCAAACAGTCCAAAGATGGCCTAAATTTTCCCTAATGTTGCACAGTCTAGGATTTCGCCTCGAGTGACCATCAAACAAGTTCTAGAATTCATTAAAATCTGAAGCAACACTTAAATTACATAAACTTTCTCTAAGTAAACAAATAACTCAGTGATAATGGCTCGGTGCTCAATTTTGTGTAAGGAATCAAAGGTAAAGCAAAAACTAATTAACATTTCAAGCACAAAGATCCATGCATCATTTATCATTTTCCAAGAGTTATTCTTAATTCAATCATTATCTTATCATCGACCCACAAAATGCAAGAAAAAAGGTACGTGGCATTGTTACACCTGGTCAAGATTGTATATTTCAACAATCCTTAGGACCAGTAGCCCGCAGACTTAAGGTTTCCAGCCTATATACATTTATTATGAAAGAACAAAACAAGAAACAAGACACTTCAAACAACATGAAATAAACAAACTACAGATTTATTTAGAGAGAATGCGTTTCAAGGGTTAAAGAAACCCCATATTCTGCCATTCTCAGGTTTTCCACAATTGTATTTTTTTTAAATCAAAACTGATAAAGATAAAAACACATAACAACTCTAAATTATGCAAAACTAAACTCACTCATAAAATAACAAAGTTCAACAAGTCAGCAAACAAAAACAAGTTAGTTAGAATGGGTCTACAAAGTTTAGAAGTTAGCCTCCTTATTCAGTCATTATGGATTGAAGAGATCCAGAATGCGTTTCAAGAGAACTTGAACTTTTTAAGCCACCACTCTAAAAACCGAGATTAGAAAATATTACCTGGGACGAAAGAAATAACCTGAAAAAGCTCAAAAGAAACGACATGAAAACTCTCAAATAAACACAATAAAAAGAAAGCAAACAAAAACAAAGCAAACCAGCAGATAGAGATTACAGATGGAGCGTTAAATCCAGTTTACGCCTCTTATTGCCTTCTCCAAACCAATCTATCCGAGCCATTGTTGAATCAAGCGAATAGACGAATTCTTGTAATTTGTCAATTAACTCCCCTGCAGTTGAAGCTGTAACCAGGATTTGCCTCGCCGACTGTGAGATGAAGTTTTTTTTTACTGCTTGATCAAGAAAAGACAACAAACCATCAAAAAAATTATTGACATTTAACAAACCAATGGGTTTCCGATGGATGTTTAGCTGTGCCTAAGAGGTGATTTGAATATCTCCTCTAATGTACCATAACCACCGGGCAAAGCTATAAATGCATCAGATTTAATGACCATATGTGCCATACGCTCATGCATACTAGAAACCTGTAACTCTTCCCCCATGGTGTTGCCTACGATATCTCGTACAGCTAATGGTTTAGGGATAATGCCGAGACCGTTGCTCCCTCCTAGGGATGCAGCTGTTGACACACACCCCATTAACCCAAGACTACCCCCTCCATAAATCAAATTAATACCCCTCGCAGCTAATGTCCTACCAAGATCAAGAGCTGCTGTGGTAACTCTCCATCTTTACCAAATTGCGATCCGCAAAATACGCATATATTGCGGAATCGCCGAATTGGTGTTTTCTCCATTTCTACAAGTGCTCTAATCTTGTGTAAGAAACGTTAGATATTATGTTTTTCAATTGCAAGACAGGTTATGGAATGACATATGAAAATATGCAGAATGTATATATACACCCATAAAACTCTCAAATTTTGACACATGGGGACATACTTTCGGTGGGGGTTGCTCGATGCAGATTTATCGCCCCAAGATTTGAAAAAATGAGATATGCTTTCGGCGAGGTTTGACAGATACACTTTCGGCGGGGGTTGACAAAACCCCCACACTTGTCTCCCACGTGAAGCATAAAAAATAGAGATACACTTTCGGTGGAGGTTGACAAAACCTCCACACTTGTCTCCCACGTGTACTTATGCCATAGGGTAGTCATATGGTTTGTCAAAAAGAAAACTTGAAATTGAAACAAACAAAATCAACAAACCACAACAACACAAAAACAACATTGATAATCAGATCAAACGAAACAAGAAAGAAATAATATTCGACAAAAACAACACACATTCAAATATACAAGTAGTTGTGATTGTGGCTCACATCTTCCTCTGTTTTTACGTCCAGTAACGGCTGAAACGCCTTCTATGAGTCGGGGATTTGCTTCCCATCCAGTTTTCTTATAAACTGTCAAACAGGGTCGTTTTTAGTCAGATTCCCTAGACTATAACACTGCAATTCATCACGAAATTGTGTCCATAGATTAAGCAATTCACGCTGAACAAGTCCACAAGAAGTGACTCGAGAGTTAACAAAACATTATCCAGCGACTCATTACTCAAACCATTCTTAATAAATGAAAGTTTATCTTCTCTATTCCTAGACACAAAACCTAATGACGACAAGTCTGGTTACAAATCCATCTAGCACATTTATAACATACTTGTAACCTTTTCGCTCTTCGCCTCTTGGCGTAGTAGCTTTTTCCTAGACCAGGCATGTATTCTGCGAGATTAATGTCTGGCTCACCGGACATCTCACCTTGGCTTCGATAAGCCATCGGATATCCGCAGGCAGATTTAAGAGCATCAATTCCCAAAGTCTAGTCATCCGTACTTTATAAATTTTAAACACAGCATTTTGAGGAAGTGAAGGGAAATATTTACGAAGGTTTGATAGAAAGATATCATCATCCATTGAAGAGAAGAAAAGGAGAGATATTACCGATAATGCGATTGAGTCTGTTCTTCTCTAAGATGTGCACGTTTCAAACCTTTGGGCAATGGCTTCAGCTTCCCTTTGGATGTTTCCTCAAGCTGTTGCACAAATGAATTCGAAGTACGAAATAATCCAATTAAACAATAGAAAGGAAAAGAAAAGAGCAGAAACAAAACTAAAGACACATAAAAGAGATAACAACACAATAGCAAACAAAAGTCAAAAACAAGTAAAAAATATAAAAACAAATGAGACAGATGGCAAAGAGAGATAAAACCTGATCAATTTGATGGCCTACGAAGGGAATCTCCTTGAGACATAAAAATCGATCATTATTACCTCATTTTATTTTTCTTTTCTTCTTTTTTTTTATTTTTCAAAAACATTGGGTTGCCTCCCAATAAGCGCTTGGTTTAACGTCCTCAGCCCGACGTTGGTTCCATCATGGGAGGATCCAATCTCCGCTGTGCTTCTCTAGTGGGCTTGAATCCTTCTTCCAACAAGAAATGGTGCAAGCATATGGCTGGGCCTTGGATATTAGCAATCGTCCACTTAATAGCTGTTTTGTGAACTCTAAGTACTCGAACGCGTTTCTCTTCTTGTAGTGGTGCAAGGCCCATTTCTATTGTAACTAGCAAAGGATCTTTGTCACCCAAAAACACATGCCTCAAATAATCTGGAAGTAGCTTAAGCTCCAAGGTATTGGCTTTCATCACAGAAGGAAGAAGTTTCTCATTAGATAAAGGCAATTCAATGTACGAAACATCATACCTGTTTGTGATTATAGCTATAGTCTCATCTAAGTATGCCATAGCTTCCTCCATTTCTTTGGACACTTGTATCAAAATTCCTGATTCATTGGAATTTTCTGTCCCTATATGCTCACTAATAGCTACATCCAATCCATCCTTGCAAGTTAACTCAAAATGTTGTTGGGGCAAAGAATCAATAACATCAACTACAAAAACAGAATGCAAGTCACTAGGGTACCTCATTGCCTCAAAAATATTGAAACGAATCACCTCGCCATCAAATTCCATGGTGAGAGTACCATCATGAACATCAATCTTAGTTCGGGCAGTTTTCAAGAATGGTCTCCCCAAAAGAATCGGTGTTGGATTGGGAGATGTCTCATCCTCCATTTCAAGAACATAAAAGTCCGCTGGAAATACCAATTGATTCACCTGCACAAGCACATCTTCCACAACTCCCTTGGGATATGCATTAGAACGATCAGCAAGTTGAATGATAATACCAGTTTTCGCAAGGGGTCCAATATTCAAGGAAGCATAAATAGAATATGGCATGACATTAATAGATGCTCCTAAATCTAATATAGCTCTTTCAAACTTGGTATTACCAATGGTGCATGGAATGATGAACGTACCTGGATCTTTGTATTTTGGAGGAATTTTTCTTTGCAATACAGCTGAAACATTTTTCCCCACACTTACTTTCTCATTTCCCTTCAACTTTCTCTTGTTGGTGCATAACTCCTTGAGAAATTTTGTACAACAAGGTACTTGCTCGATAACATCCAGAAGTGGTATATTTACCTCGATTTTGTGGGAAGTTTCCAAGATTTCTTGTTCTTGTTCCTCCTTCTTTGATTTTGCAAATCTGCTAGGAAATGGTGGAGGAATAACATAAGAAGGAATTTGAGTTTCAAGATCGACCTTAGAAGATGATGTGTTGTTCATGGTGGAAGTGGTGTCATCTCCTTCATCAGTTTGTGATTTCTTTGTTAGGTTTTGGATACTTGCCCCAGTTTCCATTTGCTCTCCACTTCGCAAAGTTATCGCACAATCATTCTCTCTTGGATTGATCACCGTTTGAGAAGATAATTTTTCTGAGCATTGGCCCTCGAATTTGCTCATGCTAGTAGCCAATTGTCCCATTTGATTTGCGAGATTTTGGATACTTGCCCCAGTTTCCTGCTGGAATTGCATTGTGTTGGTGGTAAGTGCATTAACAATATCCTGGAGAGACATACCTGAGTTTTGTGAAGCTGGTTGTGGTGCTGGATGTGGCATTGATGGTGGTTGCTTTTGAAATGGTTGCTGCACTCTAGGTTGATTGAAACCTTGTGGCCGATTTGGTATGGCATTTGGGGCGATTGGTTAATGATTCCAGTAATTAAAATTAGGGCGATCTCCCCATCCGGCATTGTAAGTATTACAGAAGGGATCATACCATTGCCTCGGTTGTCCTGAAAATCCACTCATGGCATTGGCTCGTTCCATATATTCTTCTTGTAAAGTTGGATACATGTCGATTGGATGCTCCATGGTAGAATATATCCCACATGCATAAGATTTCTGCATATCTCCTACAGCCATGTTTTCCACAAGAGAAGTTAGCTTAGAAAGTTGTTGTTCAATGTTCTGAGTGCTTACCTCATTTGCACTCCAATGTAATTGTGGCTCAAATCGGCTACTGAATTGTTGGAAGTTTACTGCCATGTCGCCTAAACACAATCAATCAGAAAAGAAAACAAAATACGAATCAACAATGAAAACAAAATAACAAATCGATTAGAAAATCAATCCCCGGCAACGGCGCCAAAAACTTGATGCGTTCGAAACTAGCAAGTATACTAGTCGCACAAGTAATAAAGTGATGAGTAAGATATCGTTCCCACGAGGATTGATTCTAATTGAATTTGTTATTTCCAGCAACAACAGAACTAAATGGGGGGTTTTGTTGATTGATTAACTAAGTGAAATAATAATGCAAACAAAGAATAACAAAACAGAAAGTTATTCGAATGAAAAATCAATGAGAGAAAGCTGGTTAAGGGATCCTTCTCTACCACAAGATATGGATTTGCGAATTAATTGTAGAATTGTCATCTAATTACAGCATTGAAGTTATCAACCGTAGATAATAACAAGCTCTATTACCCCAATCTTTCCTTACTTTGTTGTTAAATAAAACAAGCTCTTTATTTAATCTCTATCCATTAAACAACCTAGAACAAGCTCTCTGAGTTTAATTCAATGGATGCATTATGATAAGAAAGATAGGTTGATCTAAGCAATAAACACACAAGCTCGGATTATTTAACTTAGGTTATATTCTCCAATTGTAATCTCTGATCACAATTTTGCTACTAATGATTAGAAATTCAAGACAATTACGGATCAAGATTTCTAGTCTAGCAATAGATAATATCCAGATTATATTCAGTTGGCCACTCAAATACAATCAGCAAGCAATCATAAGCATTAAATATGGGAGAATACAAGCAACTTCAATTAGAGAATTGGATAACAATTCCTTACACAATCAACTTACAAAAACCATATCAGGGGCTTTGAAATCACCCTCAACCAATTCAGATTCAGTTACACATGTTTAAGAACGTGGTAAATACAATACAACATGGAGACATTCCAGAAAATGAAAGGGAAGGGAAAAACTTAGCAAATTTGATGTAATTCTCTTTGGATTGTAGTTCTTCCTCTTTCCAAGCTTCCTTTCTCCTTCAAGAACTCCAAGAGATGAAAAATTCCAGAGCTGCAGCCTCCACCACGTTCTCCCCTCTTCAAGTTATCAAAATAAAACCCTAAAATGTGTTTAAATACTCTGCTACAGTGAATTGCTACAGTGCCCCGTATTATACATGCTACAGTGACTTGTGGAATTATATTTCTATACATCTCACACTGTTTTGATTAGAACTTTTGGTACACTGAATGGATTTATAAACCGTAAATTTCTCCAGAAAATAGACTTCGAGAGCTTTCCAACGGTATATAATATGTCATCGGGTTCATTGTATATCAATACAATTAAATCCGAGAAGATGGTTGACTAGCAGAGGTGAAAATGAAGGGTTTTACTCCATTTTTGTGCAAGTTGCTCCAAAACTCCTACAAACATCAAAACCACACAAAAACATAAAAATACCAAGGAATATAGCAAAGAAACATGGACGAATTGATATAAAAGTAATACATAAATAGACACCTATCAAATACATATTTCTATGCATTGATCCACAAAATTCAAGGTTGAAATGATTGATAGATTGATAGCATTAAATGCAACATATTGAGAATAATTGAATTTAGCGAGATCCAAGGTCATCAATTTATGTCAATATGTGGTATAAAAAATTTGTGTAAAAAAAAAAAACCCTTCCCTTTTTTATTTACTTAATTATTTGTTATTTGAACAATTTAAGCTATATTTACTAATTGATTTTTATCATACATTCACTTATTATCGATCACTTACGAAGAAACTTGTGATTAACTAATATTTTATTGTCATATAGCTTAAATTTTATTATTTGCAAAACGCATGCTCAATTTTACTTGAGTGAACAATAAAACTCATAATAATTAAATTTAATTATTACTAAAGTGTTAAAACTAAGTGAAAACATACAATTAACCAATTTTTATAATATAAATAGTTAAGATTCAATTACTGTTGAAGAGATTATATTTTAATCGTAGTAATTTGTATTTGTCACAAAATTTTATTCTATGATTAACACATTTTTTTCATATGTATAATAGATTTTTTTTCCATCTAGTTTCTTCACAAATAGATGATGTGTCACTCCCCAAACCTAAAAGGGTTAGACGAGTGATCTACGCCCTCACCTCAGGGAGTTAAGCTCAATTAAGCGAGAAATGTAACGTTCTACATTACTTGGAAATGATATGTGAAAAGAGCTTAATACCTTTTGAGCACCTTAAGCTATTGGAGGCATTTTAGGTTGGAAAGCCCAAAAGCAAAACCATGACAGATGGTGTGTCTAAAGTGGACAGTATCTGATAGTGAGCCAAGCTGTTGGGCCTCACGCACTCGCGAGGGCAACCTCTTGCATGCAGGGGCCATATCTAGAGGGTTTATGGGACCCGAAGTGCCAGACACACTGCAAAGTGTCATGCAAACCAGGATATTTCAAATGATATCAAAGCCGCACCCATCCGAAAGTGTGGGAGCGAGGATCTAAGCTCGAAGTTGCAGGTCACCCTACGGATGTAAGCTAATTAAGCATTGAATGTATCAAAGCCAGACCCAAACGTGAGATGTTACAAAGGATATCAAAGTCAGACCCAACCAGAAGTATGGGAGCGAGGATCTAAGCCCGACGTTGTAGGTCACCCTAGGAATGTAAGCCTAATCAAGCTATTGTTTATCACTTGGCCCCATATTTTCTATTTTATAACTTGGCCCCCAAAGTTTAGATTATTGTTTTGTCTCTACCTTTAGTTTGAGTTTTTGGATTAAGTGATTCCTCAAATTATTACATGCAGACGGATGGTATGAACAGTTTATCAATTTAGGCATGGATGTTCATATTTGGACATCTTGTTTCGGCTACTTATGTCCTTAATTTTTCTAGCGGGGTTATGCAAAAGCCAAGTGATGGTGTGCAATATCGATGAGCCATAAACTTTGCATTGTGGATGGAATCCCTAGAGACGGATTAGAATGGCAGTTCTGATCCTTGGGAGGTACCAAATAAATAACTACTTGAATTGGGGTTTTGAGATAAAGATTTCACTGGCCCATAAAATACCTTGGCCAGCTTGAATCAGGCATTACATTGGCATAATATATTTGTGGAAATTTGGGTATGTGTTGAATGGAGTGGGATAGCATTATTGTTAACAAGTGGCCAATAAATTATTTCATTCTCCCTTTTCCAGGGAAGGATTTCTTGGCATAGCATTGTTAACTACTAGAGTTGGTTTATTGAGTGCTTTCTCCCCAAATTACATATCATTGGTGAGCCTTTGCTACTTGGTTGGTATTGGCATAGGCAGTGGACCTATATTCTCAACCTGGCTTCTAGAATTTGTTCCTGCCGCAAACAGAGGCATGTGGATGGTTATTTTCTTAACTTTCTAGACGCTTGGATCCATATTTGAGGCTGCACTTGTATGGGTATGTTCTTAAAACTTAGTAGCAAATTTTTTGCACAAAAGATTCGAATCCAAGATTTAGATGTAACGACTAAAAAGGAGTAGAAAAACAAAGATTTTGCAATTGTATAATGTTAATGTTGTCAATTCTAACACTGCAGAGAGTCTTGACAAGATTGAATTGAAGGTGGCTACTAGCATTATCCTCTGTACCATCACTTATTACGCTTCTCTTATATAGCTTTACACTAGAGTCTCCAAGATTTCTATGCATGAAAGGCAAAACAAATTATTTGCATCATATTCTGTAGAAAATGGCTCTGCACAACAAAACGGAACTCCCAAGTTGCATGCTTGTTACTGAGAGAACCTTAGTACCTGATGAACAAGTTGATCCCCTGACCAATGTTCCTCTACTCTCCTCAGCCACATTCGAAAACCGTAAAAGGAAATCTGGCTTCTTTATAGTTTTCAAACTTTTTTCACGGAGATTAGCTAGAACAACTATTCTATTAAGGACTTTATTCTTTGGAAATTCATTCACTTATTATGGGATCATATTGCTCACCTCCAAGCTAAGTAGTTTGCAAAGTACATGTAGCTCAAGTATCATGCTTTTAGAAGCTGTGAATGACTCCAGCCTCTACTTGGACGTATTCATGGCAAGCTTGGGAGGTATCGCATGACCGATCTTCACATTCTTGCACTCTTTTTTTCCTCCTTTTCAATTTCCATTCTCATTGTGATGAAGCTCAAGTTTTATCAAATAGTTATTTAGCATGGTATCAAAGTCGATGTCATAAGTTTAAATCCTTACATCTCATGTATTTACATATAATCTAGTTATTGGCTCAAATAGATTTGAATTGGGGTTGTTTGGTCTACAATCTTGTGATTGGACCTTTTTGGTTAAGTTTTGGTTGAGTTCCGGTTTGGTCCGGTTGGGTCCATACTCTTCCTAATAGTATAAAATATAATCTAGTTATTAAGCTATAAATATAATGTCACCTTAAGCTTTTGAATTATGTAGTATTTGGGTTTGGTTTAGTTTGGTCCTGGTTACATGTGATGGAAAATATATGTTCAATATCACTCTTAAGAAGGCATGCAGTATGTACCTATCAACTTAAGCTTCTGGTCAAATGATTTGAGGTTGGATATAGTCTAGAACATATTACACACAAAGAAGTCTATGCCACATTATATGACAATACATGTACTTGGTAGCTTAAGCTTTTTAACTCAACAACCATGTTAGTAACATGTAACTAAAATTCATTTTCCAGAGGTTCCAGGACTTATTTTAGCAACAATAACAATTGACAGATCTGGTCGCAGAGTTTCCTAGGTGGTTATGTTCATTTTAATTATGATTTTCCTTCTACTTCTGGCTATGCATCAACCCAATATTGTCATAACAAGTTTATTAGTAGGAGCTTGCATGTGTGCCTTTGCAGCTTACACAATCGCCTGCATTTTTGCTCCAGAGGTAACTCAGCTCCCCGGACCACTTCGAGGTTTTCCATTGGTCTAGAAATTGCAAGAGAATTCAAAATATTAGTTTCGTACACGACATATAATAACTTTTAATTTGACCCATATTTAAGCTTGTGGTTACTTTTAACCATTTTTACAAAAGAAAAAGACAAAAATATTCCCATTTTTAAAGAAGTTCTACACACACACATACACACACACACACACACACACACACTCACACACACAACTATGCAAACACTTCCTTTGACATACATCACTTTGTGTTTTAGTATATATGATGTGGAACAAGGTTCTTCAAATTAAAAAAAAAAAGAGAGGGAAAAATCAGACAGAGGTAAGGGGAGAAGATTTGGAAGAAATTGGGAGAGGGTGCAGGACAGAAATTTAGAGGAGAAAGAGAAAAAGATAGAAATTTAGGGGAATAGAAGAAATATAGAAAAAGATATAAATAGAATAAGGACGAGATAGGGAGAAATAGAGAGGGAGATAGAAGGAGAGATAGAATAAGAGAGATATAGAGAAAGGGTAGACGAAATTGAAGAAAATGGGAGAGGAGAAGAGACGATAAAAAGGGGAGAATCTGATTTTATTAATTCCTCTTTCAAAGCATTCAAAACTTAACAATCAAGACTCTTTCTATAATGGCCAAAGACCTAAGAAAATAACTAAATAAAGAAGTAAAATATTACCTAATAAAATTAAAATCAAATCGAAATCTTAATTGAAATCTAATTGAACTAGGAAAATAATTGTAATTCCCATTACTCTTATCTAAATAATAAACTCTGGTAAAATTCTTTTATTAAACTTTGTTTGTCTTCCTCCAAAACAAAATTGGGTATATTTTTTTATATATTCCAATTCTCCCTTTATTCCCTTTCCTCCTTTTCTGAAGTTTGTTTCACTTTGTTTACTTAGTAAAGATGATGATGGTAATTAAATATTCTGCTTGACTTTTTAAAAAACCATAACTCAATATGGATAATAACAATAACAAACCATACCATACCTTAAGAGATTCAATAGCCATAATAATAATAAAATCTTGATAGAAAATTAATATTAATAGCTCTCAATCTAATTTTGAATTATCAATAGATCAAAAGATGTATAATTTTATTCTTACATAAGTCATGAAAAATGTAGATATATAGATAATTATGATATATATGATCAGCACTGGCAATGACAAATAACTTGATGGCCTTCTCGTTTACAAAGAGCTCCTTTGCATCCTGGGCATTTTTATAGCATTTACAATCTTCTTGATCGTCTTTTCCATGCACACACGTATTCATTGCATGATCTCTGCAGTAAGATTCATCCGCCACGCTGAAATCTAAAATTAGAAAAAGAATAACAAGACGCATTAGAAGAATTTGCGGATGAATGTTGAGGGAATAGTAACTCTCTCAACCAAGGTCGCCGAAGTTACTGTTTACTCCGACCGATTTGTGAGTTAGGCTATGAGATTTACATATGTTGTAGATCGAAGTAACCTAAATAAACTTTGCTTCTTGAGCCTCACCAAATTCCGACTAGAAAACTGTCAAAATTGTGAAAAACAAATTCAGAATTACTATTCATCCGTCGCTGATGAGCGAGTGAAGTCTCACCTCCATTACTATCGTATTCGCCTCAGTCAGCTCTACAACTTTGCCTTCATCACCGTTGTCTGATTCGGCCGGCATCGCCTTGTCGACGACACTTTTTGTTACTGTTCATCGTCGCCGTTTTGCACCGAACTGCGAGTGGGCTCTCACCTCTACCACTGGGTTGTAGATCGGGGGACGTTGGTTAACTTTCCCTTCTGTACCATCATCAGATTCCAAACGAGTCTCTCTTAAATCGCATTTTTCTTTCCGGGTGGTACTATTCACCGTCGTGATTACTGTTCATCTGATGGGTACTGTTCATAAAGCCGACCAGATTGCTTCTCAGGCTATTTCACGCAACTTTGCTTTTTGGTCGATCTCCAGATTCCTTGCGGATCACCTCCAGATTCTATGGAACTGTTTTTCTGGCCGACAATGTAGATTGACTCTTTTTTGGTGACTGGTTTGCACTTTTTCTATTGAATTTCCTTTGAATTATCTACTGTTATTATTGGGATTGCTATAGAATTCTATTTAGATTGAATTTGTGTTGACTTGAAAATTGTTGTTTGGTTATCGAATCTGCCAAAACCAACCATGACCACCAGACGGACACGTACTATTACCAACCAGATACAACCCCCACATCGCACCAACCAACTACGACCACCAACCAAGACCTCCTTTCCCACCAACCAACCTCACCCACCACCTAACAATGCCAAAACCAAACCTCCTCAAACTCAGGGTTCATGGGCAGGTAGAGTTCGGGTGACTGAGGCAAGCACTCGGTTTAGTCTTGACTCGGTAGCTCGAAAGGTCTCAGGTTCGGTTCTTGAGATTTCTGATGATTTGATTGATGATGCTGGATCTGACTGGCTACGTTGTATTGTGGGATTTTTTTTGGGTTACACTATGCCATTCCATGCTGCGCGCTCTATTGCTATGCGTGCATGGAAGTCTAGTGGTTTGAAAGATGTCCGCTCCACTGGTACTGGTTTTTTGATATTCAGATTTAGGACTGAAGAGCAGGTCCATGACATTTTGGAGAGAGGGCCTTGGATATTTGGTGGGAAACACATCATATTGCAACAGTGGAACCCTCATTTCTCCTTTGACCAGAATCGAATCTCCAAAATTCCGGTTTGGATCCGCATGCATAGATCCGCATTCCCCTTATGGTCAGCTAGAGCTCTCTAGTATGGTTGGTCGGCCATTGTCATGTGATAGGATGACTTACAAGCACACTCGGTTATCCTACGCTAGGGTTTGTGTTGAGCTAGATGCTGAACACGCTCCTATTTATGATTTTGAGATTCGATGCAAACTTTCCTCTGAGCCTATTAAGATTCGAGTTGAATATGAGTGGAAGCCAAAACACTGTCCTAAGTGCTGTTTATTTGGGCATACTTGTCGAGATCCAGTTAAGTCTTTTGAGACTAGTCGGGATCAGATTGTTGTTGCAGATGTTACCCCAGGATTACATGACAAGGGTAAGAGTGTGGCTATTGTTTCCACACCAATAGGAGATATTACCCCATCGATTTCACAACCAGAAACTGAAGATAAGAGTACAATAGGAAAAATCTTTGATTGGCTTGAGATTGCTACTAATGATTCAGATTCTGAGTCAGATTTTGGCTATAATCCACTACATCATATTGAGGTAGCCCATGATACACTTCTAAAGCATGCTACGTTGCCTAGCTCTTCAGAGACTACTCCTCCAAAAGGGCTCGCTACAAAGGATTCTCCGAAATCTGATATGACAACTTTGAACAATCAACCGCCTGTCTCTAATCCTTCCCTTACTACTGTTGATGGTAAGAATAATAAGAAAAGACAGGAAGCTAATGAGAGTAGAGGAGGCACAAGCCTCCGCTGATTTCTTTATTGAGTTTGAACTCCTTCCAGTTTCCTATGATAGGAAGTTGGAATATTAGAGGCCTTAACGGCTTCTCTTCGCAGCGGGCAGTTAAAAATTGGATTTCTAAGTATTCTTTGGGTTTAATTGGTCTTATAGAGACTAAGGTTAATAAGCAACACCTTGCATCGATTGTTTCAAAAATTTGTCCTTCCTGGCACTTCTTGTCAAATGTCACTGATTCAATTGCTTGCAAAATCTTGGTTTGTTGGGATCCTACTTTGTACAGTTTGAGTAGACTGCAGTCTTCTCCCCAGTGGATAGCTTGTCGAGTTCTCAGATTATCAGATGGGGTTTCTTTTGGTCTGGTCTTCGTTTATAGTTCTAATGATCTGGGTGGGCGTCGACAGTTGTGGGACTTTATCAGAGATCAATCTGTAGGCTTTGGTGATTTACCTTGGTTGGCATTGGGTGATTTCAATGCGATTTTACGCTCTACGGACAGAGTTGGTGGAGCTCAAGCTTGGCATGGTTATATGGATGAGTTTAGTCAGTGTGTTCATGATGCAGCATTAATAAGAGTTTCATCTTTTGGGCTTCGATACACTTGGCATAATGGGCAGCAAGGAGAGGGTACTATTCTTAGAACTCTTGATTGGAGTTTTGGTAGCTCTTCATGGTTCTTGACGTGGCCAAGCACAATTTCTGAGGTTCTTCCTCGGGATGCTTCTGACCACAGTGTTATGGTTATCAGATTTGGAGATCAGCGTAGGCGAACCTTTAGTCATTTTAAATTCTTGAACTTTTGGGCTGACCGAGATGGTTTCTTGGAGATTGTTCAGAGAGTGTGGTCTATACCTGTCAATGGAGATCCTATGTTTCGGGTCACACAGAAATTGGGTTTGTTGAAACGTGAACTCAGAACTTTACATGCAAAGGATTCTAGCCATATTTCCAGTAGAGTCATTGAGGCCAAGGCTCAGTGGGTTGCGGCTCAGGCTGCTCTGGATGAGAACCCCTATTCAACAGAATGTATTTCAGCTGAGAGGGTTTTTGCTAAACAGTATTCGCAATTATGTAGAGACGAGGAGGCTTTCTTTCGACAGAGGTCAAGGATCCAATGGCTTTCTTTGGGGGATCAGAATACCAAATTCTTTCATAAGTCATTGATCCATAGACAGACCATGAACCGAATTCATCAACTTGAGGATGAGGATGGCACCGTCTTTACAGATCAAGGCGAATTAGGACATCTGGTTATGAGGTATTTTCAGAAGCTGCTTACAGCTCCTTCTAGACCTTCTATTGAAGATGCTTCTCGGTTTTTCTCTGGAAGAGTTTCTGAGGAGATGTTACCTTTTTTGTCATGCCCTATTACTGATGATGAGATCAGGTCAGCTTTATTTTCGATTCCTGATGATAAAGCCCCAGGACCAGATTGGTATACCTCTCTATTCTTTAAGAGGGCTTGGGATATTATTAGTATGGAGTTTAAGGCTCCTGTACGCTACTTCTTCACAACTTTTCGGATGCCTAAATGTGTTAATGCCACTAGAATTGCCTTGGTCTCTAAGGTTGAGAGTCCGAGGACTATAAGTGATTTTCGACCAATCTCTTGTTGTAATGTGCTCTATCAGTGTATCTCCAAAGTGATCGTGAATCGGTTCAAAACGGTCTTACCTGATGTGATTGGGAGTTCACAGTCTGCTTTTGTCCCTGGTCGAAGAATTTTGATGCCATTCTATTGACTCAAGAGCTAATGCATAATTATCATCTTGGGCGCTCGCCTCCTCGATGTGCTTTAAAGGTGGATATTCGCAAAGCTTTTGATACTGTCAGCTGGGATTTCATCCTTTTGGGTTTAAAAACGATTGGTATTCCAAAATGTATGGTTCACTGGATTGTGACATGTATGTCCTCTTCTCGGTTGCTTTAAATGGAGAGCTTCACGGGTTTTTCTCCACCTCCAAAGGAGTTCGACAGGGTGATCCTTTACCGCCATACCTTTTTGTGCTGGCCATGGAGGGTTTGAGTGGTATTCTTCGAGAGGCTACTCAGAGGCCTGATTTTCGATATCATTGGAGATGTCAGCAGGTTTCTCTCACTCATCTTTGTTTTGCAGATGATCTAATGGTTTTTTGTAGGGCAGATATGGGCTCTGTTAGTGTGGTCCGTGCTGCATTACAAAAGTTTACAGAGCTCTCTGGTTTAGTTACGAATTCGGCCAAAAGTCATGTCTTCTTCTCTGGAGTCAATGATGAGGACCGAACTGCATTGGAGGCCATCTTGGGTTTTCAAGTGGGGAGTCTGCCGGTCAGATATCTGGAAGTACCTCTAATCAGTACCAGATTATGCCTCTCAGATTGTGCCCCATTGATAGATCAGATTTTGTTGAGGATCAGGTTATGGACATCTGCTATGCTGACTTATACTGGCCGACTTCAATTCATCAAGTCGGTTCTCTTTTCCATCCAGGTCTATTGGTCCTCCATGTTCACTCTACCTGCAGCTGTGGTACGGAGGATCGAGGGTATTATGGCTACTTTCCTTTGGAAAGGGATCTCTTTGTCTTGTTCTGGGGCCAAAGTAGCTTGGGATTCGGTTTGCTATCCGTTGAAAGAAGGTGGATTAGGAATAAAACGAGTCAAGGAGTGGAATCGTGCAGCTATTCTGAAACATGTTTGGAGACTTCTTTCTAACCAATCCTCCACATGGTCTTCTTAGGTTCATAAGGTGCTCCTTCGGGGCCGCTCATTTTGGCAGATTCGGGTAACTTCTGGAACCTCCTGGTCTTAGAAGAAGATTTTGCACAGTCGGGCTTGGTGTAGAGGTAAATTTGTCTCTTGTATTGGAGATGGCCGTAATACCTCTCTTTGGCAAGATTACTGATTGCCACAGGGGCGTCTGTGTGACTTGTTACCCCTCAGGACTCTTACATCCACAGGTCTTCCTTCAGATGCTAGGGTCTCAGACATTATTCAGAATGGGGACTGGGCTTTTCCTGATGGAGGTCAGGCCCTTAGGTTGATTTGGGACTCAGTCAGCATCCGACCTACGATAGGGGCTCCTGATCGTGTTGTTTGGAAGGGCCATACCTCAGGTATTTTCTCTATTGGCTCCGCATGGGAATTGTTACGGAGTAGGCGACCGGTGAACACTCTTCATCATCTTCTCTGGTTCCCTGGCCATGTCCTAAGACACTCTTTTATTCTTTGGCTTGCCTCTTTGGGTCGGCTTCGCACTATGGATCGACTACAGCGTCATGGTATCTTACAATCTTCAAGTTGTGTTCTCTGTGTCTCAACAAATGAGACCCATGACCATCTTTTCTTTAACTGTCCTTTCTCATCTTCTGTTTGGGGGGAGATTTCAGCTAAGACTCTCGTTGTTTGGCCATCCTTTTGTTGGACGTCCTTGCTCCAATGGGCTTCTCTGCATCTCCAAGGCAGGAAGAATTTTGGACATATCCTTGCACGTTGGTCTTCTCTGTAACGGTTTATTCTCTTTGGTATGAAAGGAATGATCGTATGTATCAACAGCGATGTCGGACCTGTCGTCAGGTGACTGATGAGATTTTTGACTTGGTTCATTCCCGGCTTCTAGCCTTAGAGGTCAAGTATGTGATCACTCCTCAGCTTCGTGCCATATAGGGTCTGCATAATTAACTTTGTTCTTGGACTTTGTTTTGCTATTAGTTTAGTTGTGGTTGGTTTGGGCCTGTGCGCCTTTTTTTCTATTTGATTGGGCCTTTGGCTCTCTTGTTTAGTTTGTTTTGTTTTGGGCCCTTGGGTATTAGTATTTCCTGTTTGGAATTGTGAGTACTAGGTACTCTTCTTGGGGTATGCCCCTCGTATCTTGTACATTAACTTTTTTTTATGTGAATAGTAACTTTTTCCAAAAAAAAGAATTTGCGGATGAATAGTAAAACAATTTTTAATTGGTGATTTCAAATTGTACCATAAGGAAATTAATTAACCAAAAAATTATAAGAAACATTAAATGATCTTGATTTTGATTCATATATGTCATAAACTTTTTTTTGAGTTAACTTATTGATTATAGTCATCCATGCAACCAAATGACATAAAACAAATCAGTATAAATATCAATGATATTTTAAGCTGTTTAAAAATTCTTGTTATTTCAACTTTTGAACAAGATGATTATATGAATGTAGCATATGTAAAAGCTTTGGTTAAAATAATGTTTATAATTTTACTACCAAAAGTAAATTATCTATCCTACAAAATAATTTATTGAAGATTATTTTTATTCACCATTATTCATATTAAATTACATGAAAGGAAAAAAATTAAAATCATCATTTAGAATAAAAACATACCTACGCATAGCATGAGAACTAGAACAAGAGCAACTGAAAGGACTTTGATTTGAGCCATCGTTTGCGTTCTGAAATCGACTTAATTAATGAAATAGATGGATATGCTCAGATTGTGAAGTGATACATATTTATACGAAGAAGCAGAGAACTTTCATAACTTAATTTGCATAAAAATTGGTTGTGAATCTATTTAATATTGGAAAAATCGGTAATATTTCCACTTTTTTTTCTTTTGACGTACTTGTTTTCAGTTTTATTGGTAATATTTAGCTCAAATTCCTATTTTCAATAGGAATCATTGATTTTTTGTATAATATATCATTTCTTTTCATAATATATACGAAGCTTCTTAGAAGTACTTTTTAGTAATAACATTTTTAATTAGTCATTTTTGCACAATAATTTTTTATTTTTGTGCTGTACGTTTTATTTAACCAAGTGTTAGTACACTTAAAATAATGCATCATCTAATTGATGATTTGTGGGGTGGGGTGGGGGCGTGAGGCAGGTCGTATTTTTTATGGAGTTAATTCTTTGTTATTTTATAGAATATTTACTATATTTGTGCTTGATTATTTTTTTGAATTTAGAATTGGTTGATGTACATTTAAATTTTTTGATATATTTGTTTGATTTATTTAAAATATTATGTGTTGTGTCAATTGTTGTTAGTTGTAAGTTATCTTTAATATTGAAAACTTTGTTATAAATGTGTAATATATAAAGATACAAATTATTCTATTTTGTGCATAGCTAGCTAAAGGTAATTAGGACATTGTGCTTGAATAAATATCATAAATGTGCATTATTTTTTAAAAAAAAGTGAGATTTTTTGCAAATTTATCCGTACTTGAATCAACATTTATGAAATATCCATCATATTTAGAATATTGCAATTGTTTTCATTCCAAAACTTCTTCTCAATATTCAATAATATAGATATACTCGCCATTAAAACTATATAAGATTTTATTTCTTTTCCCAATTTACCTCAAATAATTTGTGTGAAATGATTTCTTTTATATATATAAAATGACTTGCATTATGAATCATGTAAAAAGAAAAAAATCTTGTCATAAATCCTATATATATGGATGATTTTTCTTTGAAAAGAAGTTAAACCATCGTGTGGTGAAGGCACTACTCAAAACTTATGCGAAAGCTTTTCTATCACAGATAGGGCAATTCATTATGATATTTGTTTTTGGGAATGAATTGTTCAACAACAAAAAAAATTGACACAAAACTAAATACATATTTCTATGCATTGATCCACAAAATTCAAGGTTGAAATGATTGATAGATTGACAGCATTAAATGCAACTTATTGAGAACAATTGAATTTGGTGAGATCCAAGGTCATCAATTTACGTCAATAAGTGGTATAAAAAATTTGTGTAATAAAAAAACCCTTCCCTTTTTTATTTACTTAATTATTTGTTATTTTGTTATTTGAACAATTTAAGCTATATTTACTAATTGATTTTTATCATACGTTCACTTATTATCAATCACTTATGAAGAAACTTATGCTTAACTAATATTTTATTGTCATATCGCTTAAATTTTATTATTTGCAAAATAAATGCTCAATTTTGCTTGAGTGAACAATAAAACTCATAATAATTACATTTAATTATTACTAAAGTATTAAAACTAAGTGAAAATGTACAATTAGCCAATTTTTATAATATAAATAGTTAAGATTCAATTTCTGTTGAAGAGATTATATTTTAATCGTAGTAATTGGTATTTGTCACAAAATTTTATTCTACGATTAGCACATTATTTTCATACCTATAATAGTTTTTTTTTTTTTTTTTACCATCTAGTTTCTTCACAAATAGATGATGTGTCACTCCCCAAACCTGAAAGGTTTAGAGGAGTGATCTACGCCCTCACCTCAGGGAGTTAAGCCCCATTAAGCGAGAAATATAACATTCTACTATAATCAAAGGAAAGCTGCAATCATTTTCTTTGAAGTTGTAATTGTTGTTGCAACATTATGTGGTTGGCTCATCCGATTTGAAACCAAAGGAAAGCAATTGAGTGATGCTATACATAGTCTATCCAATTCAAAAGAACTTGTTGTTGGTTTATAAGTTTGTAACATTCATACTCGTGATTGCCAAGTGGAAAAGTATAATCAAAAACCATTCAAAAGAATAGTAATTTCTTTTCCATTCTATAGTAAATCAATTTCAGTTTAAATAATTTCGTACAATTTATTTTTCAATGCATTTATGTTAATATTAACCACATATCTTTTTCACAATTCAAAATCAATCATATATCCATATCCAAATGGGGTTTTCAAGGATTTTGACAATTACTCTTATCAAAATAATGGGCTATAAAATGTAGAAAAAAAACTCTAATAAAATTCTTTTATTAAACTTGTTTGTCTTCCCCCAAACGAAATTGGGTCTATTTCTTTATATGTTCCAGTTCTTCCTTTATTCCCTTTCTTCCTTTTCTGAAGTTTCTTTCGCTTTGGTCACTTAGTAAAGATGATTATGGTAATTAAATATTCTGTTCGACTTTTTAAAAAACCATAACTCATTATGGATAATGATAATAACAAACCATACCATACCTTAAGAGATTCAATAGCCATAATAATAATAAAATCTTGATAGAAAAATAATATTAATAGCTCTCAATCTAATTTTGAATTATAAATAGATCAAAATATCTATAAATTTATTCTTACATAAGTCATTAAAATTGCAGATATATAAATAATTATGATATATATGATCAGCACTGGCAATAACAAATAACTTGATGGCCTTCTCGTTTACAAAGGGCTCCTTTGCATCCTGGGCATTTTTTATAGCATTTACCATCTTCTTGATCGTCTTTTCCATGCGCACACGTATTCATTGCATAATCTCTACAGCAATATTCATCCGCCACGCTGAAATCTAAAATTAGAAAAAGAATAACAAGACGCATTAGAAGAATTTGCATATGAATAGTAAAACAATTTTTAATTGGTGATTTCAAATTGTACCATAAGGAAATTAATTAACCAAAAAATTGTAAGAAACATTAAATTATCTTGATTTTGATTCATATATGTCATCAACTTTTGTTTGAGTTAATTTATTGATTATAGTCATCCGTGGAACCAAATGAAATAAAACAAATCAGCACAAATATCAATGATATTTTAAGCTATTAAAAAATTATTGTTATTTCAACTTTTGAACAAGTTGATTATATGAATGTAGCATACGTAAAAGCTTTGGTTAAAATAATGTTTATAATTTTACTGCTAAAAAGTAAATTATCTATTGTACAAAATAATTTATTGAAGATTAATTTTATTCACCATTATTCATATTAAATTACAAGGGAAAAAAAATTAAAATCATCATTTAGAATAAAAACTTACCTACGCATAGCATGAGAACTAGAACAAGAGCAACTGAAAGGACTTTGATTTGAGCCATCGTTTTGGGTTCCGAAATCTACTTAATTAATGAAATAGATGGATATATTCAGATTGTGAAGTGATACATATTTATACGAAGAAGCAGAGAACTTTCATAACTTAATTTGCATCAAAGTTGGCTGTGAATCTGTTTAATATTGGAAAATTCAGTAATATTTTCACTTTTTTTCTTTTGACGTACTTGTTTTCCAGTTTTATTGGTAATATTTAGCTCCAATTCCTATTTTCAATAGGAATCATTGATTTTTCACATAATATATCATTACTTTCCATAATATATATGAAGCTTCTTAGAAGTACTTTTTAGCAATAACATTTTTAATTGGTCAACTTTTTACAATAATTATTGATTTTTGTGCTGTACGTTTTATTTAACCAAGTGTTAGTACACTTAAAATAATGCATCATCTAATTGATAATTTAAGGGGAAAAAAAAGTGGATCGTATTTTTTATGGAGTTAATTCTTTTTTATTTTACAGTATATTTATTATATTTGTGTATGATTATTTTTGTGAATTTAGAATTGGTTGATGTAAGTTTTATGTTTTTTGATATATTTGTTTGATTTATTTAAAATATTATGTGTTGTGTGAATTGTTGTTAGTTGTAAGTTATCTTTAATATTGAAAACTTTGTTATAAATATGTCATATATAAAGATACAAATTATTCTATTTTGGTGCATAGCTAGCTAAAGGTAATTAGGACATTATACTTGAATAAATATCATAAATATGCATTATTTTTTAAAAAAAGTGAGCTTTTTTGCAAATTTATTTGTACTTGAATCAACATTTATGAAATATCCATCATATTTAGAAATGCAATTGTTTTCATTCCAAAACTTCTTCTCAATATTCAATAATATAGATATACTCGCCATTAAAATTATAAAAGATTTTATTTCTTTTCCCAATTTACCTCAAATAATTTGTGTGAAACGATTTCTTCCATATATATATAATGACTTGGCTTATGAATTATGTAAAAAGAAAAAAATCTTGTCATAAATCCTATATATATGGATGATTTTTCTTTCAAAAGAAGTTAAACTATTGTGTGGTGCATGTACTACTCAAAACTTGCGTGAAAGCTTTTCTATCACAGATAGGGCAATTCATTATAATTTTTTTTTTTTTTTTGGGGAATGGATTGTTCAACTAAAAAGAATTTGACACAAATCTAAATGCAAATTTTTATGCATTGATCCACAAAATTGAAGATTGAAATAATTGATAGATTGACAGCATTAAATGTAACTCGTTGAGAAAAATTAAATATTGTGAGATCCAAGGTCATCAATTTATGTCAATAAGTGGTATAAAAAATTTGTGTGAAAAAAACCCTTCCCTTTTTTATTTACTTAATTATTTGTTATTTGAACAATTTAAGTTATATTTACGAATTGATTTTTATTATACATTCACTTATTATCGATCACTTATGAAGAAACTTATGCTTAACTAATGTTTTATTGTCATAGCGCTTAAATTTTATTATTTGCAAAAGGCATGCTCAATTTTATTTGAGTGAACAATAAAACTCATAATAATTAAATTTAATTATTACTAAAGTATTAAAAATAAGTGAAAACATACAATTAACCAATTTTTATAATATAAATAGTTAAGATTCAATTACTATTGAAGAGATTATATTTTAATCTTAGTAATTGGTATTTGTCACAAAATTTTATTCTATGATTAACCCATTATTTTCATACGTATAATAGATTTTTTTCCATCTAGTTTCTTCACAAATAGATGTTGTGTCACTCCCCAAACCTGAAAGGGTTAGAGGAATGATCTAAGCCCTCACCGTAGGGAGGTAAGCCCAATTAAGCAAGGAATGTAACAATTTAACATTACTTGGAGAGGATATGTGAAAATAGCTTAATACCTTGTTAGCACCTCAAGCCATTGGAGACATTTTGGGTTGCAAAGCCCAAAAGCAAAACCATGACGGACTGTGTGTCTAAAGTGGACAATATCTGACAGTGAGCAAAGGTGTTGGGCCTCGCACACACACGAGGGCAACCTCTTGGATGCAGATGCCATATCTCGAGGGTTTATGGGACCCGAAGTGCTAGACACAGTACAAAGTGTCATGCAAACCGTGATATTTCAAATGATATCAGAGCTGAACCCATCCGAAAGTGTGGGAGCGAGGATCTAAGCTCGACGTTGCAGGTCACCCTACGGATGTAAGCCAATTAAGCGTTGAATGTAACATCCCACATTGCTTGGGAAGGCTATGTGAGATGTTATGTTACAAATGATATCAAAGCCAGACCCAAGCGTGAGATGTTATAAAGGGTATCAATGACAGACCCAACCAGAAGTGTGGGAGCGAGGATCTAAGCCCGACGTTGCAGGTCACCCTAGAAATGTAAGCCCAATCAAGCGATGAATGTAACATTCCAAATCGCTTGGGAATAATATGTGAAAAGAGCTAAAGCACCATATGAGTTCCCTAAGTTGTTGAAAGCTTTTAGGTTGTAAAGCTCGAAAATAAAACGGTGTCGGATTTTGTGTCTAAAGCAGACAATATCCGATAGTAGGCCAGGTGTTGGGCTATGCACATGCATGGAGGCCACCTCTTAAGATTGTGTGGGACCATCTCTTGAAGGTTTATGAAGATCACGAAGTGTCACACACAATGCAACGTGTCACATGAGGGTCAAGATGTTACATGATGCTTCCATGGAAATAAGAAGGCATGTTGAAGGAGTCAAGGAAGAAGAAATCAATTCATATTCAAATTATCCTACCAACAATTACATAATTCTAAGGTAGCTTGTGATCGCAAGCCAAAATAGGCCAAGAACTTGAACTAACAGACGAAGTGCATGATTTTTATAATAAATATATATATATATATATATATATATATATATATATATATATGAAAACTTTGTTTTCATGATAAAATGAGTCAATTCTAGTATGAAGAATAAAAAAATGAAGGAAAGGAAGGAGTTGTTTCATGCAAAGAAGGAACATCATTTGAAGGAGTTAGGGAAAAGAAAAGATGTAAAGCGGTCAGTTGGAACGGGTTGCAAAGCAAAATCTAGGACTTTTAAGCATGGTTAACCTATTTTTAGAGGAAGCCAACTATGTATTTGCAAATCCTCGGAAAAATACACTTTTTAAGGTCGCATATTAGAATATGTCAAACGCTAAAAAATCATTAAATTCAACAATTTGAGCTGTAGATGTTCCAACTCATCAACAAATCAGTACTTTTGAAAAACAAGCTGGAAACGCACAAAACATATTAGATCCACGCAAGAGATGTTTATAATTATAACAGCGATGTTTGCAACGAGATGAAAAGGCATAATGAAATTGTGTGGCTTGAAAATTTTCAATATAAGCAAGGGAAGAATTCTGCGTTTAATTTCTTCGTTAAAAATGGTATTGAGCATCTCATTGCTCATTGCTTTTGGGTTGAAGCAATATCTAGGCAAGCTTTTCAATTTTATGATGATGTGGTTGTCCTCAATACTGTCGATAACACCAACTGCTATGAATGATCTTTGCTCGCTTGATCGGGGGCGAAACTGTGTTATGGCTTAGGGCACTAAGGCCACTTCAGGTTTTAAAAAATTTCTTAAATGCGCTTGTTTGTATATATCTTTTGCTTTTTAAACAATTTAAGAAAGCAATACCTTTGTAATCCTCCTAAAATTAGTGTCACTGATCAAGGCCCAACAACAACATAAGCTGTTACTAGAAGCTGCTTTTCCCTAGACATTTCACGGATATTGCAGTTGCACATTTTAAATAAATTTTCTATGAAATTGAATGCAGTTGTCTGGCGATCGAAAAGGCTTGCTATGGTGACCTTCAAAAGTGTATTTGGGAATCATTTGCCCAAGAGAAATGAACTCCGAGTGGATCAACATTATTGGAAGAGGCAATTTCATTGACAATGTGTGGCTTTGATAAATGTATATATGACCTACGCTTGAAAAAGCGTTTGAATATGTAAATCATTTTTTTTTTTTCTGATGGGATGTAAAGTTGCCAACAAGCACAAAATTCACCTGTATATTTCAAGCACATCTCAAAAAAAACTATAATAATAAATAATTTTTTTAATACTATAACTATACCGATTCAATAGAGCAGTCAACATCATGAAAACTTAAGTGTTGATCTTATTGATAATAATGATGAACTTATATTAAGATTGCCATTGGAGATTGAGAACCAGGTTATTAAAATGTCTACATGTCAAATCTTCTATAGGAATTTTATGGTATTTTTCAAGTTTTAAGATGAATAGTAAAATAGCTTATTATATATAATGGATTTATTTAGAGAATATGATAATCTTTTTTTTGTATATGGTTCAAAAGAGTGAAGGTGAGTCTCAATTACATGAATTTGTGTATCAAAAGGAATTTGATTTGATTTAGTGCAGCTGCTTAAAAAAAATACTGAGAAAATTTCATATGTAGGCACCTGTTGGCATATTTAACTGAAATGCAAATTGTATATTTGTCAAATCAGTACATATTGAAATGATTGACAAAACTTGCAAAGTGATTTGTGTGACCAATCAATTATCATCGGTCAAACCATGATATTGTGAATTGAATTTGATGAAGTTAATAAAGTAGTGGAAAGTAAAAGGCAAGCAAGATGATTGAAAATGATTTATTGAAAACGAATTTAATGTACTACCAATTTCTTTAAAAATATATATTCACTAAATAAATAAAAGAAAAAAAATTTAAAAAAAATAATGTTACATCTACAACTAAATTTTATATCTAATTCCTTATAACATGATTTGATAAAGAGTAATGCTACTTATACAAACTCAATTATACAAACTAACGTGACATAATGTGATTTGATAAATAAATATAGTGATTTGATAAATATATATTAATAATAAATGACATTAATTAATATGGGTGATGTGGCGATCATATAAGAATATCACATCAGTTTGTATGTGTGAGTTTGTATAAATAGTTTGTATGAATAACATTACTTATTATGACACATCAGTTTGTATAAATAAGTTTGTAAGAATAGTATTATTCTTAAACTAATATTCCTCTTACAAACTTTATATACAAACTGATACGACACCACTAATTAATTCACACATCATCCTTTTTTATTAAGTGAGGTTGATTTTGTATATTTATTACTCCAATCACTTTATAATACATCAATTTATATATAACAGTTTGTATATAAAATTTATAAGATTAGTATTATTCTATTAAAAGTAATAGATGATTTGAATTGATGGGCATAATTAAGCCACTAATTTTAACTGATCGAGTATATCAAGCCAATTATTGGTTGAGTTGTTATTGAGGCATTTAGGATGGGTGAGAATTACTTTTTATAGATAATGGCCTGCCATTTTTTATTGCCCTCTTATAAGAAATCTTTTACCAATCACATTGTTCAGTGCTCTACTATTGCATGAACCAAATATTGATTGGCTGGGTTGTGGACAGGAAATTGTTTGGATTGACATTTTGTGTGGAAAGACTACTAATATTCGAATGTATCTAAACCGTTCTGTGAAATTTTTAGCTCCAACAAGCAGAACTTTAACCTCTCTTTACCATGTATTAACACTATCACCGGATCCGGAGAAGCCGACCATCGCCGATCATTTTAGCAATGACAGCGTTGTTAGACCCTTAATGTTGTTGGCGGCCGACAATTTCCCGAGACAAAAATATGTATAATTTTATTTTTTAACTAATCAATTGATTTTAATGTTTAAAGTATTTTTGAATTCATATTATTTAAAATGATAAAATTTGATATTTTGATCTATAAAAAAAATAATTAACTTTCAAAAGTCAGACTTTTAAAAACTAACCCCTACTCCCTGTTGAAATTAAGAGCTTGATTGATTTGTCTACTGAAATCTAAATCTATTCAAATTTAAGTGATTTAAATAATTTTTTTTGTTTGTTTTATCATTTAAACACTTATTTTCAGACAAAATTGGCTAAATAGAATTCACTCTTTCTCTTTCAGAACTTCTAAACCATTAAAATACATAAATTACTATTTCCTATCCTTTCAACTTCTCCCTTTAGCCTGACCCGCCTCCCTACTCAATACCACTTTGCCAACTCGTCACATCCACTTTGCCAACCCGTCACATCATCTTCTTAATCATCTTCTAAATAATTATATTGCAAATATATTTATATATTTTGTTATAAGGACAAGAATAAATATATAAATATAATTTAAATTAAGAACATAATATTATCTATATTTATTTGGATTTGGATTTCAAAATTTAAATATTTTATATTTAATTAAATTTTGAATTTTTTCAATAATGCTTGTTATATATTGTAATAAATTATTGTCAACAAATAAAAATGATTAGTATAATATAATTAGTTAATAATTAGAATTTTGATTTCATTGTATTAAATATTTATTTTTTAAATGATTGTAATAAATATAATATTGACTATTTAAATGATAATATAATGTAAATATTTTATATTTTAACAAGGGTTAAAAAATCATATTAAAATTAAAATATTCCTTTATCATTTTTTTAGTGATATATAAAATAGTAAATAAACATTCTATTAAGTGGTATAAATTAAATCCTAAAAAATATCTAGATCTAAAAAATGTTAAATGATTAAAATAAACACTACCTAAATAACTAAATAAGTAAACCGATTCGTGTATAATCAACTTCTACAAAATCAGTTTCAAAAAAACATTACCGTAAGCTTTCTGGAGAATCAATTTAGAGAGAAAAAAATTACTGAATAGAAAAATAGTTTTGTTAATTTTTGTAACCTGAATACTAAACGCACTCTTAACAAGTTAAATGAAATCCACTTTCTATCTGGTTTTGGAGGAAACCAAATTATCTAGGTTCTAGAAAATTGGATTAAGGACTCCAATTTCCTTAGATTTTTAATCAAACAAATAAACAAAAAAGATCCACCTGCAAGCAAGAGGGCCTAGAATTAAACAAATGTTCACTTGGTATCAACTATTTTGCTTCTTTGAGTACATACATCAAAACACTCTAGGCAATCATATCCGAGTTCTCTAATAATATTAATTTGGTGTTCTGTAGCTTCAATTGTATAACAAGGAATAAAAAAATAAAAAAAAAACACCAACAGATTACAAAAAGAACACAAATTAATGGTATTAGGAAATAATTATCTCATCATATATTAAAGAAAGAATTCTCTCTAAATTTTGTTGTCTAGTACGTCACTAAATTTAACTACAGCAAAGTGCAAAACCAAGCGGCAGTCAAAAATCATCATTATGAAACATATATTACCCAAAAAAACCTTTTACTACTAGCCGCTCCTTAATCCTCATCTTTGAACAGGTAAACCAGCTATCGAACAACAATAACACAACACTTGAAATAATGCAGATTGAAGAATGTGAAGTGCCAGATTTTGCTGAAGTCTACATTAATCATCTTGCAAAGCCTTCGTCAAGTATAATCTGTTAAAGCTCTGCCCTGCAACCCTGCAAGTAGTTCGATGAAATTTGTCAATCATCCAATGCAAAAAAAGACTAATGAGCACTGGTGGGAATTTTTGCAATCACAAATGGCAATACAGCATGCAATTTATGCAAGTCTGCTATGATTTAAAACTTACCCGTTGATTTGGTTGCAATAGTTTGAAATTCGATTTGTTATGAGAAAGCTTTCTAACCGAGGTGGCTCAGGGATTGGCTTAAAGATGGGATTTGAAGGATCCTCCTCAGGCAAAGGATCTTCTCCAGCAGCTTTACGTGCCTTATTCTCATCCCTACAGAACATAGCAGAATCCAACATAAAACTTATATATGCTGCATGTGCTATTTTCATGTAGGTAAATATAAACCTTAAATAAATAAGTACACAAATAAAAAGATAACAAAGTAAAGGAATTACTAGGAGGCAAAATGCATAACAGAAAATCACATTTGGCATAAAAAAGAGCCGAAAATATGAATCATCTCACTCACCAAGCTCAAACTTGAAAAAAAAATGCAAACAAAATTAAAGAACTTGGAAAACCACAAGACTCAGAAGAAGGCACTCCTGTCATGTTCAATATCTCCACAAACAAGGAAGTGAATAGAATTAAGTAATTACTATCTACTCTCCTCAATATTTTAACTCTTATCCTGCAGATGAGTAAAAAGAGGATGAATTTTCCTTTCCAGGAATTTATTTTATCACAAAGAAAATTCAGTTGAGATTAGAAAAATACGTCAAACGCAGATTCAATACCCAGAACCAGGGACTATCATGTGGTCATGTACTCAGTGCTAAAGAGAGGCCAAAGCAGCATGCACATCTAAAATCTTATAAAATATAAAGAGCAACTACTAAAAAATCTCATTTTCCTATTGTATATGAGTCTATTATCAGCAGAAGTATTAATATGAAAAGGAAACGTCACTCACTTGCAAACAACATCAAATTCACAAAATGCAATAAATTATAATTGGAGAACTAGCAAAAAATTATATAACAATTTAAAAGACAGAGAGAGAGATCAGCCATAAAACAACCTTCTCTTTTGAAGCCACGCTTGTTGCTGGGCTTGCTGACGTGATAGGCTCCGGTAGTAAAATTGGAACTGAAAGACAGGTGTGGGTCATGTTATGGTAAGAGTACAAACAATTACATATATTTATATATCTATCTAGAAAAAGTGGACACAAACCTTCTGCTGCTCAACTGACAAATCATCCATGCACTCAATCAAAAATTCCACATTCCTTGCTAAAAATGGAGTGCTTGATAATTGTAAGTGGTCATAATCACACTAGCATAGCATCAAGAGTAAGCCAAGAATAAGATTAAATTAAAAATTCTAAACTTGATCCTGTTTAAGTCTCCAATTGCAGTTGTTATTTTACCTGAGTAACTGGAGTATCAGGTTCCAGTTCAGTCATAAAGGCACTGACAAGGGCAGAATTTGAGACTTTTATCTGCGACATACAAACACCAGTAAAAGTTGTAACCACTATGTTTTTTTATCTAACTACTAAATGATAACAATAAATAATACAGCCATAACAATTTATTTCATGAAAGAGAATAAATGACCCAAAAGCTTACAGGTATTTCTTCAAAAATATCCACCCATGACAAGTTTTTCTCTCTCAACCTATTGGAAGAAAAAAACGATATCAAAATTTAGTAATTCATTCGCAACCAAAACTTTTACAATAGAAGTATAAAAATAACATACTTCTCCCCAGTAAGACTGTTACTGCGGTAAAGTTCCATGAAGGAATCAGACAACTTCAAAGCCTTGAGTGCTAAGGCACCTTGATTGGCCCTCGAAGGATCATAAATGATGCACACACACCGTCTAATATTCTCCTGCAACAACCAAATTGAAGTAATGAAACCAAAAAAACAAGTGAGGCAAGAAACTAATATGCCATGTAATGGAAGTTAAGACTACATGCTAACTTCAAGAGACACTATGATGCCATGTAATGGAGGTTGAGATTACAAAATAAGCTCTTTCATAGTTTGAGTAATTTTATTTTCTATAACATATATTCAAATAACAAAATTCAAGAACCAATTATGAGATATGTCATAATTTCTTTGTTGATATTATTTAATGCACACTCACAATGAGGATCTGATATATAGCAACCAGTAAATGGTAGATTTTAGTTGTTCAGCTCATCAGAAATGAAGGAATATAACTTGTTTGTTATAAATTATATAGACATAGTGCATTATACACCCAAAGTCATTTAACATATATGAGAAAAATTAATGTCACAAGTATCTCTAGCATAGAACAGACAATTTGATCTATAACAACAGCAGCCATACAAAAACAGATTTTATGGATTGAACAGATAACAGCTAGATTACTAACAAAATTTTCTACTTTATTCAATATAATACAGGACAGCAACTTAAATGAAATGTTATTTTACAACGGTTACAGCTAATGCTTTTCTTTCAAAATTACTGGAAACCTTTATAGCCCATTCACACTTACATATAAATACAATTTCTAAATTTCAAGTAAATACCCAAAAAAGCAAGCCCACTCTTATCCACCTGATTAAATAAAGCAACCTAAAAGTCACTCATAACATTTGGCCTATAAATATGCCTAGCATGACAAGTTAGAAAACAAAAAACAAACCCAATAAAGTTCCCAATATCAATCATGTCCAAGATAAGCCTGTTAATAAGAAATCGAAATCCTAAGTAAAATATAATCCTCAAAAGCAATCCCTCAAAAATATTATTTCCTAGCTTTTCCTCTTTTTTTTTTTTTTTGGCATCATGTTAAATGTTGCTTAATAAAGGAACTCGTATTAAGAAATATTCTGCATATAAGAGCAGTCAATTTAACGGCAACTATAATCATAGACAAGAGGGAGAAGAAAAAGGACTAGTGTATTATAACAACAATTAAGTGAGCATGTCCTTTCAATATAGAGATAGAAGGCAAGTTAAGAAACATACCTGGTAATTCATAAATGTCTCAATCAATTCCACTGTCTGAAAACAGCCCAGCATTGTTGATTGATACCTGTAAATATTTGAGAAACAGTTTCAAAGCAGTGAGAAAAGGACGAAAAAGTTGTAGACATGCTCACTAATGCAACGAAATTACTCTCAATCAAAGAACATGAATCTTTAAAATAAGGAATTCAATAAGTGAAAGCTTTGCAAAAAAATTAACCCGTATGTTGAACTTCTATTTATCAAAATTGTATCAAATTTTAATTTCAAACTATTTCATACACAAAAACAGGGTAAAAATTAACGCATGGAATTGAACCTCTTTTTAAGATGTTAAGGATAATTATGTAATTTTAGGCTTTCTTTTGGATAAGTCTTCGAATTTGTGTAGTAATAAAGATAATTATTTAATTTTGGGTTTTACCACTATTAAATATTAGTTAGTGTTACTTCAGGCATTTATAATTAGAAAAAAGGACAATATCAGGGAGGTTTAGAGTCACTATCGAAAAGTTCTCATCTTATATAACCATGCCAGTTCAGCTTCTTAGAACTTGTACAATTCTAGAGTGAGAATCACTAAAATTTAATAGATAAGTGAAAATTATAAATAAAAAAGGAAGTCAAAAAACTAACAGATTTGGAGCAATAATGGCAAGAAAGATACTTCAGCTAATAAGTTTCCACTGGACACTTTATTTGAATTATGCATCTCAAGTATTTTCATATTCTCCCCAACAGGCCATAACTTGAGAAAATTGAAAGCAATATATAGCTCTACTAACCTTTTTCAAGAAATAAACTGTCAGTTTAATAAATATTCCAGCAAAGTTTAATATTGAACCTAACAGGGAAGTTAAAAGGACCACAAACATACTCAATCAATTTTTCCATTTTACCAACATTGCATTCTTAATTGTTATTTTCACTATACAAGATCGAGTATGTGAGCATACCATCCAACTGTGTTGTTGTCCACGTTAACCTCTCTCAAGCACCTCATCATCTCAAGCTGGTAATTAGCACCATCAGCTTCAATCTCCTCATCCTCTTCCTGGATCTGCATCAAAAAACAACCCGCATTCACGATTAATTTATTCTTTTTTTCACAGGAAAATCAAGAAAGCAATCAAAGCATCTATTATATCATACCGGGAAGGGGAAACAGTTGGTAACTTCAAGAACACTACCAACATCTAACCCAAGAAGCTGTCCGGTAACTAAAGCCGGTGAAAACTCCTTACAGTGCTTAATAATCTTCAATATAACCTGTTTCACAACATCCCAGCAAAGAGTAAATACCAAGTCACAATTCCAGTAACGTTACCAGGCCAGTAACAACCACTGGGTCATGGCCAAAGTCCAATGCTAAGTACTAGCCAGTAAGGTTACCAGGCCACCAAGGAACCTTACAAGTTACAACCAAAAAAAAATCCAGAAACTTAAAATTAAAAGCAAGTATTAGTTTACATTGATTAAATCAAGATTAATTTAGGAAAATAATTTAAAAAGAAGTAAAAGAGAGATAAGAGTACCAGTCCCTCGATCTGAACGACTCTGAGAGGAGGAGCGACCTCTTCGGTTGCAGCGACTTGGAGAAAGGACCTTGCCATAGCTGCAGCGGGGAAAAAAAATTAGAAGGCAAATAATCGTGAAGAGGAGTAAGAATCTCGAAAGCAAAGAGGTGAACTCACAGCTTGCCATTGCTTTGTGGAATCGTCGATGGAAGTTCCTTGCTCTACTGCGCTTTTTGTGTGCGTGCGAGAGGTAAAACCCTAGTTGTTACTTTGTGTATGGGATTGGGACTCAGAAGGCAAAGAGGATTTTTTTTATTTTTGATTTTTGATTTTTTCTTTTTTTTAACTTCGTGGATTCGGAGAGACAACTGATTGGGCCGTTGTCGGCCCCAGGCCATCTGTTGCATAAAACATGTAATACTCTATTAATTGCCAGGAAATCCAACGAAACCCTAATATTCTGTGCAAACACGTTTTGCCCCTAAGGTTTGAGAAATACATTGTAACTATCCTTATTGTCTAGAGGTGGCAGTCTATATCGTGCGTATTAACCTATTTAATTATTTATATCAAGACATAAAATACAGATTTAAAATGGTTATTAAACCAATCACCCATGTGTTATAAATCGTATCATATTTAATTCACATAATTTAATTAATTGTTTACATAATGTATCATATTCTATATATTTATATCAATTAAAATTATCTTTAGGATATAAACAATTGTTAGTATAAAAAAATTATTAAAATTATCATAATTTACTATTGTACAAATTAATTTAAGTTTGCCACGTTCTATTTAAGTTTATCAAGTACAGTACGAAGGAAGCATTATTGTCAAGCAAAATGATTATTGTGCATTACTATACACAATAATCATCTTGATAAACTTAAATAGAACATGGCAAACTTTTCCATCGATCTTCCTGAAGATGATTTGCATATGCTTGACTTTATCTCTTTACATGTCAAAAGGATTTTGAGAAAGCGGCCCACCATATAGATCTTTATCTGGATTATCTGAAGTACTATCGGATGAGCTATTCGAAATTTGTTGAATAATTGTAGTCATCAATTGCTTGAGCTGTTCACTTTTTTACTTCTTCTTTTTAGAACATTTCGATGATACTGACTTATCTTGAGTTTGGGTTTCTATTTTAGATGGAGTATTGGGCTTAATTGATTTTTCTTTGGGCTTGGCTTGTGATTGAATAGGCTTTTTCCCGGACTTGATCCAGTTTTGGATACTTTTGGCTGAACATCTTGAAATATCATACTTGTCCCACCACTTAATCCTAAACTCCCTGACCAGTGATAAATAGCAGTTTGAGTAATAGGGCTCAATAGTATATGACCAGGATTTCTTGGATCTTTGTGATGGACTAATTCTACACTATCAGTGCCAACTAGAATTAACTCATAAAATTGATGATTTTTTGACGGATTATCAGTAATATATTGACAATCTGGAAGGAACAACCTTTGAGTAATGGATTTTAATTCTGCTAAAGAAACTGACTTAATATATTGAAGAACTTGAAGATGTTGACGTTGACTCTTGGTTATATAATTGGATTTTTAATAAATAGATGATCCTATCTGGGTAGATGACCTAGTTGCTACTTGAGTGTTTGGTTGGATAGATGGCCCAGTTACAGCTTAAGAAAATGACAAGGGAGGATATTCAGCTAGCAAAGTCCCTATTGCAAATACTTATTCAGCTGAATAAGTATTTGCAATAGGGACTTTGCCCACACCTGCAATTTGAATAAATTGATTTGTTTTAGCCATGACATTGTCACTGGCCTTCATAATCTTTTTGTCTGACATTTTGACTATCCTCACCAAGTGTATCACTCTTTGATCTTGTCTTGTAAAAATTCTCTTGTTAAGAAGTCTAGAATTGATAAATTCAATTTCAAAATCAAATACGGATAAAATTGCTTGCCATCTTGCAAAAATTTGTTTAGAAACCAAATTTTTAACATCTTTTTGTAAAACTTCTTTTGCATATTTGCAATCAATGCGAAGTAAAAATGTTTTGTTGAATAAACCATCTTGAAACTTGGTAATGCATAAAACAATTAATAAAATTTCTTTTTTTAATAGTTGAATAATTTTTTTGTAGTCCGAGCCACAATCCTGAATGATACCTAACTAAGTCTTCTTTATTTGACTCTGGTATTTTTTGCTTAAGAATACCTCCATATCCTATTTCAGAGTCATCTGTTTCTACAATCATAAAGACATTAGGATGTAGAATTCCTAGGCAAGGAAGTGTTTTGACTTTTTCTTTTAGGATTTTTATTATCTTAGTATGTTCATCTGTCCAAGGTAAAAGATTCTTTTGAAGTCTTTGATATAAAGGTTTGCATAATTTCTAAGGTCTGGAAAGAAATCTGAAAAATAATTTAAAGATCCTAAAAATCTTTGTAATTGATTTTTGTTTTTAATTTCATCTGGAAATTTGACAGCAAATTCTATTGCTCTTTGAACAGGTTTTATTATTCCTTGATATATATCATATCCTAAAAATCTTATTTTTGTTTGAAATAATTTCATTTTGGGGCCAGAATTTACTAAACCATTTTTCTTAACTATATAAAAGAATGTTTTTAAATGTTTAAAATATTGCTCTATTGCTTCAGAAAATATTAATATATCATCTATATAAACAATAATAAATTTTGTATAAGAGTTTAATATATCATTCATAATGTGTTGAAATTCAGATGAAGCATTTTTTAATCCAAATATCATTACATTCCATTCATAATAACCAAATGGCACTGTAAATGCTGTTTTATATCTATCTTGTTCTGCAATTTGAACTTACAAAAATCCACTTTTCATATCAAATTTTGAAAATAATATTACATCATAAAGTCTTTTAAGTAAATCTCTTTTATTAGGAGTATGGTACCTAATCCATTGTAACATTTTATTTAAAGGTATGTAATTGATTACTAATCTTAGAACTCTTCTTTCTATTTCAGGTTTTTTATTACATAAAACGCTGCACAACTCCAAAGTGATTTTGATTCTCTTATTAGTTTTTTATTTAATAAGTCTTTTATTTCTTCTTGGCAGTGTTGCAATAATTCTTGATTCATTTGTATTGGTCTAGCTTTTGTTAGAATTTGTTTTTCATTAAATTCTTTAATATATGGCAAAGTAACTATATGTTTCTTTTTATCCCAAAATTGATTAGGCAAATCTGAATATACTTCTTTATTAAATTTGTTTCCTATTTCTTCTATATCATCTTTAATATTAGGCTTTTCTAATTGTTCTTCAATTCTCTTATATTTAATTTCTATTTGGAGATAATTAATATGATTTTGTTTATCAATTATTAAATTTATTTGTTTAGTTATTGTATTTTGTTGTAATTGTTGAATTTCTCTTGTGTCTATTGATGATAAAAATTTAAAACTTATTTTTGTTCTCATGATTTTTGCATGAATTCCTTGACTATCAACTTTAAATAGATATATTTGTGTTAAGAATGGAGTACCTAAGATGATATTTTGACTGAGATTTTTAACTAATGTAAATGTTGTTTTAAAACAATATCCTTGATTACATATTTTAACTTTTGAGTTTATAATTTATTTCTAAATTCATTCCATTTGCACCTCGTAGCCTTTCAGAAGTTTTTTCATAATATTTTGTTGAAATAAAACCTTCTCTAATACAATTTTGGTCTGCTCCTGAAACTATTGAAAACCGGACCGATAACAGTAGATGAGAAAACAGTAAATGTGCAAATTGATAAAGAGTAAGTATGATTAAAAAGTAAATATGCACATAAATGAAAAACCTTAATAATATGGAATAAGAAAGAACTTACTTTGTTTGCAGAATCTTAATTTAAATGATGGATACTGAAAAGAAAATTAAGAAAATTAGAGCAAAAGATGAATAAAACTTATTTTATTAAAGGATTTGAAATACAAGAGATAAAGAACTTAGCTGGTTTCTCAGCCGATGCCCTTCAATTGAATCCAATAATCTTTATATAGTCTTGAGTATCGGACTCAAAAATCGGACTTCAAAGTATTTTGAGTCCAAAGTAATAATTATAAACTCTAAATGTCTTTGACTAAGAATAAAAGCTTTTACACTAGTAAAACACAATAATCATTATGCTTGACAATAATGCTTCCTTTATACTATACATAATAAACTTAAATAGAACGTGGCAAACTTTTCCACCGATCTTCTAAAAGATGATTTGGATATGCTTGACTTTATCTCTTTACAGGTCATAAGAATCTTGAGAAAGGGGTCCACCATATGGATATTCATCTAAATTATCTGGAGTACTGTCAGATGAGTTGTCTGAAATTTGTTGAATAACTGTAGCCATCAATTGATTGAGCTGTTTACTTTTTGACTTATTCTTTTTAGAACTTTTTGATGATGCCGACTTATCTTTTATAACATATGGTCGATTGTTTACTTTTATTAAAAAAGAAGATTTAGTAATATGTCAAGAACAAAAAGAAAAAATAAAAATAGAAAGTTTTGATAAAACTATGGGTTCATTTTGTGAATAATACGGTTATGAAAATCTTAAACCACCATCATTTTCAAAGAAATATAGGAAAAAATCGAAGAAATTTTATAAAAATCAATTTGATAATCAATATTACAAGAAAAATAAGAAAAAAATAAGCCTAAGAAGAATTATTCAACGAAACAATTAGTATGTTAGAATTGTAGACAACCAGAACATACAACAAAACAATGTAAAAAGAAAAACAAAGTCAATAAACTTTTAAATGATCAAGATGAATTGAAAAATAAAACTAATAAATTATTATTCAACGAACAATCTAGTCAAGAATCTAGTGCTAGTAATAGTGAAGAAGATATTCTAGATATTCAAGACACTAATACTACTATAGAAAGTAGAGAATCTTTAAGCTGTACAGAAGGAATATGTAATTATAAACAAATTAATGTAATTACTAAAAATACTGATAAATAATATTTATTAGATATTATTGGTAAAATTGAAGATCCAAACATAAAAAGAGAATATTTAATGAGATTAAAAGAAATATTAGAATAAGAAAGTAGTATTAAAACTCTAGAAACATTTAGTTTAAATAAAATATGGGATAAATATCCATCACAAACTTTATTTAAACAAGTTACTACAGAAGAATTACAACAAGAAATTAGAAATATAAAAGAACAAATAAAAGAAATTCAAAATCAACAATTAGAACAACTTCAAACCCAAATAAGGTTAACAATACTTGAATCTAAAAATAGAGATCAAAATATAGCTTCTAGTTCACGAATAGAAGAAGATTATGTATAAATTGTAGACAAAATTAATTATAAAAAATGGTATATATGAATATTATTACATATAGATAATTATTACATATAGAAGCAATTGTTTTAGTAGATTCAGGAGCAGACCAAAGTTGTATTAGAGAAGGTCTTATTCCAACAAAATATTATGAAAAAACTTCTGAAAGACTACGAGGTCCTAATGGAATGAATTTAGAAATCAATTATAAACTATCAAAAGTTAAAATATGTAATCAAGGATATTGTTTTAAAACAACATTTATATTAGTAAAAAATCTCAGTCAAAATATCATTTTATGTACTCCATTCTTAGCACAAATATATCCATTTAAAGTTGATAGCCAAAGAATTCATGCAAAAATCATGGGAACAAAAATAAGTTTTAAATTTTTATCATCAATAGATACAAGAGAAATTCAACAATTACAACAAAATACAATAACTAAACAAATAAATTTAATAATTAATAAATAAAATCATATTAATTATCTCCAAATAGAAATTAAATATAAGAGAATTGAAGAACAATTAGAAAAGCCTAATATTAAAGATGATATAGAAGAAATAAAAAATAAATTTAAAAAAGAAGTATGTTCAGATTTGGCTAATCAATTTTGGGATAGAAAGAAACATATGGTTACTTTGCCATATATTAAAGAATTTAATGAAAAACCAATTCCAACAAAAGCAAAACCAATACAAATGAATCAATAATTATTACAACACTGCCAAGAAGAAATAAAAGACTTATTAAATAAAAAACTAATAAGAGAATCAAAATCACCTTGGAGTTGTGCAACGTTTTATGTAAATAAAAAACCTGAAATAGAAAGAGGAGTTCCAAGATTAGTAATCAATTACAAACCTTTAAACAAAGTGTTACAATGGATTAGGTACTGATAGGTGTCTATTTATGTATTACTTTCATATCAATTTGTCCTTGTTTCTTTGCTATATTCCTTGGTATTTTTATGGTTTTGTGTGGTTTTGATGTTTGTAGGAGTTTTGGAGCAACTTGCACAAAAATGGAGTAAAACCCTTCATTTTCACCTCTGCTAGTCAACCATCTTCTCGGATTTAATTGTATTGATATACAATGAACCCGATGACATATTATATACCGTTGGAAAGCTCTCGAAGTCTATTTTCTGGAGAAATTTACGGTTTATAAATCCATTCAGTGTACCAAAAGTTGTAATCAAAACAGTGTGAGAAGTATAGAAATGTAATTCCACAAATCACTGTAGCATGTATAATACGGGACACTGTAGCAGGTTACTGTAGCAGAGTATTTAAACACATTTTAGGGTTTTATTTTCATAACTTGAAGAGGGGAGAACGTGGTGGAGGCTGCAGCTCTGGAATTCTTTCATCTCTTGGAGTTCTTGAAGGAGAAAGGAAGCTTGGAAAGAGGAAGAACTACAATCCAAAGAGAATTACATCAAATTTGCTAAGTTTTTCCCTTCCCTTTCATTTTCTGGAATGTCTCCATGTTGTATTGTATTTACCACGTTCTTAAACATGTGTAACTGAATCTGAATTGGTTGAGGGTGATTTCAAAGCCCCTGATATGGTTTTTGTAAGTTGATTGTGCAAGAAGTTGTTATCCAATTCTCTAATTGAAGTTGCTTGTATTTCCCATATCTAATGCTTATGATTGCTTGCTGATTGTATTTGGAATGGCCAACTGAATATAATCTGGTTGTTGTCTATTGCTAGACTAGAAATCTTGATCCGTAATTGTCTTGAATTTCTAATCCTTAGTAGCAAAATTGTGATCAGAGATTGCAATTGGAGAATACAACCTAAGTTAAATAATCCGAGATTGTGTGTTTATTGCTTAGATCAACCTATCTTTCTTATCGTAATGCATCCATTGAATTAAATTTAGAGAGCTTGTTCTAGGTTGTTTAATGGATAGAGATTAAATAAAGAGCCTGTTTTATTTAACAACAAAGTAAGGAAAGATTGGGATAACAGAGCTTGTTGTTATCTACGGTTGATAATTTCAATGGTGTAATTGGATGACAATTCTATAATTAATTTGCAAATCCATATCTTGTGGTAGAGAAGGATCCCTTAACCAGGTTTCTCTCATTGATTTTTCAATCTGTTTAAATTTGTATTGTGTTATTCTTTACTTGCATTAATATTTCATCTAGTTAATCAATCAACAAAACCCCCCTCATTTAGTTTATTGTCGCTTTCGAATAACAAATTCAATTAGAATCAATCCTCGTGGGAACGATATCTTACTTATCACTTTATTACTTGTGCGACTAGTATACTTGCTAGTTTCGAACGCATCAAGTTTTTGGCGCCGTTGCCGGGGATTGATTTTCTAATCGATTTGTTATTTTGTTTTCATTGTTGATTCATATTTTTGTTTGTTTTTCTTTTTTGATTGTTTGTGTTTAGACGACATGGCAGTAAACTTCCATCAATTCAGTAGCGGATTTGAGCCACAACTACCATGGAGAGTAAATGAGGTAAGCACTCCGAACATTGAACAACAACTTTCTGAGCTAACCTCTCTTGTGGAAAACATGGCTGTAGGAGATATGCAAAAATCTTATGAATGTGGGATATATTCTACGATGGAGCATCCAATCGACATGTATCCAACTTTACAAGAAGAATATATGGAACAAGCCAATGCCATGGGTGGATTTCCAGGACAAACGAGGCAATGGTATGATCCTTTCTCTATACTTACAATGCTGGATGGGAAGATCAACATAATTTCAGTTACTGGAATCATCAACCAATCACTCCAAATGCCATACCAAATCGGCCACAAGGTTTAATCAACCTAGAGTGCAGCAACCATTTCAAATGCAACCACCACCAATGCCACATCCAGCACCGCAACCAGCTTCGCAAAACTCAGGTATGTCTCTCGAAGATATTGTTAATGCACTTGCCACTAACACAATGCAATTCCAGCAGGAAACTGGGGCAAGTATCCAAAACCTGGCAAATCAAATGGGACAATTGGCCACTAGCATGAGCAAATTCGAGGGCCAAGGCTCAGAAGAATTATCTTGTCAAACGGTGATCAATCCAAGAGAGAATTCTTGTGCGATAACTTTGTAAAATGAAGAGCAATTAGATGTCCTGCCAAAGAAATCACAAACTGATGAAGGAGATGACACCACTTCCACCATGAACAAAACACTGACTTCTCAGGTAAATCCTATAACTCCCATTCCTTCATATATTTCTCCTTCACTTTTTCCTAGTAGATTTGCAAAATCGAAGGAGGAACAAGAACAAGAAATCCTGGAAACTTCTCACAAAATCGAGGTAAATATACCACTTCTGGATGCTATCGAGCAAGTACCTCATTATACAAAATGTCTCAAGGAGTTATGCACCAGCAAAAGAAAGTTAAAAAGAAATGAGAAAGAAAGTGTGGGGGAAGATGTTTCAGCTGTATTGCAAAGGAAAATTCCTTCAAAGTGCAAAGATCCAGATACGTTCACCATGCCATGCACCATTGGTAAAACCAAGTTTGAAAGAGTTATGTTAGATTTAGAAGCATCTATTAACATCATGCCATATTCTATTTATGCTTCTTTAAATCTTGGACCTTTTGCGAAAATTGGTATTACCATTCAAATTGCTGATCGTTTTAATGCATATACCAAAAGAGTTGTGGAAGATGTGCTTGTGCAGATGAATCAATTGCTTTTCCCAGTAGACTTTTTATGTTCTTGAAATAGAGGATGAGACATCTCCTAATCCAACACCGATTCTTATAGGGAGACCATTCTCGAAAACTGTTAGAACCAAGATTGATGTTCATGATGGCACTCTCATCTAGAGTTTGATGGCAAGGTGATATGTTTCAATATTTTTGAGGCAATGAGGTACTCTAGTGACTTACATTCTGTTTTTGTAGTTGACGTTGTTGATTCTCTGCCACAACAATGTTTTGAGTTAACTCGCAAGAATGGATTGGATATAGCTATTAATGAGCACATAGAGACAGAAAATTCTAAGGAGTCAGAAATTTTGAGACAAGTGTCCAAAGAAATGGAGGAAGTTGTGACAAGCTTAGATGAGACCATCGCAATAACCACAAATAGGTATGATGTTTCGTACATTCAATTTCCTTTATCTAATGAGAAAATTCTTCCTTCTGTGATGACAGCCCCCTTGCCTTGGAGCTTAAGCTTCTTCCAGATCATTTGAGGCATGGATTCTTGAGTGAGAATGATCCTTTGCCAATTATAATAGAAATGGGCCTTGCACGAATACAAGAAGAGAAACTCGTCCGAATACTTACAGACCACAACAAAGCTATTGGGTGGACGATTGCTAACATCCAAGGCCCAGCCATATGCATGCACCAATTCTTGTTGGAAAAAGGATCCAAGCCCACTAGAGAAGCACAGCGGAGATTGGACCCTGCCATGATGGAACCAACGTCGGGCTGAGGACGTTAAACCAAGCGCTTATTGGGAGGCAACCCAATGTTTTTGAAAAATAAATAAAAAAAAGAAAAGAAAAATAAAATAAGGTAATAATGATCAATTTTTGTGTCTCGAGGAGATTCCTTTCGTAGACCATCAAATTGATCAGGTTTTATCTCTCTTTGCCATCTGTCTTATTTGTTTTTATTTTTTTTACTTGTTTTTGACTTTTGTTTGCTATTGTGTTGTTATCTCTTTTATGTGTCTTTAGTTTCGTTTCTGCTCTTTTCTTTTCCTTCCTTTTGTTTAATTTGATTATTCCGTACTTCGAATTCATTTGTGCAGCAGCTTGAGGAAACATCCAAACGGGAGCTGAAGTCATTGCTCGAAGATTTGAATCGTGCATATATGGGAGAAGAACAAACTCAATCGCATTATCGGTAATATCTCTCCTTTTCTCCTCTTCAATGGGTGCCGATATCATTCTATCGAACCTTCGTAAATATTTCCCTTCACTTCCTCAAAATGCTGTGTTTAAAATTTATAAAGTACGGATGACTAGACTTTGGGCGTTGATGCTCCTAAATGTGCCTGCGGAGATCCGATGGCTTATCGAAGCCAAGGTGAGATTGTCCGGTGAGCCGGACATTAATCTCGCAAAATACATGCCTGGTCTAGGAAAGAGCTACTACGCCAAGAGGCGAAGAGCGAAAAGGTTACAAGTATGTTATAAATGTGCTAGATGGAATTGTAACCAGACTTATCGTTCATTAGGTTTTGTGTCCAGAAATAGAGAAGATAAACTGTCATTTATTAAGAATGGTCTGAGTAATTAGTCGCTGGATAATGTTTTATTAACTCTTGAGTCACATTCTTGTGGACTTGTTCAGCGTGAATTGCTTAATCTATGGACACAATTTCGTGATGAATTGCAGTGTTATAGTCTAGTGAATCTGACTATAAACGACCCTGTTTGCCAGTTTATAAGAAAACTGGATGGGAAGCAAATCCCCGACTCATAGAAGGCGTTTCAACCGTTACTGGACGTAAAACCAGAGGAAGTGTGAGCCACAATCACAACTACTTGTATATTTGAATGTGTGTTGTTGTTGTCGAATTTTATTTCTTTCTTGTTTCGTTTGATTTGATTATCAATGTTGTTTTTTTGTGTTGTTGTTGTTTGTTGATTTTGTTTGTTTTAATTTCAAGTTTTCCTTTTGACAAACCATATGACTACCCTATGGCATAAGTACACGTGGGAGACAAGTGTGGAGGTTTTGTCAACCTCCACCGAAAGTATATCTCTACTTTTCATGCTTCACGTGGGAGACAAGTGTGGCGATTTTGTCAAACCCCGCCGAAAGTATATCTCCATTTTTCATGTTTCACGTGGGAGACAAGTGTGTAGGTTTTGTCAAACCCCGCCAAAAGCATATCTCATTTTTTCAAACCTTGGGGCGATAAATCTGCATCGAGCAACCCCCACCGAAATTATGTCCCTATGTGTCAAATTTGAGAGCTTTACGTGTGTATATATCCATTCTGCATGTTTTCAAATGTCATTTTATAACCTGTCTTGCACTTGAATTGCATAATACCTAACATGCATCATTGTCTTATACAAGTTTAGAGCACTTTTAGAAATGGAGAAAACACCAATTCGGCGATTCCAAAATATATGCGTATTTTGTGGATCGCAATTTGGTAAAGATGGAGAGTTTACAACGGCAGCTCTTAATCTTGGTAGGACATTAGCTGCGAGGGGTATTCATTTGATTTATGGAGGGGGTAGTCTTGGGTTAATGGGGTGTGTGTCGACAGCTTCATCCCTAGGAGGGAGCAAAGTTCTCGGCATTATCCCTAAACCATTAGCTGTCCGAGATATCGTAGGCAACACAATCGGGGAAGAGTTACAGGTCTCTAGTATGCATGAGCGTATTGCACATATGGTTGTTAAGTCCGATGCATTTATAGCTTTGCCTGGTGGTTATGGTACATTAGAGGAGATATTTTAAATCACCTCTTGGGCACAGCTAAACATCCATCGGAAACCCATTGGTTTGTTAAATGTCAATAATTTTTTTGATGGTTTGCTGTCTTTTCTTGATCAAGCTGTAGAAAAAAATTTCATCTCACCGTCGGCGAGGCAAATCCTGGTTACAGCTTCAACTGCAGGGGAGTTAATTGACAAACTACAAGAATTCGTCTATTCGCCTGATCCAACAACGGCTTGGATAGATTGGTTTGGAGAAGGTAATAAAAGGCGTAGACTGGATTTAACGCTCCATCTGTAATCTCTATCTATTGCTTAGCTTCGTTTTTGTTTACTTTCTTTTTAGTGTGTTTATTTGAGATTTTTCATGTCATTTCTTTTGAGTTTTCTTCAGGTTATTTCTTTCGCCCAGGTAATATTTTCTAATCATGGCTTTTAGAGTGGTGGCTTAAAAAGTTCAAGTTCTCTTGAAACGCATTCTGGATTTCTTTAATCCATAATGGCTGAATAAGTAGGCTAACTTCTAAACTTTTTAAACCCATTCTAACTGACTTGTTTGTGTTTGCTGATTTGTTGGACTTTATTATTTTCTGAGTAAGTTTAGTTTTATGTAATTTCGAGTTGTGTGTTTTTGTTTTTACCAGTTTCGATTCGGAAAAAAAACATTGTGGAAAAACCTGAGAATGGCAGAATATGGGGTTTTCTTAACTCTTGAAACGCATTCTCTCTAAATAAATCTGTAGTTTTTTTATTTCGTGTTGTTTGAAGTGTCTTGTTTCTTGTTTTTGTTCTTTCATAATAAAGGTATATAGGCTGGAAACCTTAAGTCTGCGAGCTACTGGTCCTAAGGGTTGTTGAAATATACAATCTTGACTCAGGTGTAACAATGCCACGTACCTCTTTTCTTGCATTTTGTGGGTCGATGATAAGATAATGATTGAATTAAGAATAACTCTTGGAAAATGATAAATGATGCATGGATCTGTGTGCTTGAACTGTTTATTGGTTTTCGCTTTGCTTTTGATTCCTTGCGCAACATTGAGCACTGAGCTATTATCACTGAGTTATTTGTTCACTTAGAGAAAGTGTATATAATTTAAATGTTTCTTCAGATTTCAATGAATTCTAGAACTTGTTTGATGGTCACTCGAGGTGAAATCCTAGACTGTGCAACATTGGGAAATGATTTAGGCCATCTTTGGACCGTTTGAGCCTTAATAGCCAACCTTGACTGAAATTGATCCCTAGTTACCCCTTTGAGCTTTTGTAAGCCTTTTTCTTTGTTAACTCACTAAAAGATTTCCTAACCTCAAATGAATCTGTTCCAAACAGTTTATCCCTTACCTATGAGCATGTAGATCATTCACAATTAAATTCTGAGCTATGTTCTGGTTTTGGGAAGTTAGAGGAGGTTGGGATGTGTCATGAGCAATGCAAGTGAGTCCCATTATGTTTGTAAAAAAAAAAAGAAAAAAAAAGCCAATCTATACTTATCATCCACGTACTTACACATTGAGGACAATGTGTTGTTTAAGTGCGGGGGAGGGGAAGTGTAATAAAAAAAAGGAAAAAAAGAAAAAAAAAGAACAAAAGAAGAAGAATAAGAGATCTATACCCTTAAGTGTTCTTAAAAAGAATGAAACAACAAAGTGTGGGGGTGTAGTTTTCTTTTGTTTTATGCAAAAAAAAAAAAAAGACTGAGTGTTCTAAATAAGTTTGGAAGAGTAACCTGGTGAATTGAAATAAAGTTGTGTTATAGGGTTGAGCTCTATATAGTCTTGAATGATTTATGTGTTTGTGGGTGATTTGAGCCAAATTATTATCCTTTATCATACCTTCACCCAAGCCAAACGTTACAAGCTTAATAAAGCCCTACTTGATCCTTGGTGTTGTGCATGTCTACATTAGTGGAGAGTGACTTGAAAAGCAGGCCTATGGAGTTCATTTATCTACACATCTTCAATATTAAATATGATTCATTTTTATGCATAAACTCATCCGGGTTACAAGTGATCAGGTGAGAATGGCTCTACACACACATACTTGAGGAATTGAAGTGAAGCGAAACTAATCTTTTGGATAAAATTCTTGATCAAGTGCATTATTTTGAAGTTTTCCTTGGGTTATAATTAAGTACAATCTTTGAGGCCTATTTGCAAGATGAAGCATTTGTGTGTTTTAATTTTTTGTTGATTATGTTTCGGTTTAGTTTTATTTTATATTGTCGTAGTTGCTCGAGGACTAGCAAAGTCTAAGTGTGGGGGAATTTGATAGGTGTCTATTTATGTATTACTTTCATATCAATTTGTCCATGTTTCTTTGCTATATTCCTTGGTATTTTTATGTTTTTGTGTGGTTTTGATGTTTGTAGGAGTTTTGGAGCAACTTGCACAAAAATGGAGTAAAACCCTTCATTTTCACCTCTGCTAGTCAACCATCTTCTCGGATTTAATTGTATTGATATACAATGAACCCGATGACATATTATATACCGTTGGAAAGCTCTCGAAGTCTATTTTCTGGAGAAATTTACGGTTTATAAATCCATTCAGTGTACCAAAAGTTGTAATCAAAACAGTGTGAGAATTATAGAAATGTAATTCCACAAATTACTGTAGCATGTATAATACGGGACACTGTAGCAGGTTACTGTAGCAGAGTATTTAAACACATTTTAGGGTTTTATTTTCATAACTTGAAGAGGGGAGAACGTGGTGGAGGCTGCAACTCTGGAATTCTTTCATCTCTTGGAGTTCTTGAAGGAGAAAGGAAGCTTGGAAAGAGGAAGAACTACAATCCAAAGAGAATTACATCAAATTTGCTAAGTTTTTCCCTTCCCTTTCATTTTCTGGAATGTCTCCATGTTGTATTGTATTTACCACGTTCTTAAACATGTGTAACTGAATCTGAATTGGTTGAGGGTGATTTCAAAGCCCCTGATATGGTTTTTGTAAGTTGATTGTGCAAGAAGTTGTTATCCAATTCTCTAATTGAAGTTGCTTGTATTTTCCTATATCTAATGCTTATAATTGCTTGCTGAATTGTATTTCGAATGGCCAACTGAATATAATCTGGTTGTTGTCTATTACTAGACTAGAAATCTTGATCTGTAATTGTCTTGAATTTCTAATCCTTAGTAGCAAAATTGTGATCAGAGATTGCAATTGGAGAATACAACCTAAGTTAAATAATCCGAGCTTGTGTGTTTATTGCTTAGATCAACCTATCTTTCTTATCGTAATGCATCCATTGAATTAAATTTAGAAGCTTGTTCTAGGTTGTTTAATGGATAGAGATTAAATAAAGAGCCTGTTTTATTTAACAACAAAGTAAGGAAAGATTGGGATAACAGAGCTTTTTGTTATCTACGGTTGATAATTTCAATGGTGTAATTGGATGACAATTCTATAATTAATTTACAAATCCATATCTTGTGGTAGAGAAGGATCCCTTAACCAGGTTTCTCTCATTGATTTTTCAATCTGTTTAAATTTGTATTGTGTTATTCTTTACTTGCATTAATATTTCATCTAGTTAATCAATCAACAAAACCCCCCTCATTTAGTTTATTGTTGCTTTCAAATAACAAATTTAATTAGAATCAATCCTCGTGGGAACGATATCTTACTTATCACTTTATTACTTGTGCGACTAGTATACTTGCTAGTTTCAAACGCATCAGGTACCCTATTCCTAATAAAAGAGATTTACTTAAAAGACTTTATGATGCAATATTATTTTCAAAATTTGATATGAAAAATGGATTTTGGTAAGTTCAAATTGCAGAACAAGATAGATATAAAACGGCATTTATAGTGCCATTTGATCATTATAAATGGAACGTAATGCCATTTGGATTAAAAAATGCTCCATTTGAATTTCAACACATTATGAATGATATATTCAATCCTTATACAAAATTTATTATTGTTTATATAGATGATATATTAATATTTTCTGAAGCAATAGAGAAACATTTTAAACATTTAAAAACATTCTTTATATAGTTAAGAAAAATGGTTTAGTAATTTCTGCCCCCAAAATGAAATTATTTCAAACAAAAATAAGATTTTTAGGATATGATATATATCAAGGAACAATAAAACCTGTTCAAAGAGCAATAGAATTTGCTGACAAATTTTGAGATGAAATTAAAGACAAAAATCAATTACAAAGATTTTTAGGATCTTTAAATTATGTTTCAGATTTCTTTCCAGACCTTAGAAAATTATGCAAACCTTGATATCAAAGACTTCAAAAGAATCATTTACCTTGGACAGATGAACATACTAGGATAATAAAAATCCTAAAAGAAAAAGTCAAAACACTTCATTGCCTATGAGTTCCACATCCTGATGCCTTTATGATTGTAGAAACAGATGCCTCTGGAATAGGATATGGAGGTATTCTTAAGCAAAAACGACCAGAGTCAAATAAAGAAGACTTAGTTAGGTATCATTCAGGATTATGGCTCAGACCACAAAAGAATTATTCAACTATTAAAAAAGAAATTTTATAAATTGTTTTATGCATTACCAAATTTCAAGATGATTTATTCAACAAAACATTTTTACTTCATATTGATTGCAAATATGCAAAAGAAGTTTTACAAAAAGATGTTAAAAATTTGGTTTCTAAACAAATTTTTGCAAGATGGCAAGCAATTTTATCCGTATTTGATTTTGAAATTGAATTTATCAAAGGAAAAAATAATTCTATTCCAGTCTTCTTAATAAGAGAATTTTTATAGAACAAGATAAAAGAGTGATACACTTGGTGAGGATAGTCAAAATATCAGACAAAAAGATTATGAAGGCCATTGACAATGTCATGGCTAAAACAAATCAATTTATTCAAGTTGCAGGTGTGGGCAAAGTCCCCATTGCAAATACTTATTCAGCTCTAGCTGAATATCCTCTCTTGTCACTTTCTCAAGCTATAACTGGGCCATCTATCCAACCAAACACTCAAGTAGCAACTGGGTCATCTACCCAGTAGGATCATCTATTCAAAAATCCAATTATATAACCAAGAGTCAACGTCAACATCTTCAAGTTCTTCAATATATTAAGTCAGTTTCTTTAGCAGAATTAAAATCCATTACTCAAAGGTTGTTCCTTCGAGATTGTCAATATATTACTGATAATCCGTCAAAAAATCGTCAATTTTATGAGTTAATTCTAGTTGGCACTGATAGTATAGAATTATCCATCACAAAGATCCAAGAAATCTTGGTCATATACTATTAAGCCCTATTACTCAAACTGCTATTTATCACTGGTCAGAGAGTTTAGGATTAAGTGGTGGGACAAGTATAATATTTCAAGATGTTCAGCCCAAAGTATCCAAAACTGGATCAAGTCTGAGAAAAAGCCTATTCAATCACAAGCCAAGCCCAAAGAAAAATCAATTAAGCCCAATACTCCGTCTAAAGTAGAAACCCAAACTCAAGATAAGTCAATATCATCAAAATGTTCCAAAAAGAAGAAGTAAAAAAGTGAACAGCTCAAGCAATTGATGGCTACAATTATTCAACAAATTTCGAACAGCTCATCCGACAGTACTCCAGATAATCCAGATGAAGATCCATATGGTGGGCCGCTTTCTCAAGATCCTTTTGACCTGTAAAGAGATAAAGTCAAGCATATCCAAATCATCTTCTGGAAGATCGGTGGAAAAGTTTGCCACGTTCTATTTAAGTTTATCAAGTATAGTATAAAGGAAGCATTATTGTCAAGCATAATGATTATTGTGTTTTATAAGTGTAAAAGCTTTTATTCTTAGTCAAAGATATTTAAAGTTTGTAATTATTACTCTGGACTCAAAATACTTTGAAGTCTGATACTCAAGTCTATATAAAGATTATTGTATTCAATTGAAGAGCATCGGCTGCGAAACCAACTAAGTCCTTTCTCTCTTGTATTTCAAATCCTTTAATAAAATAAGTTTTATTCATCTTTTGCTCTAATTTTCTTTTCAGTATCCGTCATTTAAATTAAAATTCTGCAAACAAAGTAAGTTCTTTCTTATTCCATATTATTAAGTTTTTTCATTTATATGCATACTTACTTTTTTATCATACTTACGCTTTATCAATTTGCGTATTTACTGTTTTCTAATCTACTGTTATCGGTCCGGTTTTCAAATTGGTATCAGAGCTATAGTTTGGAAATATGGTGGATAGAAGACCAACTGAAAAAAGTGAACTTAGAGATCATATTAGAAGACATAAAATTGAATATAGAGATATAAAAAATTTTCTTAAAAATAATTGGTATAGATTATCAGAAGAAGATAAATTAGATTTAATAATAGAAATAGAATATCTTCAAGATCATATTTAAAATTTAGAATTCTGGTATTGGACTCTCTTTGAAAGAGGTAGAATTTAGAGAAATTCTGACAATAGATACTATTTGAGAATTGTTAGTAACGTAGAATTTTAGTATATAAAACTATAAGGATAGGAAAGGGTAGCATTGAGAGTTGTGCATACATTGGCAAGCCAGGTGTTCCGGGTAGCTAAGAGTGAAAAGCGTAAAGCCGTTGGTAAGCCTAGGTGTTCCCGTAGCCATTCTGTCCTAAGAAGATTGTCTACTAAAATTTGAAGTTATTAATAATTTGAAAATGGCATCTACAGTTAGAAAATATCTAAATTCTAAATCTAGAAAAACGTCCAAAGTAATTAGTTCACGAGAAATAATGACAAAAATTACTAATATTAAACAAAGTTTAAACAAAGATACATTACCCAGTATTCCTCCAAATAGTATATATGAAATATGAACATTTGACTTTAAAACTGCTTATTCAATAAAAAAACATGAAGAAATTTTAACTTTACAAAATGAATTTGAAGAAATAAGATTACTAAGTCAATTAGCCATAGAAAATTATAAACAAAAAGGATTTAATTATATACATTTTGGATTAATACAAATAGTAATCAAACCATTATAAAAAATGGGAATAGATTCTCCAGTATTGATGTTATTAAGAGATAAGACATTACTAAAATTTTAAGATTCCTTATTAGGAGTAGTACAGTCCAACCTTTGTAATGGTGCTATTTATTTAATTGTGCTCCAAATTTTCAAGTTAGTCTACATGATCCAACAATATTATATACATTAGTTTTAAATATACATTTGCCAGAATCAATCTTAACACGAAATAGGCATGGATATTTATTACTTTATAGAATATATTTTAAACAAACTAGTTCAGAATTTAACCCAAGATGTAGATTACAAGATAATAAAGGAGAAACTACAATATTAACGATAGAAACCGAAGAAAATACTCCAACATCAACTTATACACCGAAATTGCTTAAATGGAATGAAATTACTATACTAGAAGTATGGATGATAGATAATCCATTACCACCCAGAAATATAGCACAAAAAGAAATAGCACAAATTACTCAAAATCCAAAAGGAAAAATATTATTAAGATTTAATTCTTTTAAAATAGGAGAAACTTCATCAAGTTATTTTGATATTAAATTTGCGAGAAGTTCGTTTTCATTACCAAAATCTAGTAGTTTTAATTATAGAAGTACACACGCAAGTGAAATAACTAATAATCCTAATTATACAGTAAATTATACAACACCAGTAGCAGAACCAGTCAATCAATCACCACCAATGTTACCTACACAATCAGACTTTCAGATTATTAACACTATTCAAAAAGAAGATTTTGAAATAAATAAAGAATATTTAAGAAATGATTTTTTACAAGAAAATAATTTTAAAAGAAAATGGTATTTTGGCACATTTACTAAACAAGAAACTGAAGAAATTAGAGAAGAATGGTATAATGAAGTGAAAATAAAAATTAATATTCCTTTCTTTATATGGTTTAAAACGTATGCATCAAAATATAATATTCAATTGCCTTATGAAAGTCAACAAGTCAATGTACAAACAAATAAATTTAAAAAATGGGAAACTACACAACATGGAATAATCCAATCAATACATCCACCTTTAGAACAAATTAAAATTAAAACAAATGAAACAGAGATTTTAGCAACCCCATTTAAAAAAGGATCGAATAAACTAGATAATGAGACGCCAACCTTAGGAGATATTAAAAAAGTTTATGAACAAAATAATTTTCATAATCAACTATTACATACTGTGTCAAAACAAGTTACAAGAATAGAAGATCAAATAGATAATATTGAATTAAAACAACCTGTAACATTTCCTCAAGATATATCTTCACAATTATTTAAACCAGTTCAACAAAATAATACGCCAATAAAACTTCCTAAAATAGATTTAATTGATCAAATAAATCAAAAACTTAAAATATTGCCAAGTACTTCTAATAATAATAATCTTAATATTATAGATCAAAATCAACAAAGTGATAGTCAATCTATTACAACATATGAAGATATTAATGAAATAAACAAAATAACTAAAAAGAATAAATGGAAACAAGCTCCCACAAGAACATATTATCCAAGACCTACTCCACCAGACTTAATGTATGAAGAGAGAAAACAATTTATTTCCAATAAATATGCAGGAGATTCAATTTATGAATGGAACATAGATGGAAATCAGAATATGAAATAATAAATACTTTACAAGAAATGGGTATGGCATCCACTGCATCTAAAGCTTATAAAACGAGTGATCATGAGACTGCTAAACTATTAGTAGTAGGTTTTACAGGATCATTGAAATATTGATGGGATAATTTTATAGGATTTAATAATCAACAAATCATACTTAATCATGTAGAAAAAACTCAAGTAGAAGATGAAGATGGGTTTGTAACTATTCAAGAAACTCAAAATGCTATAGAAGTATTAATATATACAATTTCAATGCATTTCATAGGAAATCCTAAAGAAGAATTAGCTAGTTCAAAAATAATCTTAACAAATCTTAGATGTCCAACGTTAGGAGATTTTAGATGGTATAAATATGTATTTTTAACAAATATATTTAAAAGACATGACTATAATGCTTCTTTCTGGAAAGAGAGATTCATTGCTGGATTGCCAAAGTTCTTTTCTGAAAAATTAATCAATAAATTAACAGAGATAACAGGAGGTAATTCAATTCCTTAGGATAATATAACATATGGTCAATTGTTTGCTTTTATTAAAAAAGAATGTTTAGCAATATGTCAAGAACAAAAAGAAAAAAAAATAGAAAGTTTTGGTAAAACTATGGGTTCATTCTGTGAACAAAATAGTTATGAAAATCTTAAACCACCATCATATTCAAAGAAATATAAGAAAAAATCAAAGAAATTTTATAAAAATCAATTTGATAATCAATATTACAAGAAAAGTAAGAAAAAAATATAAACCTAAAAAGAATTATTCAAAGAAACAATTATTATGTTAGAATTGTAGACAACCAAAACATACAACAAAACAATGTAAAAAGAAAAACAAAGTCAATGAACTTTTAAATGATCAAGATGAATTGAAAAATAAAATTAATAAATTATTATTCAATGAACAATCTAGTCAAGAATCTAGTGCTAGTAATAGTGAAGAAGATATTCTAGATATTCAAGACACTGATACTACTATAGAAAGTAGAGAATCTTTAAGCTATACAGAAGGAATATGCAATTGTATACAAATTAATGTAATTACTAAAAATATTGATAAACAATTTTTATTAAATATTATTGATAAAATTGAAGATCCAAACATAAAAAGAGAATATTTAATGAGATTAAAAGAAATATTAGAACAAGAAAGTAGTATTAAAACTCCAGAAACATTTAGTTTAATAAAATATGGGATAAATATCCATCACAAACCCTATTTAAACAAGTTACTGTTGACCCAGGTATGGCAACCCAAGAGGGGGGGTGAATTGGGTTTTTATTTATAAAAACGGATTTAGAAAACTTTTCTTGAAAGATCAAAATTAGTTCACTCTTTCTTTGAGAATAAAGGTGAAGAAGATGAAATTAGAATTTATCAAAGATGCAATCAAAAGAATAATAATGATGAATAATCACAAGTGCAAGTAAATGTAAAGAGGAAAGGGATAGAGAGAGTGCAAACTCAATTTACGTGGTTCGGCAAACCTTGCCTACGTCCACGGGCTCCTAGCTCCACGAGCTAAGCTTTCCACTAAGTTGTAGAAATCTTTACAACTTGCTTGATGAACAACCTCACCAAGACTTTTTCTTCCAACTCTTGATAACACCACACCAAGAGTTCTTCTTGATGAACAACCTCACCAAGGCAACTTCCTTCAACCCTTGATAACACCACACCAAGAGTTCTTCTTGATGAACAACCTCACCAAGGCAACTTCCTTCAACTCTTGATAACACCACACCAAGAGTTCTTCTTGATGAACAACCTCACCAAGGCAACTTCCTTCAACTCTTGATAACACCACACCAAGAGTTCTTCTTGATGAACAAACTCACCAAGGAAAGAGTTCTCTCAAGGATAACTTTTATCCTTTACAAGAAGATCTCACTCTCACCACAATACAAGAACAAAGTAAATTTTTACAACAAAAGTACAACTCTCTTCAAAGAGTAGATAAAGAATATAAAAGCTCTCTAGACTTGATATTTCTCTTGTTTTTTTTTTGCTTGATAAAATGCTTCTCTTCACTTTCTGAATGCATGGGAGAAGGGCTCCTTTTATAGGCAAATGGGATGAACTTAATCAAGTGAAGACACCATCTCTAAATTTTCTGCCCACCATAAAAACCGTAATCTTGTCTATCATTTTTGTTAATGTTCCGTTTGAAATTTGAAAATCTACAAAACACAAAGGATCTGCATAATTGTATAAGCTTTCCAACGCATCAAGAACCAAGTCATTTGGATATCTGTAGCTTAAGATATGGCCAAAACACCATTCGGTGCTCATGTGACTTGATTTTTCTTCCATGTGTCAGTCCACTGAATTGCATGTGTATTATGTCGGCCTTCTGTTTGAAATTTGAATTTCTTCAAAGAATATGAAATCTGCTCCATTGAATCATCTTTCCAATGCCATAAGAATAAAATCATTTGAATATCTCTAACTCAAGATATGGACAAAACATCATTCGGTGCTCAAATGAGTTGATTTTTCTTCTCTGTGTCAGTCCACCAAATTGCATGTCAATTATGTCTGCCTTCCATTTGAAATTTGAATTTCTTGTTCTTAAACTTTGGTGCCTTTAACATGTAGTCTTCTCCTTAGCTTCAACACTTCATTTTAATAAGCCTTTTCTTGATTTTACAATTATTTCAATGATATTACTCTTGCACATAAATAAACATGTTAGTAAATCACAATGAATCAATGTGTATTGTTATCATCAAAATTATCATGTAGCCTTAGGGCTAACAATCTCTCCCTTTTTGATGATGACAAACCATTGATTGCTTTAAAATAATATCTAAAATCAAGAATGAAAATAAAATCAAGATTAAACAAAAAGATGGCACTTGTTGTGAATATAAGCAATCCAACCATTTCTCCCCCTTTTGTTATCATCAAAAAGATGTAATCAAATTAACTACTCCCCCTAAATATTTTCTCCCCCTTAACATATGCTACCATTCAAAGATTATCATATAAAAGCAAAATTAAGACATATCCAACATGCCTAATTCTCTTCGAATTATGCAAAATCTATCTTGACTAAGGGGTTTAGTCAAATTTAAGTCTAGGGACTAATGTTGACCCAGGTATTGCAACCCAAGAGGGGGGGTGAATTGGTTTTTATTTATCAAAACAGATTTAGAAAACTTTTCTTGAAAGATCAAAATTAGTTCACTCTTTCTTTGAAAATAAAGGTGAAGAAGATGAAATTAGAATTTATCAAAGATGCAATCAAAAGAATAATAATGATGAACAATCACAAGTGCAAGTAAATGTAAAGAGGAAAGGGATAGAGAGAGTGCAAACTCAATTTACGTGGTTCGGCAAACCTTGCCTACGTCCACGGGCTCCTAGCTCCATGAGCTAAGCTTTCCACTAAGTTGTAGAAATCTTTACAACTTAGTTGATGAACAACCTCACCAAGACTTTTTCTTCCAACCCTTGATAACACCACACCAAGAGTTCTTCTTGATGAACAACCTCACCAAGGCAACTTCCTTCAACTCTTGATAACACCACACCAAGAGTTCTTCTTGATGAACAACCTCACCAAGGCAACTTCCTTCAACCCTTGATAACACCACACCAAGAGTTCTTCTTGATGAACAACCTCACCAAGGCAACTTCCTTCAACTCTTGATAACACCACACCAAGAGTTCTTCTTGATGAACAACCTCACCAAGGCAACTTCCTTCAACTCTTGATAACACACACAAGAGTTCTCTCAAGGATAACTATTATCCTTTACAAGAATATCTCACTCTCACCACAATACAAGAACAAAGATAATTTTTACAACAAAAGTATAACTCTCTTCAAAGAGTAGATAAAGAATATAAAAGCTCTCTAAACTTTGATATTTCTCTTGTTTTTTTTTTTTGCTTGATAGATGCTTCTCTTCACTTGTTGAATGCATGGGAGAATGGCTCCTTTTATAGGCAAATGAGATGAACTTAATCAAGTGAAGACACCAACTCCAAATTTTCTGCCCACCATAAAAACCGTAATCTTGTCTGCCATTTTTGTCAATGTTCTGTTTGAAATTTGAAAATCTGCAAAACATAAAAGATTTGTACATTTGAATAAGCTTTCCAACTCATCAAGAATCAAGTCATTTGGATATCTATAGCTCAAGATATGGCTAAAATACCATTCGATGCTTATGTGACTTGATTTTTCTTTCTTGTGTCAGTCCACCAAATTGAATGATAATTATGTCAGCCTTCCGTTTGAAATTTGAATTTCTTCAAACATGAAAGATCTTCATATTTGAATAAGCTTTCCAAAACATTAAGAATCAAAGTATTTGGATATCTCTATCTTAAGATATGACCAAAACACCATTCGGTGCTCATGTGAGTTGATTTTTCTTCTTTGTGTCAGTCCACCGAATTGCATGTCAATTATGTCGGTCTTCTGTTTGAAATTTGAATTTTTTCAAAGCATATGAAATGTTCTTCATTAAGTCATCTTTCTAATGCCATAAGAATCAAGTCATTTTGATTTTTCTAGCTCAAGATATGTCCAAAGGAGTATTCGATGCTCATGTCAGCTGCTTCCATTTGTCTTTCAACTTGCATGATGATTTGGACAACCTTGCACTTGAAATTTGAATTTCATTAAAACATATGAAATGTTATAAATTGAATAATCTTTCCAAAGGCTCAAGAATCATGACATTTGGATATTTGTAGAGATATATATGACCAATTTATTAAACATTGCTCATGAGTCACATTCCTTGAGTCAATCCTTGTTCTTAAACTTTGGTGCCTTTAACATGTAGTCTTCTCCTTAGCTTCAACACTTCATTTTAATAAGCCTCTTCTTGATTTTAAAATTATTTCAATGATCTTACTCTTGCACATAAATAAACATGTTAGTAAATCTCAATTAATCAATGTGTATTGTTATCATCAAAATTATCATGCAGCCTTAGGGCTAACAATCTCCCTCTTTTTGATGATGACAAACCATTGATTGCTTTAAAATATAATCTAAAATCAAGAATGAAAATAAAATCAACAATAAGCAAAAAGAATGGCACTTGTTATGAATATAAGCAATCCAACTATTTCTCCCCCTTTTGTTATCATCAAAAAAATGTAATCAAATTAACTACTCCCCCTAAATATATTCTCCCCCTTAACATATGCTATCATATTAAAGCAAAATTAAGACATATCCAACATGCCTAATTCTCTTCTAATTATGCTAAATCTATCTTGACTAAGGGGTTTAGTAAATATATCGGCTAATTGTTTATCGGTGGGAACAAATTCTAAAGAAATATTACCTTTTTGCACATGATCTCTAATAAAATGATGTCTAATCTCTATATGCTTAGTCCTAGAGTGTTGTATTGGATTTTTTGAAATGTTGATGGCACTTGTATTGTCACATTTGATAGGAATATGATCAAATACCACCTAGAGTGTTGTATTGGATTTTTTGAAATGTTGATGGCACTTGTATTGTCACATTTGATGGGAATATGATCAAATACCACACCATAATCTTTTAAAATTTGTTTCATCCAAAGAGATTGTGCACAACAACTTCCTACTGCAATATACTCAGCTTCCGCGGTTGATAAGGCAACAGAATTTTGTTTTCTACTAAACCATGAGACTAATGCATGTCCTAGAAAATGGCAAGAGCCACTATTGCTCTTTCTATCAAGAAGACTTCCAGCAAAGTCCGCATCGAATAACTAATTAGATCAAAATTATCACACTTAGGATACCAAAGACCTAGATTTATGGTTCCAAGAAGATATCTAAATATCCTTTTGACAGCTTTAAGGTGAGATTCCTTTGGACAAGATTGAAATCTAGCACACATACACACACTAAACATAATATCAGGTCTACTAGCAGTTAAATACAAAAGAGAGCCAATCATACCTCGATATTTTGTTACCTCAACATCTTTTCCTTTCTCATCTTTGTCAAACTTGGTTATTGTACCCATAGGTGTGTTATATGTCCTTGAATTATCCATGCCAAACTTCTTGAGAAGATCTCTTATGTATTTAACTTGATTAATGAAGATCCCATCTATTGATTGCTTGATTTGAAGTCCAAGGAAGAAATTTAATTCTCCCATTAAGCTCATTTCAAAGTCTTGTTGCATGCACTTGGAAAATACCTCACATATAGAGACATTAGTAGCACCAAATATAATATCATCAACATAGATTTGAACAATTAATAAATCATCATTTTTTGGTTTAACAAAAAGAGTAGTATCAACTTTTTTCATTTCGAAATCATTATCAATGAGAAATTTGCTCAATCTATCATACCATGCTCTTGGTGCTTGTTTCAGCCATAAAGTGCCTTTTTGAGTTTGAAAACATGGTTTGGAAAATCATGATTTTGAAAACCAAGAGGTTGCTCTACATATACTTCCTCCATAATGTAACCATTTAAAAATGCACTTTTGACATCCGTTTGATATAATGTAAAATTTTTATAACATGCAAATGCACACAACATTCTAATTGATTCTAATCTAGCAACCGGTGCAAAGGTTTCCTCATAATCAATACCTTCTTCTTGATTGTATCCTTGGGCAACAAGTCTAGCTTTGTTTCTAATAATGGTGCCATTTTCATCTACTTTATTTCTAAAAATCCATTTAGTGCCTATAATAGAATGATTTTTAGGTCTAGGGACTAATTCCAAACTTGATTTCTCTCAAATTGATTCAATTCTTCTTGCATAGCCAAAATCCAACTTTCGTCATTTTCGGCTTCTTTAAAAGATTTTGGTTCAAATTGATAGACAAAAGCAAAATGATTACAAAAGTTCTTAAAAGAAGATCTAGTTTTCATACCTTGTGATGGTTCACCAATAATGAGATCTTTAGGGTGAGCTTTTGCGTACCTTCACTCCTTTGATAATTCTTGGGAAGAATCAATTACTTCCTCAAGCTTTTCTTGTTGAAGTTGTAATTCGTCTTGGCTCTGTTCATCAAGCCTTGATTCCTTGATTTGCTTTTCTACCTCAACAATATCATCATCTAAATTCTTTGAAGAAATCACATTAGTTTTATCAAATTCAACATGCATAGAATCTTCAATAGTAAGAGTCTTTTTGTTAAAAACTCTATATGCCTTACTATGGTTGGAGTAGCCAACAAAAAATTCCAATATCGGCTTTTGCATCAAATTTTCCAAGGTTATCCTTGGTGTTTAAAATAAAACATTTACATCCAAAAACTTTAAAAAATCCAATGTTGGGTTTTCTTCCTTTCCAAAGTTCATAAGGAGTTTTCTTCATTAAAGTTCTAATATGGACTCTATTGATTATAAAGAATGCGGTATTAACGGCTTCGGCCCAAAAATATTTTGGCAAATTATTTTCAAGTAACATGGTCCTAGCCATTTCTTGGATAGTCCTATTTTTCCTCTCAACAACACCATTTTGTTGTGGAGTTCTAGGTGCGAAAAAATTATGTTCAAAATCATTTTCATCACAAAGATTTTCAAATGCAACATTGTCTACTTCACCACCATGATCACTCCTAATGGACATAATAGAATACCCTTTTTTTTATTTTGGACTCTTTTTGCAAATATTTAAAAAGCTTGTGTGGCCTCACTTTTAGTTTTCAAGAATAACACCTAAGTGAATCTTGAATAATCATCCACAATAACAAAAACATAATACTTTCCACCAAGACTTTGAGTTCTTGATGGTCCAAATAAATCCAAATGAAGTAATTGTAGAGGTTTATTTGTTGAAATAAATTTCTTTTGTTTAAAAGAATTTCTCACTTGTTTTCCAAATTGATAAGCATCACAAATCTTATCCTTTTCAAATTTTATTTTGGAAGACCATCAACTAAATCATTTTTAGAAATTTTTGAAATTGTGTCCATGCTAGGTATTACCTAATCTTCTACGCCATAACCAAGCATCATGATTAACAATGAAACACTTTTCTACATGATCATTAACATCAATATCAATTATATAAATATTACCACATCTATTACCAATAATATCTTATTATTACTAACATCCTTAATCACACATCTATTAGGCTCAAAAGCAATAAAATATCCTTTATCACACAATTGACTAATGCTAATCAAATCATGTTTCAAACCATTAACAAGCAAAACATCTTCAATAATAGGTGAAGAAGGGTTACGAATATCACCATGTCCGATTACCCTTCCTTTGGCATTATCACCGAATGTCACATATCCTCCTTTCTTCATGATTACTCTTGAGAACTTGGAGGCATCTCCGGTCATATGCCTTGAGCATCCACTATCTAAGTACCACTTGTGTTTGACACTCCTTTGTTTCTACAATCAACATTCAAAGAGAGACTTTTTGGTACCCAAATGTTCTTGGGTCCTTGGGGATTAGTTATGGTACTTTTTGGAACCCATATTTGTTTCAAATTAGGATTTCTCCTAATATAGCAAGAATGCACTTTGTGTCCTTCTCTTCCACAATAAGTACATGAATGATTAGGATTATTCCTAGAAGATGTATGAACAAAATAGTTTTTAAAACACTTTTGATTTTTATGAGTTTTATATCCTAACCCTCTTTTATCAAAAACACACCTTTGGTTTTGAAACATAGAATTCAAATTTTTTGTGCTTTTTGTAAAACTATCAACAATATTTCTTAAGTCATTATTTTCCTTTTTCAAAATAACATTTTCTTTCTCTAATTTATCAAAATCCTTTTGTTTTAAAATCTCATTTTCAGTTTTTAAAAAATGTATTTGACTTTCCAAACTTTCAAAATCTTTTTGCTTTAAAATTTCATTTTCATTTTCTAAAGCTTCATTTATTTCCACCAACTCTTCTAATTGAGATAACATGATTTTTGACTTCTTTTTGAAAGCATTGATTTTTGAATTTTGTTTATCAACTTGCACATGTAAATTTTGGAATGCTTCAAGTAATCATCATATGAAAGCTTAGGATCATGGTTTAGAATACTTATCTCATTTTCTCTTAAAGCCATGAAGCACATGTTTGCCACTTCACAATCTTCTTCTTCATTCTCATTTAAGATGATTTCATGAGTTATGAGAGAACCCATAAGTTCTTCTAATGGTAGTTTGGTGAGGTCCTTTGCTTCTTGAATTGCCGTCACCTTTGGCTCCCAATATTTTGGTAGACACCTAAGAATCTTTCTCACCATTTCAACATTAGAATAAGATTTACCAAGAGATTTCAAACTATTAATAATATCCGTAAATCTAGTAAACCTTTCAGAAATTGATTCATCCGATTTCATCTTAAAAAGCTCATAACTATGAACTAGCATACTAATTTTGGATTCTTTAACTTGGCTAGTTCCTTCATGAGTTACTTCAAGTGTGTGCCATATTTCTTGTGCCGTAGAACAAGTAGATATTCTATTAAACTCATTTCTATCTAGAGCACAATAAAACACATTCATAGCTTTAGCATTCAAACTCAATTTCTTTTTATCATCTTCACTAAACTCTTTAGGTTCTTTGAGCATGCTTTCTCCATTTTCAATTTTGGTAGGAACAAAAGGTCCTTCCAAAACAATAGACCATAAATCATAATCAAAAGATTTCAAGAAAATACTCATTCTAGTTTTCCAATAAGAGTAATCACTTCCATTAAAAAATGGAGGTCTAGAGATAGAAAGTCCCTCAACATATGAAGTTGAATTAAAAGTTGCCATAGCTCAAAAATCGGTTAAGATTTAAAAAATTGAGCAACCTTGCTCTGATACCACTTGTTGACCCAGGTATGGCAACCCAAGAGGGGGGGTGAATTGGGTTTTTATTTATCAAAACGGATTTGTAAAACTTTTCTTGAAAGATCAAAATTAGTTCACTATTTCTTTGAGAATAAAGGTGAAGAAGATGAAATTAGAATTTACCAAAGATGCAATCAAAAGAATAACAATAAAGAACAATCACAAGTGCATGTAAACATAAAGAGATAGGGATAGAGAGAGTGCAAACTCAATTTACGTGGTTCGGCAAACCTTGCCTACGTCCACGGGCTCCTAACTCCACGAGCTAAGCTTTCCACTAAGTTGTAGAAATCTTTACAACTTGCTTGATGAACAACCTCACCAAGACTTTTTCCTTCAACCCTTGATAACACCACACCAAGAGTTCTTCTTGATGAACAACCTCACCAAGGCAACTTTCCTCAACTCTTGATAACACCACACCAAGAGTTCTTCTTGATGAACAACCTCACCAAGGCAACTTTCTTCAACTCTTGATAACACCACACCAAGAGTTCTTCTTGATGAACAACCTCACTAAGGAAAGAGTTCTCTCAAGGATAACTTTTATCCTTTACAAGAAGATCTCACTCTCACCACAATACAAGAACAAAGAAAATTTTTACAACAAAAGTACAACTCTCTTCAAAGAGTAGATAAAGAATATAAAAGCTCTCTAAATTTGATATTTCTCTTATTTATTGCTTGATGGATTCTTCTCTTCTTCTTTCTTTGTCTTGCTGAATGCATGGGAGAAGGGCTCCTTTTATAGGCAAATGAGATGAACTTAAACAAGTGAAGACACCAACTCCAAATTTTCTGCCCACCATAAAAACCGTAATATTGTCTATCATTTTTGTTAATGTTGCGTTTGAAATTTGAAAATATTCAAAACATAAAAGATCTTCAAAATTGAATAAGCTTTCCAACGCATCAAAAGCCAAGTCATTTGGATATCTGTAGCTCAAGATATGGCCAAAACATCATTCATTGCTCATGTGACTTGATTTTTCTTCCATGTGTCAGTCCACCGAATTGAATGATAATTCTGTCAGCCTTCCGTTTGAAATTTGAATTTCTTCAAAACATAAAAGATCTGCATATTTGAATAAGCTTTCCAAAACATTAAAAATCAAAGCATTTGGACATCTCTATCTTAAGATATGGACAAAACATTATTTGGTGCTCATATGAGTTGATTTTTCTTCTATGTCAGTCACAAAATTGCATGTCAATTATGTCGGCCTTCCATTTGAAATTTGAATTTCTTCAAAACATATGAAATATGCCTCATTAAGTCATCTTTCGAATGCCACAAGAATCATGTCATTTTGATATTTCTAGCTTAAGATATGTCTAAAAGAGTATTCGGTGCTCATGTCAGCTGCTTCCATTTGTCTTTCAAATTGCATGATGATTTGGACAACCTTGCACTTGAAATTTGAATTTCTTTAAAACATATGAAGTGTTATAAATTGAGTAAGCTTTTCAAAGGCTTAAGAATCACGTCATTTGGACATCTATAGAGATATATATGACCAATTGATTGAACATTGCTCATCTGTCACATTCCTTGAGTCAAACCTGGTCTTTAAACTTTGGTGCCTTTAACATGTAGTCTTCTCCTTAGCCTCAACACTTCATTTTAATAAGCCTTTTCTTGATTTTACAATTATTTCAATGATCTTACTCTTGCACATAAATAAACATGTTAGTAAATCACAATGAATCAATGTATATTGTTATCATCAAAATTATCATGCAGCCTTAGGGCTAACAATTTGGTCATTATGAATGGAACGTAATGCCATTTGGATTAAAAAATGCTCCATCTAAATTTCAATACATTATGAATGATATATTCAACCCTTATACAAAATTTATTATTGTTTATATAGATTATATATTAATATTTTCTAAAGCAATAGAGCAATATTTTAATCATTTAAAAACATTCTTTTATATAGTTAAGAAAAATGGTTTAGTAAATTCTACCCCCAAAATGAAATTATTTCAAACAAAAATAAGATTTTTAGGATATGATATATATCAAGGAACAATAAAACCTGTTCAAAGAGCAATAGAATTTGCTGGCAAATTTCCAGATGAAATTAAAAACAAAAATCAATTACAAAGATTTTTAGGATCTTTAAATTATTTTTCAGATTTCTTTCCAGACCTTAGAAATTATGCAAACCTTTATATCAAAGACTTCAAAAGAATCTTTTACCTTGGACAGATGAACATACTAAGATAATAAAAATCGTAAAAGAAAAAGTCAAAACACTTCCTTGCCTAGAAATTCTACATCCTAATGTCTTTATGATTGTAGAAACAGATGACTCTGAAATAGGATATGGAGGTATTCTTAAGCAAAAAATACCAGAGTCAAATCAAGAAGACTTAGTTAGGTATCATTCAGGATTGTGGCTCGGACTACAAAAAAATTATTCAACTATTAAAAAAGAAATTTTATCAATTGTTTTATGCATTACTAAGTTTCAAGATGATTTATTCAACAAAACAGTTTTACTTCGTATTGATTGCAAATCTGCGAAAGAAGTTTTACAAAAAGATGTTAAAAATTTGGTTTACAAACAAATTTTTGCAAGATGGCAATCAATTTTATCCGTATTTGATTTTGAAATTGAATTTATCAAAGGAGAAAACAATTCTATTCCAGACTTCTTAACAAGAGAATTTTTACAGGACAAGATCAAAGAGTGATAAAGATAGTCAAAATGTCAGACAAAAAGCTTATGAAGGCCAATGACTATGTCATGGCTAAAACATGTAATACTTTATTAATTGCAAGGAAATTCAATGAAACCCTAATATTCTGTGTAAACACGTATTACCCCTGAGGTTTGAGAAATATACTATAACTGTGGCAGCCTATGTCGTGCGTATTAACCTATTTAATTATTCATATCAAGACATAAAATACAGATCTGAAACGGTTATTAAACCCATCACCCATGTATTATAAATCGTGTCATATTTAATTCATATAATTTACTTAATTGTTTACATAATGTATTATATTCTATATATTTATATCAATTAAAATTATTTTTACGATATAAACAATTGTTAGTATAAAAAATTTATTAAAATCATCATAATTTACTATTGCACAAATTAATTTACTGTATAATATAAAATTGTCAATTTTATAGTATATCTATTGCAAATAGGTAATAATTCATATCGGTAAATAAGTTTGCATGTCAGTGATTGATAAAATATATTTAACTATTCGTGTCATTTAACAGATTGGTGCATTGAACACCCTCAACACGAATCCAACCTATTTATTAATCATGTATTATGTTTATATCGTGTTAGTGTGTCGTGTCAAAAATTGTCATCTCTATTATTTTCAACTACTTATTTTAGTTGACTACTATGAGGGCAATAGTGTAAATACATAAGTTGAAGTCAAATAAAATTTTGAAAAGAAAAATCTTTTTTTTTCTCTCATTCTCAGTGAGGTTTTTTTTTAATAAAAATTTACCCATCTAAAGTCCTAGGGGCTGATTCTTTTTTTGTTAAAGTCTAAATTTAACTTATTTTCAGACTTTAGATCTTGTTATAATGTTTTTTTTTACTTAAGACTTAATTTAAAACATTTTCATCTTAACAGAAAAAGTTAAGAAAATATAGTTTTTATCTGAATGCAAATGTATAAATTATTTATTTCTCCTCTAGTTATCTTAGATATCCTTATAAAATTCATTTATAACCAATTTGTACATAGCCTAATATTTTAATTTAGAAACATTATTATTTATTTCTAATGTTATACTATGATTCTCTATATATTTTTTAAATTATTTTATGATCATTTATCTTATTTATATATCATTTTTTATATGAAAAACAGGCTTCTTTACCAAATTATAAACATTTAAATAAATTAAATTCATAATAAATTTTGGTATGAAATATTTTTATTATGCGAAACAAAATCACAAATAAAAAACCATTAGTTTTCAAACATTTTAATTAATATATTAAAATAAAAAAACAAACATGTTATTTAGATTTTTATATTCAGACCTATTCAGATTTTAGTGTAATTCATATCTATTAAAATTTTAGATAAAAAAAATCTCCCCCTAAATTTAGACAATAATATATATAATTACTTTATACAATTTCAAATGGTATAATGTTAATGAATGAGTTATTACCTATTTTTTTACCTACCGCGAAATTGTTATAGACTATGAAATATTATACGTGTCACCTATGCTGTGGAAATAATCAATTAAATAATAATAATAATAATAATAATAATAATAATAATAATAATAATTGTGATAAGTTGTCTATATATGTTTTTAATGGATTCATCTATTAAATTTTCATGCTTATTTCTAATGATCAAAATGGATGTAAAAATCATGGCATATATTTTCAAATAAATGATAAAATTTTTGGATTAATTTAAAAAAATTGTTTCATAAATTTCTATTAATTATAATAAAATACATATGTAGTAATGGTTACAACTAAAATGATTTTTTCCACAAGTTTCAGTTAATATTTTTTTAAAAAAAAAATTAGATGACAAAACCATTTGCCACGGAACAATTTACAGTTGGGCCGAGTCAAAATTTTAGTTTTAGGGGGTAACAATATAAATTCAAACTAATCTCAAGTTGAAATATAAAAATATATATTGATAACTTGATGTATAATTTAACTAATATAAAATATTTGTAATATTTAAGATTTACATAGTTAATTAAGAATACATTTTTATACAGGTTATGAAGAAAAAAAGCAAAAAATCATTTATCAAACGATCAAATAAACAAAAGCAACAAAAAAGATTATATCAGAATTTTTTTAATGAATATATATAAAGAATAATTTTTAAAAGTAAATTAAATGAATTCAATTATTTAAATATGAATTTTTTAAACCTAAAATGTAATTCTTGAGAATTCATTCTAATACTTTTTTGAATTTATATGTGAGTTTTAAAAACTTAGGAGTATAAAAAAATACATTATTGCTCCAAATATAAAGCCTATTATAATAACAAAAAAAAAAGAATACTAAATTTTTAAAATATTCAAAAGATCCAGCCTTAATCTTTTTTTTTTAATTTCTTGAAAAAAGTTTTTTCGTAAAAAAAAAAAAGAGAAATATCATCATTACTTAAGTATATATAGATTAGTCTACTGAAGATAAAAAAAGATAGTCACTTTAAATTATAGTAAATTTTCACCTTTTTTAAAAATATCAGTTATTTTAAAAAAAAAGTGTGAATATTAACAAAAAAAACCTTGAAAATTAAAAGCAGTACAAAATAAAAAATAAGAAAAGGAAAGAAGATTAAAAAGCACAAAATTATCAAAATATAAAACAAAAATGGCATTAGATAATCCAGTTAATTGTATAATGAGGTGAACTTCGAGTTAATACTCAAAATATGAAAATTGCTTAGTGGCAGCGTGAAATTTTTTTTGTCTTTTACATTGGGAAGCTGCAGTGAAATTGTGGGTGACCCAAATTTGTACAAATGTATCTCAATGGTATAGACAAGGAACCCCCTACGATTGCAATTTAAGAAACAAAATACAGTGGCCGAAAAATAGACAAACCACAATACCCAAAACTCAGCAGAATGATAGTCAAAATAGCATCACAATATGCCCAAAACGGCAAAATGCAGCAACAACAAAACAAAATAGCAGCGCCCAAAATCAGTAAATAGCAAAGATACATATATCCCTATGTTATTTGAAGAAACATAAACATGATGTTAGATTTCTTCCAATTTTAATGAGCTTTATTGGCATAAAATTGTATTAGTGGAGCAATTGTTATGAATATTATGGACAAAAACCGTGAAATTTATAATCGCAGAAATACAAGTGATAAACTTATTAATGTTAACAACCGTGAACGATGTATATATTACATTTAATATGTCGATCAATTTGGGAGTTAGGCCTTTGTGAGATTCCGTGAATAAGATTGTTGCTTTGTTAGAAATTAAGAAATCAAAGATGGTGATAGAGATTCCTTCCTTATTTGATGAGGACACGGACAGTGATTTGGAATCTTGGAACTACTTGTCTTTATTGTTCTCTTCCTCTCCTCATACAAGAATGAGTATACAAGGGCATGTAGGGTTTGGCTGTGATCAATTTTGATGTACCCAAACAAAATGGAAAAGTTTTAAATGGGTCAAAATGCAAGCTAAACATACCGTCTATATGAGTAATCTAAACCTAGTTTCAGTCATTGAAGCCAAACCAATATTCTAATAAAGGTAGAAGAGTTATGAAAAGAGAATACAATTTTTTTTCCTAACAGAGATCAAATTAATGCAACTTCTAGTGTGTGGAAATAAAGTACTTAATAGGGCATGATTGCTTTCTGACAAATCATACCACAAATATGATGAACAACAACGACCACTTGTTGCATAATTTCATTGCGACAACTCATACAAAATAGAATTAACAACTACCACCTAATATCGTATGAGTTTACCAATAAAAGCATCTTAAAAAATAATAAAAACAACACTCATTCCCCGCGTGCTAGACATTATTTTTCTCTAAACTCACCAAATTCTAACTAAATCCTTAATTTTTATAATAATTAGTACAAATCTCGAATATATAAACAATTAATGGGGAAAAAATATTAGTACGATAATCCTCAACGCAAATAATTTAAGTTATATTACAAAAGACTAATAAAATTCATATTATTTGAGTTGTATCAATTAATTTTCCAATATTTTGAGTACGGTAAAACCTATACTTACAAATTTATTGATAAATTCATCCGTAGAAACAAATATAAAGTTATTAATTAGTCCTGTATCATTTTAATTTTAATCTTTTAATCATATCATGGCCATCTCTTTTATAATGTGATTATTTTTCTTTTAATTAATTTGTGGTCTAGTCTTTTTTTTTCCTAGGGCTGAAAATTTTGTTAACCTTCAGTGACCTAATTGGGAAATTATTTTGGATAGGATAAAGAAAGTTTAAAAAAGAAATTATTCGGAGCAAAATAATTACCATTACATGTCAATTTTAAATAACATAAATTAAATAGTGTCCATCATTTCACATTTATTTTTTTATTTTTATATTCTCTATTAAATAGGAAATAATTGTTTTTATGTATTTAAATATTTGAATATAATCTAATTTTCTGATTCATAATATACGTAAAATGTTGTAAAGTCATCAATAACAACTCAACTTCATTAATAAAATTCAACTTATAAGATATTTATATACAGTAATAGTAATAACTTGTATTATATCACTCTAAATGATTTTTTTTAAACGTCATATATTATTATTTGACCTGAGGTGGAATAGTTTTAATTTTTAATAGTATTTTATAATTTTAATTTTTCAAAACACGCGCGCGCGTGTGTATATATATATATATATATATATATATATATATATATATATGTTTTTTAATTTTTCAAAAAAAGTTTGGGGTAGCCCAACCAATCCCATAGCTACCTCAATATATAAAGAGTTGTGATTTTGACACAAAAAACTAGAAATAAAATTATATCCATCCATCAATGCACGAGTTAATATGGTTAAATAAAACTTCATAATTTTAAATCTCAATCGCTCAAAAACATACCACAAAACGCCGTTGTATAAATAAAAAGTAAAAATAAATAGAGAATTTATAATAAATAATACAATAATAATTTATCTAACATGAATTTAATTAGAATAAAGGTAATCTTAAATTGAACCTAAAAACATATGTTAAACCTTTGAAAACTATATAGACTCATTTAAAATTTATACATTTAATAATTTTTACATTGATCTTAAAATAATTTATAATTTTTGAGGAAATTTATATAATCTTTAAAAGAATTTATGTCATTTTTTAGGACTTAATATGTGTTCTAAAAACATATATTTAATATTACTCTTATAATAATTCTATATATAAAAATAACTTGTACAAGCTGAGTTGATACAAAATTATTAGATGGGTGAATCTTATTTTATTTATTTAAATTTTTTTATTTTTATATTTATTTTTATCATCTAATCAATCTATGTTATATAAAATTATATAGATTTTATTATTTAGATTAATTGCATGGATTAGTTGTGTACGAGAGCTACTCATTTAATTAATAAGGCTGGTAGTATTTGCACATGTATAATATTTTTTTACCTGAAGTACCACCTAAACTCAGGAGTTTTACCATTTCATCCCCAGCTAAAAGCCGGAATTTGTAAGCCATTACCAATGAGGGGAAGTCAGAGGCGAAGTCAATGAAAGCAGTATAATTTAGTGTTCCTAGTTAAAAACACCGTAAACCCTAATCATTTATAAGTACCTTTCCTTCCGCTCTCCAGCGGTCTCTCTCCTTTTCCGCAACACAAACACAAACTCAAACTCAACCCACACACACACACACTCATCAGCCCCTCCTCCTATTTCCGCCTTTTCTTCCACTCTCCTCTCCTCTCAAAAGCCCCAGCGTCACGAGCCTCAACCTCCTTCTCCTCTCCAATTGACCTAGGGTTTTGACACGCTTAACACTCTATCCGATCAATTCTTCATCCCCATATGGATCTCCCTAGCCTCGCTGTCATCCTCCAGGCTGCTCTCAGCCCCAACCCCGACGAGCGCAAAGCTGCCGAGCAAAGCCTCAATCAGGTTACCTTTTTGGCTTTCTTTTCGATACTGTTTTGTTTTATTGATTGTTTGGTTCAATTTTGATCATTTCGTGATTCTTTTATGTTTCATTCGATTCTTTCTGATCCTAATTGCATGTTTGATTAGCTCGATTCAGTGGAAACAGTGAAGTTGCTGACCTGGTGTCTATTGGAATTTTTTTAATTATTTTTTTTTATCGTAGTCGATTCAATAAATCGTTTTAGGCTTAATTTGATATTTTCTGATCTTAATTGTTTGAATGATTTGCTTGACTGAGTGGGAAGAGTGAAGTTGCTAACTTGGTATCTACAGTGATGTCAATGAAGTTTTCATTCTTTTGCTATTTGTTTGTTTATTGTGATCGTAAATGATTTTATTGATCAATTTATATATTTTTTTATGGTTTAATTTGACGTTTCCTGATTGTAATTGTTTGTATAATTAGCATGATTGAATGGAAAGAGTGAGGTTTGTAACTTACATCTATGGTTTATGCAAATAAAATAACTGTAGATTTTTTTTCAGATAATGTTTGCAGATCAAAGGTTTATAGATATTATTTGGGATTTCATCTGATAGTTATTTTTTATGTTCTTCTAGTTTCAATATGCGCCTCAGCATCTGGTGAGGCTATTACAGATCATTGTGGATAATAACTGTGACATGGCGGTGCGGCAAGTGGCCAGCATCCATTTCAAGAACTTCGTTGCGAAGAATTGGACGCCCCATGAGCCAAGTATGGATAGGATAAATTTATTATGTTAGTCATATTCAATATATTTTAAGCAATGCATTTACATATTAATTTATTGTTTATGTCAATATTTGATGTAGATGAGCAACAGATGATCTCACAAGGTGATAAAGACATGGTGAGGAGTCACATTCTTGTCTTTGTTGCCCAAGTTCCCCCATTGTTGAGGTACGAATTGTCCTTCTCTATTTATGAAGCATATATTGTTTATTTCTGAGGGTTCCTTCTTACATTTGGATGTGTGTGAACATATAGTTATATTTAAAATTAGACACAGTGAGACCTAAGTCTTCTGATATCACATGGTTATAGGGTACAGTTGGGTGAGTGCCTTAAGACAATTATTCATGCTGACTACCCCGAGCAGTGGCCACACCTTCTAGACTGGGTAAAGCATAACTTACAAGATCAACAGGTTTATGGAGCTCTGTTTGTGTTGCGGATTCTTTCTAGAAAATATGAGTAAGTATGCTCTCTTTCTTTTTGCTAAAGAAGACCTTTGGAGAATTAAACTTAATAATACTTTTATGTTTTACCTAAATTTTAGAATATAAGTTTCATTTGTATTCTCTATGATCCATACTTATGTTTCAGAATTGATTCAATTAAATTCAGTTACTCTGATCTCTACTCAGGTACCATACTACCAATATTACCTCTATGAAAGGTTATAGGAACTATGAGTAAGTGGAACTGTAGTTTTCTAAACATGATTGAAATTGGTCATTTGTTCATATATAGATAGATATAATTTGTACTAGCGTTCTACCTTTGCCTTTTTATTATAGGTTTTGGTATGGTTAAGTTTCTTTGTTCTTTATCTGACGTAAACACTTTGCTTTCATTTGTTTGAAAAATTTTAAGCTTTGTGGGTTATAATTTACAAACTTCTTAAACCTTTGTATAAAGCCTTATTAGTTCTTGTTGGTTTGTTGGTGTTTATTTAATTTTTTAAGGCAAGGTGACTCCAAGGAGGAAATAGCCATATGTTGAGAAAATCAATGATTGTTTGTGTGCTATTTTTTGGAGAAATAAAATGGAGAAAACATGAAAAGCTTGTTTTGTTAGAAAGGAGTCTTTGGGCATAGAGTAGTTATACAGAAATTGTCTGAATTCTAAGTTTATAATGAATAACATAACAAAAGAATTTCTAACTGATTGTCAAGGAACCAAAAACAAGAATTTGTTTGTGAGAACAGTAAACAAGTGCTGTATTTTAATTTTGTAATGATTTTGCTCTTTCTTCATATAATATAAATACTATGATGAGTATACTTTAAGGCTGTGGGGCATCTTTGTTATTTGCTGAAGATAACTATTAATCAATTCTGTTAAAACCAAAAATTGATTCAAATTTTTGTCGTTTTAGGTTCAAGTCAGATGAGGAGAGAACACCAGTTCATCGAATTGTTGAGGAAACATTTAATCACCTCCTCAATATATTTAATAGGCTTGTCCAGATTGCCAACCCATCACTAGAAGTGGCAGATTTGATCAAGCTTATTTGTAAAATATTCTGGTCATCTATATATGTGAGTTCTCACGTGAAGTGTTTTTGAGTGCACTTTTTTCCCCCTTTCTGTGTTATGCATTGATTTGATGTTGCTAAGTTTGGGAGGGTTTTGGGTTAGTTTTTCTCTATTGAGAAAGATTATTCAATGCATATTCTTTTATTGCTTTTTGGCTACATTTGTTATTCTCCTTTTGTTTTTAAAATTCTTTAATTAATACCTGGTCCATATATGTAAGAGTCTCTTAATTCTCTTTGTTGAAACCATTTCACAGTTTCTCATAAAAGTAGAGCATACTTATCTATAAATCAAAACACATTTGCCTTTTGATGGTACTTTTATGTGGCTCTCATTTTGAAGATGATGTTGTATCTTATTTGTGGAAAAATGTTTCTGAACTATTATACCAGTGACTGCAAGACTACTGTTGGCTGCCCACTTTCCATTTTATAACCATATTGTAGTTGCATATACAGCAATCCATTTTTCTTAGAATTTTTAATATATTCCTTCTTTATGTTTATCCTATATTAAATAATTAGCAACAGTGGTTGTTGACATAAAATTTGCTATACCCTTGATAGCTTGTGGTGTAACGTCTGATGGGGGGTTTGGTTTGTACAAGATCTTGTGTTGTTATCCCTAGAATGGCAATTGATCCAATGTAAGTTGTGGAAAAATTTTAACATGGTTATATCCGTTTTCCCCTCCTCAGTTGGAGATTCCAAAGCAGCTTTTCGAGCCAAATGTGTTCAATGCTTGGATGATTCTTTTCTTGAACATTTTGGAGAGGCCTGTTCCTGCAGAGGGTGAACCTGCCGATCCTGAAATAAGAAAGTCATGGGGGTGGTGGAAAGTTAAGAAATGGACAGTTCACATATTGAACAGGCTTTACACCAGGTAATCTTTTTAAATTTGGAATGAATTTTGAGTAATTAGTGAAATGCTTGCAGCAGATTGTCTAGACTTCTTGCAGCCTTTTCTAATGTGTTCATGATGTTTTAGGTTTGGGGATCTGAAACTTCAAAATCCAGAAAACAAAGCTTTTGCCCAAATGTTTCAGAAGAGTTATGCTGGGAAGATCTTGGAGTGCCACTTAAATTTGTTGAATAGGATCCGTGTAGGTGGCTATTTACCTGATAGAGTTACCAACCTTGTTCTTCAATATCTAAGCAACAGGTTTGCACTTGGGTTACTCATGCATATTGTACTTCTTCTGTAGAATTTTGCTCTTGTTTGGTTGCATTCAACTGTTCTTGGAAACATTAATTTTCCAATACATTTGCTGTTTCTGTAAAGATCTTCAATTGAGATTTTATATGGATGCTAAGCAAAAGTACTCAGACATATTATTTATTTATTTATATTTTTCATCGCTCTTCGTGGCTATGAACCTCAGATAAGTTAGAGATTCTGCAGCGAGTGTATGACACATCTTTTAAGGAATGAGAACTTTGAAGATGTTTATCTCCGCGTGATCCGTTAATTTTCTTCTAGTTTTATTTTATTAATAACTGCATTATTATGTGTTTGGGTAGCTAACCATTTCAGTGGTGTCTTTTTTCTTGCTTATAGCCTTTGTAATCACTTTTGTGACCTTGCTAAAGCCTCAGTTTCTCATGTTGTTATAAGTATCTTTGTAGTGTCAACATAATTTGCCCTCTTAGGGGTGTTTTTTTTTTTTTTAACTTAGGTTTTGTTTTTTTTTCCTCAAAAACATTTTCTGGCAACGCAAGTTAGTCAATGCCATTTCAAATCAATATCAACCATATCATTTTCAAAATTTAAAAAAATTCAAAACCAACCACATATCTTTATTTTTGGAAACAAAACACGAAATTCATAAACAAACACAGGCTTAGTTTTCAGAGTCTGTTTGCCAGAAGAATTATTATGTGGTCTTTAGTATTCCTTCGTTGCCTAGCCAAAAGAGGTACCATGGACTGGGAGGTTGATGGGTTTGCATATCTTTTGAGAAATGAGAAGTTTTATTATTCTATGAATATATCTTCATTGACATCAGGAAACATGAAGAAACCCCGATTGTTTAAGTTTAATTATTTTTTTTTTAAAATTATTATTAAAGAGCAAGTGACTCAAAATTTTTTTTAATTTTGATTGAGCTTTTGAAAAGTGAATTTGACCTGATTTACAAAACTTTTATTGAAGCTGTGGTTCCAGAATTCTGGTGTATTTCCTATATGCTCTTAAAATTTTATCGAGTTGTTTATTCAATGATTAGTTTGTTATGAATTGTACTGTTGTTAGTGGATATTCCTATGGCTGGAGTCTTGCACTTATTTTATTTTATTTTCTTCTGCAGTATTTCAAAGAATGCTATGTATAATTTACTGCAACCACGGCTTGATGTCCTTCTTTTTGAGATAGTCTTTCCTCTTATGTGCTTCAATGACAATGATCAAAAGCTTTGGGATGAAGATCCACATGAGTATGTGAGAAAGGGCTATGGTGAGTATATATATTTGTTTTGAAAAGCCTGGGAGTAGAAAGGGAGTTTATTTGTCTCATTGCCATGCTGCAGATATTATTGAAGATTTATATAGTCCCAGGACTGCATCAATGGATTTTGTCAGTGAGTTGGTCAGAAAACGTGGAAAAGAGAATCTTCACAAGTTTATTCAGTTCATTGTGGAAATCTTTAAGAGGTATTGTTTCATGCATGAATTCTAGGATGTGGTCTAGCATGGTTGAGTGCTTTAGAGGTTTCATTCTTTTGGATTTTTTTCCTTGATTTAGATATGATGAAGCACCAGTCGAATACAAACCCTACCGACAGAAAGATGGTGCACTGCTTGCTATTGGAGCTCTTTGTGATAAACTGAAACAGACTGAACCCTACAAATCTGAATTAGAACGCATGTTAGTGCAACATGTTTTCCCTGAGTTCAGCAGTCCTGTTGGTCACCTTAGGGCCAAGGTTTGTTGCTGTGCAATTTCTTTTGTTTCTGTTCGTTAATTAATCTTTTTTTTTTTTAACCTAATGCTAAGCATAAAGCATATTATAAATGTTAGTATATGTTGGGGACGGGGCCTAATTGTATAATTTGTAATTTTGAACATGAATGTTTTATGTCCCTAAAATTAGGTTAATAAATCCTAAACATTTAAAATGTTGTTGATTTAACTGTGAAGCAGGCTATAATTACTAATTTCCACAAATGAGTGATTGCAGCCAGCTGTGACTGATTCTTTAATCTTTGGACAAAGACGCAAGGGTTGGGTTCATTGATAATGAATTAATTCTAACACTTTTTGTGCTTTTCAAAGACCCTATGTTATATTACTGGATCTTTATTTTCCATGTATAAATGGAAAACCATTTGTTGCCATATTAACCCTCGCCATCTAAATAAATGGGGGCAAGGCTGCCTCAAACTGAAGCTTCCATTTTTAGCATGATAAAATAAAATTATTTTTAATTGTTTCTGAGAGAAAGATAGTAATAAATATGAGCAAAGCTATCTTAACTACATTAGCATTCATATTATTAGATGTACTATATGATGTAATTTCTGTTCTGACTTTATTTTGTGAGCCAATTTCCTTTCTCATGGTTACCCATCACCGTTTTGCATTGGCTTAGTTGTTAGAATAATAATTTATTCATCTGCTATGTACTTTATAATTCTTTTGAATGAAGATTATGGTTATTTTCCTTGTATTCTGTGTTCATTTTTCTTTGGGTTTCTAGTAGCAAAAACTTTCTTGCAAGTTCTTTTACTGGTATCTTTGTTTGTGAGATTTAGATATTTTTCTGACTTCTTGCTGTCTGGATTTTAGGCAGCATGGGTTGCAGGCCAGTATGCACATATCAGCTTTTCAGACCAGAACAATTTTCGTAAAGCGCTGCACAGTGTGGTTTCAGGACTGCGTGATCCAGAACTTCCTGTTAGAGTAGATTCAGTGTTTGCATTGCGATCATTTGTTGAAGCTTGCAAAGGTTAGCTCCTATGCTATCCCTGTTTCAGTGGGCATCTGCATAGCCTTGTTCGTGTTTCTGTTTTATAATTTGTTTATATATGAAGCTGGGTGTTTGATTGAGAATTCTGTTCACTATACAGATTTGAATGAGATTCGCCCAATTCTTCCTCAACTACTTGATGGTAGGTAGTGCTTACCTTGCAATGTACTCATAGGTGTATTTTGTTTACATAAAACTCTTACACTGCTTGATTGTTAGAGTTCCTTAATTAGTTGTTTTCATTGAGTTGTTGCATCTTTTGCTGCAGAATTTTTCAAGCTTATGAATGAGGTTGAGAATGAGGACCTTGTCTTCACTTTAGAGACAATAGTCGACAAATTTGGGGAGGAAATGGCACCATATGCTCTAGGATTATGCCAAAATTTGGTATTGCATGCTTTATTGTTTTCTTGGGATATTCTTAAAGGTTGTCGAATTGTTTTTTTCTCAACTGTCATTGTTGACATATTTTCAGGCTGCTGCATTTTGGAGGTGTATGAACACTGCTGAAGCTGATGAGGAAGCTGATGATCCTGGTGCTTTGGCTGCAGTTGGTTGCCTGCGTGCTATAAGCACAATTCTTGAGTCAGTCAGCAGGCTTCCACAACTTTTTGTTCAAATTGAGCCAACTTTGCTCCCGATAATGCGTCGAATGTTGACAACCGATGGTCAAGGTATGTCTAATAAGCTGTCAAATATAGTGTATGTATACACATGCGCGCGCACACGTATATGTGTGTATATGTATGTATTTATATTGACTATTACTATAAAGAAGTTGACTGAAATTAACGGCCTTTTATTGAACCTTCTCCACCTACTACAAATGCCTTCTACAACAAAGTCTAAGTAGTCCCAGTTGACATTCTCATATGCCTTTCCAAAATATTTAATATAACACAACAATTTTCTGGTTTATTTTTGTAGAGGTCTTTGAAGAAGTCTTGGAGATTGTTTCATATATGACCTTTTTCCCTCCAACAATATCTTTGGATATGTGGAGCCTTTGGCCTTTGATGATCGATGCATTGGCAGATTGGGCTATCGATTTCTTTCCAAGTAAGATAGTTTGTGTCTTTGCAATGGCAATGACTTTTATTTTTTATATTGTTGTCTGGTTTATCTTGAGAATCGTTGTTAATTTTGTTCCTTCCTTTTCTTTGTCATTTATGAATGGATAAATTCTATATTGTATTATTGTGGAAAGAAATATTTGCTTTGTTTTATTGGTGTTAGTGAAATATCATTTAGCTCAAGAATAATGCCTACACTTATGAAGTCTTATTATAAATTTGCCATTTCAATCTGTGAATATGGAAAGCTCGCATGCTTGAAATGTAGGGATCTGTTCCATGTTTTTGGGTTATATCAATGTTATGTTATTGCTTATTGCACTGGTGGCCAGAGTCTAGAAATCCAGAAAATGTACTTCTTGTGAGATGTTCTCCCTCTCTATAACATTAACCTGGTGGGATCTTTGCCCATCTTTGCCGAAGTTCTAGAATGTACTTCTCCCAAGCTTGGGTGCTCATAGATGTACATCTTGATGCAGATATTCTGGTTCCGCTGGACAACTATATATCCAGAGGAACTGTGCATTTCCTCAGCTGCAAGGAACCAGACTACCAGCAAAGCCTTTGGAATATGATTTCTTCTGTAAGTTCCTTTCTACGTAAGACAATCTTTATGAAATCTTTTTCGCTTCCCGTAATTTATCTTTCTTGAGATATCAATGTCTTGGTTTATTGCTTTGCAGATCATGGGAGATAAAAATTTAGAAGATGGTGATATTGAACCAGCTCCAAAGCTCATTGAAGTAGTTTTCCAGAATTGTAAAGGGCAGGTGGATCACTGGATCGAGCCATATCTCAGAATCACAGTTGACCGGCTGCGTCGAGCTGAGAAATCTTATCTGAAGTGCCTTCTTATTCAAGTGGTAAGTTTTCTTGAAATCTATAAACTCTGCTCTTAGATGAATATATTGTCATTTTTATGGTTCTGATATTTAGTTAAAGTGGTATTACAAGACGTTAAGTTTTATGAAAGAAGGTTTTTATTTATTATTTTTTATTGACAGATTGCCGATGCCCTTTACTATAATGCATCTTTGACGCTTGGCATATTGCACAAGCTTGGAGTTGCAACAGAAGTTTTTAATCTTTGGTTCCAGATGTTACAAGTAGTGAAAAAGAGTGGTGTACGTGCTAATTTTAAAAGGTAATTATCAATTTTCTGGTGTCTTCGCCTGTTCCCAATCCCACTCAAACTCTTTTTGTTCTTAGTTTTATTTTTCCACCTTGGCAAAGGTCTGGATCGTGTCATTCAATTCATGTTTGTTATGCAGGGAACATGATAAGAAAGTTTGCTGCTTGGGGTTGGCATCACTACTTGGACTTCCTGCGGATCAGTTACCTGGGGAAGCCTTGGGGCGTGTTTTCAGGGCTACTCTTGATCTCCTAGTTGCATACAAGGATCAAGTTGCCGGTGTGCCTCTCTGATCCCTGTACCATAATATGTATGTTGGATGTATTAACTTAATTTTTATTTATTCTGGTATACTGTGATTGTGTATTGACAGAAGCTGCAAAAGAAGAAGAGGCTGAAGATGATGATGATATGGATGGTTTCCAGACTGACGATGAAGATGATGATGGTGATGGGTCTGACAAGGAAATGGGTGTTGATGCTGAGGATGGAGATGAAGCTGACAGCATTAGACTTCAAAAATTAGCTGCACAGGTGTGTATATCGATATCATTTTTCCAAAGTGATGTCTAGATGAAAGGAGCCAATGAAATGGAATGAGCATTAATATGAAATTAAAATTCCACAGTTTAGCTGAGAAAAAATAAGGATCTTCTTTAAGTTGGGGTGTTGTTCTTGTTAAAGTAACATACATTTCATTAAAAGGAAGAAATACTTTGACACAATTTTCTAGCTCATGATCTTAACATGATTGAAAGTCAAAAAGTTACATCTAATGCTGACTACTTATAAATCATCTCAGCCATTAGATTTTGTAGATCAATGATTAGAAATTTGTGTTTAATTTTGTGTCAAAAAAATTATGTCAAACGATCCTTTCATTAAATTTTCTCGTATTTCAAATGTAATTAGTTCTTACGTTTCCATGTACTAACCAAATAAAACCTAAATGAAGAATTAAGCAATACTATTGGATCTATGATAATGTTTGACTATGTTTGGGTTAAAAATCAACTATGATTAACTTATTTCTTCAGTTCATTGCTTTTGTGTCATAAAACTCATCATGTGGGAAAAGTGACGTTCCCCTTAATGTCTGCCGGGGGGCATGTTGAACTGGTAACATGCATTAAATCCTAGTATGCACATAATGAAATGATCTTGACATATCTTTTTCCATCAATAAAATGCCTTAACTAAGAGCCTGGTTGCTTTAAGCTGACATGTTTCATTTATTCAAAAGAGAATTATTATATGGATGGTTGATCTCTTGTGCATCTCATTTAATTGATGTGTCTAGTGGGAATTAGGGATGGAAATTGATCATTTAAGACATCATAATATTTCTTGAAAGGAGCTCTTGAGGAATTGTTGTTCTCTAGTGTTGAGTTTGATTTAAGCAACTGTTTGTATACATTTTGTTGCCTGTTGCTACATTATTATTTCATTGTTTTGGTTGTTTGCTCATCTTGTTCATTTAAAGACACTTGGGCACTTTATCTCATCTTGGAAATTGCAGGCGAGGGCCTTCCGCCCCCATGATGATGAGGATGATGATGACTCAGATGATGATTACAGTGATGATGAAGAGCTGCAATCACCGATTGATGAGGTGGATCCGTTTATTTTCTTTGTTGATACAATTAAAGGTAAGTCAAACTACAGCTGTCAATCTGTTAGAACCCAGAAATTTCAAGTCATTTTAGTATTGTCGACTTGGGACTTACCTTTTCTTTTTCCTTGATCATTTTTTCTTGAATCAAAGCCATGCAAGCATCAGATCCGTTGAGATTCCAAAACCTTACTCAGACACTCGACTTCCATTATCAAGCGCTTGCAAATGGTGTTGCCCAACATGCTGACCAGAGGAGGGTAGAGATTGAGAAGGAAAAGATGGAGAAAGCATCTGCTGCTGCCAGTTCATAACTCAGGCTTTGAACACACTGGTGGTTAAAATTTTGGTTTGTGTTCTCAGTTCATTGCTTATTTAATTCATTAGTAATGATTTAGAGAAACTGGCCGACCCCAGCGGAGCATTTGATAGGGTCAACGGTCAGGGAGGTTCTCTCAGCCCCATGAGATTTGTGGTTTGAAGTGATTGGAGCTTTGCTGTCCAAAGATTGGGAAGGTCCCAGTGCGCTTCATGAGATTTTATGGTTTGAAAGTGCTTGGAGCTTTGTATGTCCAAGTTCCAAGTGATAACCATAGTGTGGTGCTGTTCGGGTTTGTCAGTTGTCGAGTTCGGCCATTCTATAGCAGAAGATGCCTGTCTTTACCAGTTTGTTTTACTTATTATTATTATTTTTTAATCTTCCGAGTCATAAATCTTTAGTTTAGGTTTTCGTTTCTTGGCTGGACATTTATTTTGAGTTGAAAATTCCCCCTTTTCTGGGGTATAATTGTTTTAGGGAACCCAGAGCTCTGGCTCTCATAGGTTGAGATCAGGGAGGGGTTCATACATAGGGTTTTCGATATTGTATTCTATTTATAAAATGGGTAATGGTATGGTGCGGTATGGGGTGGATGGTTGGTTGCTGTATTGATAAATTTTGGAGGGTAGTCTACAATTTATTTATTTTGGTTCTTCTTCCTTCTCGAGTATAGTCTACAAAGTATCATGGAACCATTGATTTTTATCTGGTTATGGAGTTTTGGGTTCATTGCAGAGGGCTTCTAATCGTAGCTCTGCTGCTGATTGTAAAACCGTTATGTCTATTCTTTGTATAATAATTAAATGGGGAGAAATTTTTTTTGCTTATTAAATTGTTGCCTTGGGGTCCTTGCTTAATATCTGTACCTCTCTAACCTGTTGCCTATTTCTTTGTATAATATTGAGGGGACTGTCTGAATTTTAGTTTTTTTGATTGCTCAATTAAGTTTAACATAAATAGATAAAAGTATCGTTCCAGTTAAATTGGTAAAAGCTTTGAAATACAATCTCAGTTTAACTGACCGCTCGTAAGTTAAAAATTTTGAAGGGTATATTAGTAATCGAGCACTCTTAGTAAATATTTATTTTATTTACGATATTTCTATTATTATTATTATTATATATCTTCTCTCACTTTTCGCTCGCACAACGGTTGCTCAAAGCATACGACAGCCCAGCGATAGTTATCATCTCTCCTTAATATTCATTTTTTTTTATTATTCATCGCTTTCAATTGCTCAATGTTAAACAAACATGTGAATTACAAGAGCCACCATAACAAAACCAATTAAATAAACAAATAAAACCCACAAACTTATTACTAATTTAGAAGATGAAGAGAGAGAAATCCTCAGTTTTGTATTTTGCCACTACGCACTGACAGCATGTTATCAGCACTTCAAACTACCAACCGAGCTTTTTTATTTGTTCTCGATGATCAACACAACAGACCAATATTATTATTCACAACACAGCCCACCACCACTATCAAATGTTATTAGTCACTCCGCTCAACAATTCAAAACCACGTCAAAATCAAAATCAACACCATAACTTCAATATGCCCTCAACTTCCGCCCTCCTCTGCCTAAGCTATGCTCTTCGAACTGCTCACGTGCACCTCGTATGTTGCTGTCAAAATTTTTAATAAAATTGAACTGCTGACAACAATAAAAAGAAATCAAAGTCCGAGCCCTCCAATTCCACTGACACCGCCCAATCAGGGTTCCCCACATCACCAGATGACGTTGATTCAGCTAGGGCTCGCACTTGCCGCTTGATCGTAGTCAACCGAGACCCATCCCTAGATGTCGGCCCCAACAACTACCCTCTCTTCACCAAAGGACGAATTGGTGGTGTCAGTGGGGTGGAGGATGAATTGGTGGTGGGGGATGGTGGTGCCAGTGGTGATGCGAAGGCAAGAGAAAAGAGAGGGGCGGTGACGGAGAAAGGAAAATATTAAAAAAATAGAATAAATTAAAAAAAAAAAAAGTAAAATGAATTAATATGAAAAAGATAAAGTAATGAAATATAAATCAGTAATTGTTGCTGTAGTGTCTCACGGCAACAGAAGGTAATTAGCGGCGAGGTTATTTCTACTTATTTTCTAAATAAAAAGGTAATCCGTGATATTAGGTCATACCCCAAGATCATTAGTAAAAATTTCTGTTATATTTAACAACTTATTATTTGTCATTGGATGTTTAAATCATCAAAAGAAATTAGGGTTTTATTAAATGGTCAATATTTGGGGTTTTGAAAAGTAATTAAACTTTAATTTTTTTGAATTGTTTATAACTAAAGTTTAAGATGAGGCGACTCTCTAGGATACGTTTCCCGATACATCTCCCTCAATAGGTTTGGTATAATAATTATTATTATTATTAGGGAAGGAAGCTTTTCATTCAAAATCTTAATACAATTATTTGATATAGATTTTTAGTAATTGATTTTTCGTCATTAAATTGTTAAGATAGGTGATGATTTTATATTATTGTTTGTCATTCAATATCATTTATTGTTTGTCATTCTATTTCAAATTTGAAAATAAAATTGATTTAAATGATTAAGTCATGAATAAGAGTAATATTAGACCTCTAACTCATTTACAACCAATTTATTTAACAACTTAAGTTAGCAAACTATTAATGGATTGATGATTACTATGTCATGTAATTTAATATCTTTAATTTATTTTCGTTCTTTTAGTCATCTAATGATATTTTGCCAACTAAGGTTATAAAGAAAGGTTGCTTGTAATGAGTTGTAGATGAAAAATTACTATATGAAGAAGAGTAATATTAGTAGGGATGGCAATTTGACTCGCTGGGTCCGGGGCCTCGGTGTAGCCTGCAAAAATGGGACGGGTCCGTGGTAAAATTAATTTGCCCCGGTTGGGGCTGGTTCGGGTTCAGGTGTCCAATCCCTTGGACCCGTTGACCCGCTACGCCCTGCAAAATATAGAGGTGTATTTGTAAAATTTTAAAATTTTAGAACTACTTTCTAATTTTTAAGATTATATTTGTTAAACTTTTCATATATGTGAATTCTTTATAACTTTACAAACAATATAGAAAGTTTAACAAAAGTAACATTTTAATTAATAATTAACATCTTTTAATATATTAACATCAATTTAATCATGTTATAATGACAAAATAAAATATTTGTATTTTATAGTAATTAAATGTGTATAATATATACAATCTTGATATAGATTATTAATTACTAATTAAATTATTACAATCTTAATAAGATCATTTCCAAAATTTATACCTTTAATATAATCAATATATTATGTTCTAAATATGTAGATATAAATATGATAAGAACAATCTTATAACCTTAAATATATAATTTATCGTAATTTAAATTAATTAATTGAATTATTAATGTTTTATAAATATATATATATAATGTTAATTAATTTGTATATGCCAATCATATTATTATTATTATTAGATTGAAATTAAATCAACATTATATTGAAAAATTATTTAATTGTATTATCAACTATTTGAAAAATTATTAATTAACTAGTTTACAAGCAATAATACACTTTTAATATTATTTCTAATAGAGTATGTAACATTATTACTAATAAAATCAAATGGTAATTAGTGGTCACTATTTTTTTAGATGATATAACTAATTTATACAATTAACATTTAGTTTGCATAATACCAATAAAAATGAAAACTTATATAAAATTTATAGGTAATGGATTTTTTTATATAATATAAATTAACTTTAATTCTTTTAAGTTTAAATACAATCACCATTTAGCTTAGACAATACTAATATAATGAAAATTATACAAAGATTTTTTTATCTAATATAAATTAACTTTTTTTTTTTGCTTTGAATGATTGTAGAGTAAGTAGATTTGTTATAAAATATTTTATGATATATATCTTGTGTATATGTATTTTATTTTAGATAATAAATTATATTTATTTTATTTAAAATTTTATAGATGTATATATGTTTTTTTTAATGAAGTAGATTGAATATAAAATTTTTATAATTTTTAAATAATGGTTATAAATATATATATTTTAGATAAAATAATTTAATAAAATTTAAATTGGGCGGGGCAGGGCCAGGTCTTCTCTTTAAAATTTTGCCCCGTCCCGCCCCGCCCTGTTCTGGGGCAACGGGGCGGGGCGGGGAAAGAAAAAATTCAGCGGGGCAGGGATGGATACCTCGCCCCAGACCCGTCCCGCCCCGCCCCATTGCCAAACCTTATTAAATCTACAACTTATTTACAACAAATTTACTCATTTACAATCGATTTATTTTACAACCTTACTTAATTGTCATATTATGTAATTTAACTTTTTTTATTTATTTTTATTTTTGTCTCATTCAATAATATTTTCTCAACTTAGATTATAAGAAATGTTGGTTATATTGTAAGAAATGTTAGTTTTAAATGAGTTATAGATGTAGTATTACCATGCAAATAAGAGTAATATTAGACCTACAACTTATCTATAACCAATTTATTTCACGGCCTAAAACTATTAATCGATAGATAATAACCATGTCATATAATTTAACACCTAGAGTTATTTACTTGTCTTTAAAAAAAGGGGAATTTAAACATTAATATCTCTTTCACTGTTCTTAGTTGTATACTCGTACTTACATTTCTGTCTGTGAGTCCTTGAATTTAGCTATCTAATTGGTGGCTTGGGCATCAAAGCGGCCATATCAGTAGAGCCCCTTAAGTTTATTATGATCAAATATGTATAGATTCAGATCGAAATGTGTTAAGAGTTTTTTTTTTTTTCAAGTGTCTTGAATATTAGAAAAATACAAAACGAGAGTTGATGAAGACGAGTGAATGAATTGAAAAAAAAAAAAAAACATAAATGTAGATGCCTACTTGAATGGACAATATTTTAGTCAACTCAAGATAATTGTCCACTTTCATCTATAGATATAGGTGGCATATTTTTGGCACTAACATGCATCTATGAAACCCATTAACGTTTTTATGGTAAGGAATCATCATCAAATCTTTCATTGCGAATCTTATACAACTGATGAAGTCCCTGACCGACTTATCTTTTTCCAAAAATTAAAAGTTTCCCAACTCCAGCTTATATCTCTCATTGACTTGTCGAACTACGAAACCAAAGCAATCTAAAGTTAATAATTTTATGTTCGACAACAACCATGCATGGATGGAATTTGACGTACGCATTCCTCAAACTTTTTTTAATTTTCTTTTAATTTTTGGATTTTGATAAATTGACAGGTTAACAAGAAGTGCTTCGAGGTTCTACTGCTTGATCTCGAGTCCAAGGAGGCATCATATATATTTATCAACGCAGGCTTAACTGGCTTGCCCTCAACTTTGAATAAATGGCTTAACAACCATTCCATAACTTTTATGATTCAGCACTTTTCTCTCAACCATTGTCTAGCTTTGGCCCTTTCTAATAGGGAAAATTTGACAATGACCATGAGGTATGGCGTACCGTCCAAAATGACCTCAACTTTTTGAAATCTATCAGAAGTGACTCCGAAGTTTGGTATAAAATCACAAATGACCCTGACGTTAACCTATTTTTGTTAACTTGGATGTCCAATGTTTGAAATTACTTTAATGCCCTTTATCAATTTGAAAATTTTTTTTATAACTGGCTGTTTGTGTGATTCGAACTCGAGCCATAAGGAAAAACACTTCTCACCTTACCACCATGCCACTCCTTTGTTTTAGACGATCTTATTATTTAATTTAATATCTATTAACAACTTAAAAATAAACGCAACAGTGGAACCCAAATACAAATCCACAAATATCCGGAAAATTCCAATCACATGCATGTCCAAAAAATCTCAAACAACCAAATTCGAAATCAAATCCAAAAAAAAAAAAGAAAAAAGAAAAATTACCACAACCTAATTGGTTTTCAATTTCTTCAAATGTCTCCTGTGCACATCGTCCACCACATTGCTTAAATTATAATTGTCCAATTCATAGCCCAGATGACATTTACATATTCTTGCTTCCCCATTTACTTTTTCATCCTTTTTACGTTTTTTTTTTAAATAAATAAATAAAGTGTCCCAAACTCATTGTCTCTCCCAACGCAAATTTGCAGCTGAATGTTCTAGAGACAGAATCCAAAATTTTAAATTTACCTAGCCTTGCATTACCCTCGTAAGAAACAAAAGAAAAGAGTTGGTAACAGCAACTGCCCACATGACAGTAAAATAATATCGATATGAAATTGACTCTTTCACGTTTGTTGTTCACTGATCTTTTCCCGTGCTTTACTATAAAGCTTCAAAGTATCGGCATGACTGGGATCAAAAACCAAGTGCTGCTCCATAGTCTCTGCCAGCAAGAAGCCGGTGTCTGCAACGGCTGAAGCCCACCCAGCCTCTGCTGCCACCACTGCCACCAAGAAGCCGACATATGCGATGACCAAACCCATGAGGTAGAAGTCTTCCACTGTCGATGCCAAGAAGGTCTGTTGAGAGAATGAAGAAATTGAAAGTAGGGCTTCCGGTTGGGGACATAGGCCAGACAGCAAACGGTGGCAGCGAGATAGCTTAGGTCGGCAACCGTTACAATAAGGAGGAAGGAGAGGAGAGAGAGGGATATTGGGTTAGGGTTCTTAAAATTGAGGGTGGGACTAGCGTTGGGGGGAAAAAAAAAAACTTTATATAGTTATTATCCTATGTGTTAAGGTGTGTACTAATTATATGAAACGTCCAATAACAGCTTGTCATGTGTCAAAATGGTAAATTTTAACAAACCTGGATGTAGATTTACCATATTATCCTTTTAGTTATAAACAAAACGAAATAATTTAACGTTTGGGTTATTTTTGGTAGTTTTCAAAAAGGTGAGGTCATTCATATCCGGGCATACCTCAGGGTTATTTGTGAAATTTTTCCTTAACTAATATATAAGCAAGATTCCATTTTTGTGGATTGCTTTTCGTTAAACATTTAATGATTAATTTGAACTGGTTGGTGGAGTGAACACTTCTCGCAGATGTGATGTTTTCTTTGAATTACAATAGCACTTGATTGATCACGACACCTCTCTCAATGATTTTTTTTTTTTTTTTTTTTTGCCCCTTAGATTGTCTGGAAATCAAGTCTAAATGATAGTAAACATGTCGAGGGGATTATGTAAATAAAAAGTAATACTATAAGGATGTGATTGGCAGCACGCATAATATAGTATAAAAAGTAATGTTTGTATAAAATTTTTTTATACCTTGTTTGGTGCAACAAAAGCGTAGATAACATAGTAAAAGATTGCATAAAATTCATATAAGGACTGCATAAAAGGAGGCAAAATAATAATATCCACACCATGTGTTAAGGTCGGATATGATAAGGGTATGGGAGATTGTTGGATATAATTTTTAATTCATAAGTTTTATATAATATAATATTACATTACATTATATTATATTATATTATTAAAAGATTTAAATTATACAACTTTATTTTTTATTCCAGTTTTTGACAATAAATATCGCAAATATAAATAAATAAATATATATTTATATTATTATATTATTGAATATTTAAATGAATTATTTTAATAAATAATTATAATTTATTAAATATTTAAATAAAAAATTAATTATCTAAAAATTAATTTAATATAAATAATTTTTAAAAATATTTTATTAATTTTAAACTATTTTTATTATTGTAAAGAATTTAATATATTTAAATACAATCTTTCATCAAACACAGTATTGTGTAACATTTGTACAATACAACCAAACACAGTATAGAGTTTACTCAATCTTATACTATACAATTCTATACAATACTATCCACTATAGTAATAATTATACAATCCTATACGGTGCACCAAACGCAGTCTAAAGATCATGTAAAAATCCACTAACATATTAAGAATCTAAAAATAGCATCAACACAATCTTATGGAAATATCTACTGTACATGAAATATATTGCTACATTTTGTATAACTTTGTATAAAAATTGTAAATAAGTATACAAAAAATTTAAACTAAATAAAAAGTTATAAATATTATAAGAAGATTCATTTACAATTTTTATATACTCATTTATAATTTATATGCAAATTTTTACAAAGAAGTACTAATACTAAAAATGTGCCTTAGAGTGACCCAATCTTACTTTTCGATAAATATTTTCATTTTTGACTTCTTATAATATGTAGTAAGATTAATTAAAAGAATGAAATAAGAAAGTGAACTTAATAGACAAGCAATAAGTGATATGCCAAAAAAAAAAAAAGAGTCATTCACATAATTAGTTTGTTTATAAAGTTTGTATATGCAACACTACTTCTTAAGATAACCTATTCAATAAATTTATAAAATGTGATGTAACGAATGAAAAATAAATGAAAGTGAATTTGATAAATAATGTGGTAATCACCAATCCAATAGTATTTTATTATATCATATTTTATGAGTTTATATATATATATATATTGTAACAGTGGATATTTAAAATAATTTTTTTTTGAAGAGATTGTAATAGTTGATGCAGTTTAAAGGCACATGTCAAAATTATCATTTCCTCTGTTGTTTGCACATTCTGTTCAAACATTATTTGACCTTCGTTAGAATAGGGTCACTTAACTTAAAATCTTGAATTAAATCCAATGGCATGAAGAGTCGACATCTTAGCATGATATGTTGAATATGATTTCTTATTTAACTTCAGATATTAATCATTGAATCAAACAAGATAAAGGTTAAAAATTGAAGTCAAAATTTTAACCCAAAATTAGAACTATAACTTCAACTTTATTAATAATTCAAACGCTTTTTCATAGTTATGCTAAACAAACAACTTGGAAATTAATGTCCAATTTAGCCATGGAATTAGGTATTAAATTAATTAATTAGTACTCTTTTAAATAACAGGTCAACACAAATAAATTTACTTAAAAATAATACTATATTTATAATTAAATCTTACAATCAACTACTTACAATCTGAGTTGACAAAATTCTACGGGACATATAACTTTTCTTTTTCATTTTTTTTTATTTTTTCCTTCTCCAGTGAATTTTAGCCAACTCAAGTTGTAAGCAGTTAGTTGTAGGATTTGATTATACGTGTAGCATTACCTTTTGCATAAAAGATATGTACTATACATGGTTGACAGAACAATTTTTATCGCAATTTGATGCTTATTCTTGGTGGAATTTGGGGGATTATAACCTTGGTTTTATTTTATTTTTGTAGAAGGCTCATAAAAGATGAGCTAACCGTAAAGAGGAACCACACATGCATTGACGTATATACAAGGACGGAGCCAAAAAAAGTCCGCCTAGGAGTGGTAAATTTTCATAAACATTAAAATTTTTTCTAGAAAAGTTTATAAACAGTAAAATTTTAAAATTTTTATATAAATAATAATATATTCAATTACTAAGTAATTTTATATCAAATTACTAAGTTGATTATTTAATATTTTAAAAGTATGATATAATATCTAATTTATCATCTTATTAACTAAATTACCATTTAACCATTGATCCTTATTTAGTTATGTAAAAGAATTTTCAAAAAATAAAAAATAAAAACACTTTCTTAAAGAGGAATAATCAACTTAGTAATTTAATTGACTAATTTTTAATCCATATATAGAATTACTTATTTAAAGAAGAATAATCAACTTAGTAATTTACTATCCAAATAAATAATAGTTCGCTTTTGAGTAATAAAATTAAAATTTTCTAATATTGACAACTTTAAATAATTCAATAAATCTAACAAAGTTTCAATTCTTAATTTTAAATAAATAATAGATGAGGCATGTAATGTCTATGCTTATTTTATTTATATTATAACAAATATAAAATATTTAAAATCATGACCCTTAACACATTTACAAAAAATTATATATATATATATATATATATATATATATATATAATAAAAAGATTGTATAAATAGATATTATAATACATGAACAATGACAATAACTAGCAAGTCATTGGAGAAAAAAATAAAGCAATTACATAGAACTATTGTCTCATTTTCACATATTATATAATGATGATAAACAAATAGCCATAAATTACAAACCAAGATGACGAATAAAAAAAGTAATCTTCAACAATATTAAAATATAGTACATTTGCTTAATATGATAAAAACCAATAAATAAAGGACGAGAAGAAGGTTTTTATCTGCATATACTAACTTTCAATTCTTATTATTGGGGAAGATGTCGAATGAAGTGAAGAAGAAGAATAAATAATTTCTAATTTTTTATAAATAGATGGAAAAGAAGACATAATCCCTCATTTTATGTAAATAGATGGAACCACAAAAGATAAAGTATGGTTTTAAATTTGTTGAGGTGCACAGATAAGGAAGAAGGACAGAACAAAAAAAATTGCATCAACTTTAATTAAATTTATAATTTTAGAAAAAAAGAGGGGCAAAATAGATAATATATTTTAAAAAAATTTTAAATCTAGATAAATTTCAAATATAGGAAGGGGCAATAAATTTTCAAATCTAACTCCGTGCATGCGTATATATACTAGTACAACAGTTTTAATTTATGTGATTAACGAAAGAAGATAAGGTATGAACATGACCCTTTAAAGTCTAATTTGAAAATTAAGGAGACTAGTTTTGGAGTGTAACCTCCTACCCAATACAATTAATACACTGTTAATCAAAAAAAAGAAAAAGTCAAGAGATCGATCTTTTTGCGGTTGTGCAATCAGATTAATCGATAACGGTGCCGCTTGAAATAATTAAACAATTATGTTCGGATAAGATTATTGATTAATATTATTAGATGGAGTAATGAAAATGACCTGCAGCCTCACTGCTTCATCAAATTACTGAAAAGCAAAACAAGCAGGGCTTTGGTAGCCCTTTTTAATTATAATATATACATATGCCTATTTGGTAATGCTCCTTTTTATCCTAAAAAAGAAAGTGATGGAGCCAAAACTCATTTATGATGATTAATCCAACGCATTATTGACGGCGTTTTAAAGAAACTTCCTCAAACTTAATTTTCATTTTATATATCTATTTAGTATTCGACTAGCTATTTGCAATCCCACAAAAGTTACCCTTGTTTTACATTTTTTTTTGGGGGCAAAAATTTATTTTGCTAAAATATTTCTAATTACAGTTACTTATAAATACTTTATGTTCTTCTAAACATCTTTTTCACTTTCCTATCGAGAGGTTTCTTTTTCAAATAACTTTTATTTTGATTCAGTTTCTTATAATAACTAATATGTATTAAACACTTAATTAGATCAATCGTTTAATATTATGCATCATTTTAACGACATGTGGAATTGTATTGTGATCTATCCCCCTGTAATTTTCTCATTCTAAAAACTATTCTACAAAATTTTTAATTTTATTTGGATACTTGGAACCCAATATGAAAATCTTACCATAACGACTTATTGTATTGAATGAAAATAATAGAGAGAGAGAGAGAGAGAGTTTTCTTTTTCTTTTGGCAGGAATTGGTGTTTTTCCTCCGAAAATTTTTATGCACTCAATAGTTATATAAGAGGTTTTCCAATATTTCGTCTTATATATTTCTATTGTGAGAACTATATGTTTTTCAACTTTCTTTAGATTGATCATTGCATTGGTTTTGTTAATTTTTTTTTCTTTGGTTAATGTCTATTTGATTTTGAATTCACGCATTTATAGTTTTCTTTTATGTGATAAGAGTCATTATATCCTCCAATTTGTTGTATCACTTTTTTTCTTCTTTGTTCTAATAAAGTTTCTTTGTACTATCAAGTTTTACCAACAAGAAAATAGACAACATTAAAAAGAGACGGGAAGATAGAAACATGCAAAAAATTAAGTTTGGAATTATGTAATTACAATTTGCTGTATAAAATAGAATTTTTATTTTTATTTTTCAGAATTAATGGGTGCACTGGAAAATAAAACAAAACAAAATACGTAACTTGTTGCAAGATTCTGGAAAGAACTATGAAGTTACCCAATCACAAGTACAATTGTTTCTTTTGGTAGCATGTCTTGCAAGCATCCAAAAAGTTGGAGATAATGTTGAGTATTAATAAATGACTGTCAAACAACAGAAACGAATTATTTAACATGATTGCCAAGGTCATATAAAAATCTTTCGTTAATCCCAAGTGATATAAATAACATTATTAATTTAGAGAGTCATATTACTGAATTACCTCATTAATTCTATATCCACATGACAATTGTAAATGGAATCAAATCACTTACTTTCAACAATATATATATATAATATGAACAATATTATATTTGTAACTCGTTTATAACCAATTTTTTTATAACTTGAGTTGGTAAAATATTAATAGATTGATAATTATTATATTATGTAATTTAATCTCCTTAATTTATTTTTATTTTTTATTAACTCAGATTATAAAAAATATTGATTGTATATTGGTCGAAAATAATTATTTATTAATCTAAGGCTTTTCACAAATTTCTCCTTTAAAGAAATTAATCTCTGCTTGAACGGTGTTCATGGAAAAATGGGTCCTGATCTATTAATTCCGGTGGGCTACATATTATTTTTTCTGTTTGCATCAATGTCTCTTTAACAGCCCCAGAATGCCCTATAAACAATTTAGTCATTTAGAGATCTTTTATATAGGGTCAGGAAAAGTCAGTTCAGATTTTGTTGTCTGAAGTCTTAATATATATATATATATATATGACTTAATTAATGCCTCTATTACTACATTTTATGATGCGTTTGTTTTTTTATAAAAAAAAACTAATCTGTAACAAAGTTGTGAACAAAAAAATCCATAACTAAGCTGTGAAACAAAAAATCAATAATAAAAAACTCACACAACGTACGAGAAAGCTTCAATCATTATTCAAATAAAATGAAATCTACATGAACATAATTTCTTCTTTCTTTTTTTTTTTCGTTTCCCCTCATGATAAATTATTTAAACAAGATCAGTAAAATCATCTTTGATCATTCATTTCAACAATTTCGCTTATGTTTCGTCAAATTGTTGGTTTTTTCTTTTCTTCTTAAGAAATATGTTGGTGTCACATTTAGCATCTCATGCATATACATTGTACGTGATTATTTTAATTTATTATCATGTGATAAAAATATTAATATGAATATTCTTTTTAATTTTATTTATTTTATATATTGATATTTTGTATTAGGAGAATTTCAACTAGAATAGAATAACTTTATTATTTGATATCTAATTGAATAGGAAGTTTTATCTGTGCATTGATCATATCTTATTACGTTAAGGAGAAAGACTTCCCTGTAGCGGACGTGACTGGGCTAATGTGGTTCATCCGCCCAATAAGAAGCTAGAAAAGTGAGAGACAAGGACTGTAAAATCTACTGTTCATCCCACTTTTCTAACTTCTCATTGGGCGGATGCACCACATCAGCCCAGCCACGTGGTGCATCCGCTGTAGGGAAGATTTTCTCTACGTTAAGATATTATTTATAGTATTCTAGGTTAACTAGGAGAGTATGTTACCACTTCCTTTAATTTTTTATCATTATCTAAACTTACCTTCTGAGTTTTATTGAGATACTACAAGATCATGATAAAGATTGCAATTGATGTTAAATACTACACAGAGCTATCATCATAGCTTTTGAAGTGGAGCATTCAACGCAATCAAGAAAAATTGAGAAAGAGCAAGCAAGATCAAGTTTGAGTGCGTATGTTTTTATGTCTTGTGTAAAGCTTTGAGCTTTGGTTAATTGTCATAGATCTGTGAGCTTAAAGGAGTTGAGTAATCACATGAGTATGTACCAGTTACAGGTGTTATGTCTAACATAACTATTGCTGTTAAGTTAGTCGTGACAGAGGAAGAGCAACATCAGAAAAGTTTGTGAAGGACTATGGCTGTGATCGAGTTTGATCAAGTTTGCGTAAATTAGGTTAATAAGTGAGTAGGTGTCTGTCACTGTAAAGAGTTATCATAAGTCGAGTATATAGTATAGTAGATTGCAACTCTTGTTGTCTGTTGATGTAGGCTTGGTTTTAGCCGAATCATATAAAATTTTGTGTTCAAATTTACTTCGCTGTTTTTAGTTAAGTTATTGTAAACTATTCATACCGCAACGAACTAACAAAATATTTATAAAAGTTAATACCGCAACGAACTAACAAAATATTTATAAAAGTTATCATGAAGATATGAATCTTATTATTCAACATTTAGGAGGGTATATAAATCAAAATGGAGGGCTTTTAAATTTTTTTTCTGTTTTTAAAAAATAAAACTTTTCATTTTATTTGAAAAATAAAAAATAAAAACACAAACATATCAATCAGTTTGATTAGTTTACACAACTGCAATGCAGCCACAAATTTGCATTAATCTCTTTGATTACAAACTTGCAACTACACCAAACCAATCGTTTTCTATATATACCCGTGTCGGAAATATTGTATGGTAGATGGCATTTCTAATCAAATGATCCATAAATGGTGTATTAATTTTTATAGATAAGAAGCATCTAAAACTTTTTTCTGGTGATCTACTAATAATTGAAATGGATAATTATATACAAATAAGAGCCTTAGTAGCCAGGAGGAGAAGAATGAATTGGAAAACGCTAAAAGGTAAACAAGGAGACATTTGGTTTTATTCTGAGAATAATTATAAATAATAAGAGACATCATTGTCACATATTAATTACCAATTATAATATTGTTCTTCTCTTTCGCCCTCGTATGCGGCTGGAAATTGGAATAAACTCTTTAGATGATGGAACGTAGGTCCCTGCCGCCATAGGTGGTTAAGGGCCAACTTGGTAATGCTAGTGACTACTGACCCCATTCATTATTTCAATCTAGGTCCATATTTATTTCTGTGGCTAATAATACTTCGTTTCATCAAAATTATACCCCCTATTATTCCTAACTCTCATATATTTCAATAATTATCAAGTTTTATCATATATGCAACTCTCTTTGTACCCACAAACAATAGTCAAAGGCATGCAATTGAATATTTTGCCATTCATATTAATGGTACTTGTACTACTTAATTCAACTTAGACACTTCTTAAACCCAAAAAATGATAAAATTAGTTGATGAAATAAGTGTCGTTTTACTTAACCTAAAAACTTTAAGTTATTTGATTCCATGCCAGCAGACTCATATAATTGATTTGAAAGATTGGGATATGAGATTTTATTTTCCAAACCATGTAAAAATATGTCTCTGGAACTAAAAAATTGAAGAATAAGATAAGAGTGTAATAAAAAATTTGTGTTTATTATGTTATAATATTTATCCTTTACAAATTTTTTAGAGCACTAAAGGGAAAAGTGATTCTAGTTGCAATTAATTAACAATTTTCCAATTGCTACCACGGTTTTTCCAAGTATTTATTAAGTCAACAAGAAAACATCTTCTATCTATCCTTATTCCTTAAAACCTAAAGCTAGGTATATTTCCATATACAGTAGAAAACTGGCTAGGTCTACATATGTTGCGATTTTTGTCACCACAAAAATATCAAATTCCTTCAACAAACTATATATATAGTCGAGCTACATTAAGGTAATGACTAGTGACCCCATTGGTCGCTTGGCTCTATGTTCCATATTTTTGTGGATGGTACTTCATGTCATGGGAATTAAACCCATTTCCAACTTGTATATATTAATTATGCAACGCTCTTAATCCACAAAAAATAGGAACAGGAAAAGTATGCGATTGAGATGTTGCCATCTAACTCTATTATGTGCATTTCACATTAATGATGCAAGTACTAATTCAATTGACACAATTTTAAACCTAGAAAACGATATAATCAGTTAAAGTAAGCATTGTGTTAGGATATCATTCAAATTAAAAACTTAAATTATTAATCCCATTAAAAAGTCATACAAAGACATCATTCGGAATCCGAAGCTGAAATTATCAATCTTATGAGATAAATGCGTTTAACTAAATAATTTAAATATAAGAGCTTTAATGATGAAACACGTAGAGAAATCACTTGATTTGATTTAACTATTTTAAGATACTACTAGAGTTCAATACAGGCTAACACATTGGATTGTCTTTTTTTTTTTTTTTTTTTTGGTTATAAGACTAAAAAGAAAAGAGATTCTTTATAGTCGTCGCAATCACCACTTTTCCAAGCTACCATTATTATCCCAAATAATTATGAAGTCGACTAGGAAACAGCTCCCATATTCTTCAAACCTACTAGCTCTAGCTATTTCTATATATAGCAGCAAACTCGGTGTTGCTTCTCACCACAAAAATATTATATTTCTGCAACAAACTATATAGCATGTATGCAACACCAAGCTTCTTGTTTTTCCATGCAAAACCTAGTAACAAAATGTGTTCAATTTCAATTTCCCTATTGATGTTTATAGTGACTCAACTTCTCTGCCTCCATACTCACCTAGCCATCCCAACACCTACACAATCCCACTTCTCAAAATTCTCTAGAGAACCTGCCCTAGGCCTGCAGCCAAAGCTGACAACCAAAACTCCAGAAGAGCTCTTTGATCAATCAGTCAATTTGAGCCTCAGCCAAGCTCAATCCACAAGAGCTCTTGCTTCCAACCTCACCCTCTCTTCTCGTACCGGCGCTCATGAGATGCACTTGGCCATTGATGGTGGCATGGTTGACTGCATAGAGTTGCTTGATGATAGCTTGGACCAACTGTCCAACATCATCAATCACAAAGGTGCATCTACTAGCACTATCCATAGCTTTGATGATGATGTCCAAACATGGCTCAGTGCTGCCCTCACCAACCAAGAAACCTGCTTGGAAAGCCTTGGAAGCCAGAAGGGCACTCAATTAGAGAAAGAGATTATGGCATCCAAGGTGAGAGAATTGAGAAATTTATTGACCAACACTTTGGCACTTTACATTTCAACTAAGCCAACAAAGGCGAATAATTACAAGGCTAAGAGTTCAAGCGTCGGAGGGAACGTCAATAGAAGATTATTGTACCATAAATCCAATGATAATGATAATTTTCCAAGATGGGTTTCAACTTTTGAAAGGAAGCTTCTCGAAGCTTCTATAGGTGAATTAGAGGTAAATGCTGTGGTGGATAAGCATGGGAGTGGAACTCATAGGACAATAGGAGAAGCCATTAATGGGGCATTGGCTGGTGAGGGTAGATCAGTAATTCACATAAAAGCTGGGGTGTATAATGAGAACCTGAAATTTTCCACTAAGCAAAAGAACGTTATGTTGGTGGGTGATGGAAAGGGCAAATCGGTCATTGTCGGTGATAGAAACGCTGAAGAAGGCTGGACGACTTTCCAGTCTGCAACTGTCGGTGAGTACTTTTGAAATGGTTTTCAATTTAACTTTCGAAACCCCGGATTATGAAAGAATATCAACATCCCCCAATGTTTTGAAAACCATCACTAAACCCCATATTGTTATGAAATCCATTAATTTTAACGATATTAGAGGGTTTCACTAATTTCGATAAAATATTTTCAAAAAAATCATAAACCCTCTACTCTAATTTTTCCTCATAACTCAAGATCAGTTGGGTAATTACGCTTCATTAAAAAGATTTTTTATAACATTTTTTTACAATGCAAATTAGATTAGTACTTTTTTTAATTGTACACACATCCTACTTTTGTATGTATTAAATTTTAATTGATAGGTAATAAAGATAAAAATAAAAATTCCACAAAGTGTTGATGTAAAAATTATTTTTAATACTTTAATAATGCTTGTGCCTACAAATATTAATACAAGAATTTTTTTTTTGACAATAATACCTAACTTTAAAAATAAATAAATAAATAAAAGTAGTCAAGGGGTGAGAGGGTTCGTGACTTTGTACAAAACCACAAAGGGTATTAAAATAATCACAAAGGGGAAAACTGGAAATAACCCCTGATAGTGTTATCTATTGGTCATTTAGTGGTGCTGTCATCACATGTCCATTAGTTTGCTTTCTATTAATTTAATTTGCAATTGACGTATTATTGTTCATCAATCAATTTAATTTGTCCCCTTCAGCCGCCATGGGTGATGGATTCATTGCCCGAGACATAACGTTTGTGAATAGCGCTGGCCCTTCCAAGGGCCAAGCTGTGGCTCTCCGAGTTGGATCCGACAAGTCCGTCATATTCCGATGTTCTATCTTGGGCTACCAAGACACCCTTTACACTCACTCGAAACGCCAATTCTATAGAGAAACCGACATCTATGGAACAGTGGATTTCATATTTGGCAACTCAGCTGTCGTCTTCCAAAATTGTAACATTTATGCTAGGAAACCTTCGTCAAATGGGCAAAGTAATTATGTAACAGCTCAAGGCCGTAGCAATGAAAACCAAAACACAGGGATCTCTATACACAATTGCAGGATCCAAGCTGCTTCCGACCTTGCTGCTGTTAAATCAAAAATTGCAACATATCTAGGTAGGCCTTGGCAACAGTATTCGAGGACAGTTATAATGCAATCGTTTATAGATGACGCGATACATCCATCCGGATGGTCTCCCTGGTCGGGTAACTTTGCTCTTAAAACGTTGTTTTACGGTGAGTATATGAATTCTGGGCCTGGAGCCTCAACTTCTCGGAGGGTCACATGGCCTGGTTATAAAGGGTCACTCACATCTTTGGAAGCTCAAGCTTTCACTGTTGCTAGTTTTATATCTGGAAATCTTTGGTTACCCTCCACTGGGGTGGAGTTTGATTCAGGGTTAATTGGATAGCTATCTCTTCTTTTATAGGGCAACCTTGATAAAATAGGAGAGCCCTACAAGACTGTATATTTATCTCATATATTTGTGATTTCTTCTAATTGTTCTTTTTTATGTAATTTTTTTTTATTTCTTATTTAAGGTTTGTCATTTGCATTATAAAGGAGCTTAAAAGCTTACTTGTCTATGGTATGTGTCTAAATATATGTGTGCCCAATTATTCCTGTGTACATATTTGTATGATTGCCTTATATGGATCGAGCAAGAGCTCAATATTAATTAGTTTTTAATTCTTTATTCGCGTGTCCGAGTTTAGTAAATTCAATTTAAAATAGTCAATTATATTATCCATTAAATGCAATTATTTCCAAGATTCATGAATCAAGCAAATTAAGGAAGATTGTCAAATGAGTATGAATACAGAAAATTGAAGCATTAGGTGTTCAAATTCATTTTAATTTTAAATGAATAAAAATCTATTTAATCATGTCGGATTACATAAACACTTTATTTAATATGTGGCTTGGTCAAGGAAACTTTTTTTATTGCTTTTTTTTTTGGTAATCCATTTCTTTAAAAGCAGTTTATTAATAAAGAATAATTTTAGATGTACGAACCAACCTAAATAACCAAACCTATATAACTTCACTTGGTATAAAGTTATTGAATAGAAGAATCTCACTTTATTAATTAAAAATTCTTTAATTTTCTTTTCATTTTTATCGATATAGTAAACTTGTACTACGTCAGATCGTATGAATTTAATTGTTTTTGTTGATTGTATACTTAGAACTACTCGTGAATAAATTAAACAAAAAACTGCTTAGCATTTATGTGATAATCAACCTCTAGGTTGAAGCATTTTTCTTTGGTTTGATTTCAAAGAATATATTTATATTTTATCTTAATGTTAGGTAAAAGAGAAGTTTTAAAAGATAATCAACTTGATCCATAATCTTTTAAAGGGTCATAAAGACACTTTTATAAATAGATTTTATCAAATTGTTTGCTAATAAAAAGCTTGATAAATTCTATCAGCTAGAAGAGGAACAAGTCAAATTGTTTACAACTTTGCACTTCTCCCCTAATAGATGGCTTAACAGAGATAAAAATATCTTTGCTCACATTCTCATCAAGACAAAATACAAAATTATTTAATGACATTATCAAAATTTAATTCGTTAGACATGTGAAAATAGGTGAGTTGGACTCGGTGGGCTTATACCATGACTTTGGTAACAACCAGAGGACCTTCGGCCCAACGCTGTACGAAAATGGGCCATGCAATTGAGTTGGACTTTTCCCACATTATGTTCAAAGTAAGCTGAGCCTCCAGGTCTGCTGTTATTTTCAATAAATTTTCACTAACATTTGTTGTTAATTGTCTGAGGATTTATTTACTACATTTCGAAAATCATTCTATTTGTATCTTTATATAAATATATTCTATAAATTAATGTTTTTAGTTAAAGCATTATTGATCACTTATAACATTTTAAATATTATAAATAAAAAATAGATTATAATAAAAAATTCACACAAAGAAAAACAAATATTTCATTTCATGTTTACTACGAAAGATGTTAAATAAAAAAAAAATTGAAATATAAAAGGATTGAGAATATTTAGTGTATATTGTTTAGTATAAACACTTTAATAGATTTTATCATAAAGATCTTCATACTTTCTTTAACCTACCCAATAATAAATTCCTAGTCATGTTATATGACATATTTTTTAATATTCTTAATAAAATAAATTCAAATAATTATTATCTTTTTAACAACCATTAAATATCATATTCTTTAAAAACTTAAATTTTATAATAATTTTTAAAATTTTTCATACCACTGAAAGGTAATTATAAATAAAACCATATATAATCTTCTATATCCTATCAAAATATAGACAATCATGAAAGCGTATTAAATCACAAAGAAAGTGTGCTTTTGTAGGTGCTGTTAAATCATAAACAAATTATGCAAAAATTAAAGATGATTGGTGTGCAATTACTTGTTGTGTCATTGGTGCAATTCATTTGTTCGGCATATTAATTTGATGGGTCTTACAATTAAAATTGTTTATGTATGGCGCGTTTGATCTGCAGTTTAGTATGGGATAGGTTTGCATAAAAGGTTAATCCTGCGTTTGGATGATTTTGGACTGTCTTTAGGCTGGACGAGTATCCGTGAGAGATATTGCAAGCCTACAATAATTTAAAATTTTATTTAAATATTTAAATTTCAATTAAAATACTTAAAAATTAATTCAAATACATATATATACATATTTATAATATTTAAATTAAATATTTTCATGTTGAATTTTTCTCACAATTTCATTTTTATTTTATTCAAAACATAAAAAAATTATAATTAGATTAAAATTCTATTTTTTCTTTAACAACGAAAATAAAATTCTTCTTTTAATTGATACAAAGAAACGCGCAGGCTAATAAGAATAGATTCGAGTAGAAATAAAAAAAACAGTAAAAAAAACCTAAAAATCAGACCACGAAGACAACAAAAAGAATGGATTCTCGAATAATAACCATGTCAACGAGTCCAAAATATCGATCTGGTTGATGCCGAACTGGCAACATAATCTTCAACCATAAACCCTAATATATTTCCAAAAACACATAAATTCAAAGCCATCAATGATGATGAAGTTGGGAATCACAGCGTCTTAGATGTCCATTCATGGAGATAAAAGAAATCCAAAGTAGTAACAAACACCATTTATTGATAGAGGGAATGAACATTGCAACAAACCTGATAAAATGGTGACTATCACCAACCATGTCGTTGAGTTCGTCAGTCGCCGATCGCCCGAATACTTGCTAACTTACTCGGATTGTCAGAAAATGGTGTTTTATGTTATTGGAGTGTTTCTGATGGCCAAAAAGTATATATTTGAGTATTGTTAGGCCATTCCTTCGAAGTTGTGTTGTATCTCGTTGTGACTCACTACATTTTTGTTTAATTGATTTTCATTTTGGTTGTTGGATTTTCAATCGATTTGGTTGAGTTCTTTGGATTTTGGATTTTGAATTGATTTTGGTTAATTTTTTTTGGATTTTGGATTTTCTAAATGATTCTTGCAATCAGTTTTGGCTGTGTTTGTTATTGGTGATTAACCAAGGAAGAAAAGAGGGAAAAAAAAAAAAAAGACATGCTAGACGAGAGGGACAGAGAGATAAAAAAAAAAGTAAAAAAAAAAAAGAAAAGAAAAGAGAGGGAGAGAAAGGAGAGAAGAAAGTTTCATTTATTTTCATTTTGATTTTATTTTATTAATGTAATATAAATTTTTATTAATTTTGAATAATGAGGTGAAGACTCGCGAGCAAGCAATTGATATTTAATTACTGATGTTGTGTGTTGTCTGACACTGTCACAGGGGTATAATAGTCTTTACAACATAAAAAATCATAAATCATCCACTTCTAACGGTTTGAAGGTAACAACAGGGTTAGTTTGGGTCATTTTTGAAAGTTGGCGCTTGAAAAGAATCCTCTTTTACTTCATCGTCATCTATGAAATTTTTGCATATATAAATATATATTTGTTTTATTTGATGGATATTCTTTTTTATTGTGCCTATTAATTTAATATTATTTGTTTACTATTATTACTAACGTGTCAAGCTTAAAGGAATTTTATCCGACTCAAACATCGTCGATTTCTATTTTACCCCCGCTCTGTTTTGACAACTTCAGGGGTCCATAATTCCCCTAATAAAATTGTCATTTGATGGGGCAATGCACACGCTTTGAATTTCATAACATGTGCGACAAGATGAGATCGAGTTAAAATATGATTGCAGATACATGTGTAACATGGACTGTATAAGTGAACACTTGTTTTACAAAATACAAATTAGTTTACGTAGATCCACCAAACATTGATTGAATTATTTTGTTTATTAATACTTGGGGTTTATGTTTTTATAATTTGTCGATTGAATTACTTTTTCTTTATTAATGTTTTGGGTATTACTAATCACGGGATGCTTTACTGGTTTCCCATCATTTAAAAAATCTCTCTTTTAAAGTTTTCGTGGTCTTTTTTTTTTTTTTTTTTTGGGGCCTCCCTTGCATTGCACTACTTAAAAGACTTTTTAACTCATGGACAATACAAAAACGTCTCGAGTTTGCTTCTTCTATAAATAGAAGCCCAACAAACAAGAAGATTATATTTTGGAGTAGAGAATCGTATCACTTTAAACATTTTGTCTAGAGATTTTCTACAAAGTTATTTCTAAAAACTGCACCTTTTTTAGGTTGAATTATATATTTTTAAATTATGATAACAATTATTCATCAGGTTTTAATTAAAGAATGATAATACTCTTACAATCTAGTTACAACCAACATAAAATATTATTTCATGAATAATTAAATTTAATCACCTTAATTTATTTTTATGTTTTACCCATCCAATAATATTTTGCTGACTCAGATTGTATAAGAGTTGATTGTAGATAAGTTTTTAAATTAACAACAAACAATAAAACTTTTTTTTATAAGAGTAATGATATATCTATAACCTATCTATAATTAATTTTTATATAAACTAAGTTGACAAAATATCATTGGATGAATAAAAAATGAAAATAAATAAATAAGGTTGAATTGGATGACATTGTAATTATCCATTAAGTGATATCTTACCAACTCAGATTATATAAAATATTGATTGTAAACTAGATATAGATGTAGCATTATTCTTTTTATGACCTTAATAAATTTATTAACAATGCAGCTTAAGACCGGAAAATTGGGGTAGTGGAAGCTAGGTATTGATCGTGTTGTGAAGTGATTATAATATCTATTATGTGTATCCCATTTATTTTGAGGTATTTGATCTGGGAGATGATTCGAAAAAAATTAGGGATTCCTAATTTGAAAGGGGAAAAGTTTGATTGAAAAAGTGGGTGTGTGCGAGATAATCCATTTATCTAAAAAAATATTTATTTTATTTATAAGATTACCATAATATCCTTAAAGTGGTTAACTTAATGCAACAATATTAATGGTCAAGGTTTAAGTGAATTTTTCTAAAAACATTAAGGGTCATACTTCTTTTAGCCTAATATAGAGGGGTTCGTTGTTCCATTTGGTAATCCCATTGACTAATATTACACCTATAAACCACCAATTTATTTTACAACCAGCTTTAGCAAAACATTAATGAATGAATAATTACTATGTCATATAATTTAACCTCATTTATTTTTTTTCATCTTTTACTCATCTAATGATATTTTGCCAACTCAAGTTGTAAGAATTATTGGTTATAGATGAATTATAAGTGTAGGATTACTCAATCCTATTTCTTACGAGTATTATATACTAATTCAATAAGAACTATTTGGCTTTTAATGTGTTAATTAACCTCTATGACTTAAGCATTTGGAATTTGGTTTGATTTAATTGATGGAATATATTTCTATTTTACCTTAATGTTAGGCAAAAAAAAAAAAGTTTAAAAAATATTCAATTTACTCCATCATCTTTTAAGCCATAAACATATTTGTTTTAATGGATTTGGTAAAGTCATTTACTAATACAATTATATTTATTTTAATATATTATAATTCCAATATGAAAAATAATAAAAATAAAGTTCTTATTTGATTTCTTATAAACCCTTAAACACACCTAGGTTTACAAATTTTTTCACAATCTATCTAGATTTTCAGATTTCCCCACATTCTTTCAAGAGTTCTTTGAAGATGAGCAAATTTTGTTTGTAAAAATGAATTTTAATCGCGAGTTAAGAAAAAACTCTTACCTAATAAAATATGCTTTCGCACTTTTCCTAATAAAAAACTCTCACCTATCTGGTTTCTAATTCTAAGTTAATTTGTTGTTTGATATGTTTTGTTAAGTTAATTGATTTTTTCTATTAATGTTTTATACTTTGTTTCTGTTTTTTTTTTTTAATTTCTCATCTCTTATTCACATCCATTTTTCTTCTATTTAATTAAAATTCTAACAATAATTAATGTGTCCTAAGATTTAAGATAAATGTTTACTTTTCTCCTTATCCAAATCAATATTAGCCCTAAGAACGTGTTTGGTAGGTTGCATAGTATAATATCAAGAGGGTGGATCGTATAAATTTTTAATTAACCCGTGTTTGGCTTCAAATTGCACAAGGATAGGACGGTACAAGAATGTTGAAAGAGTACATGTTTAGTACGCGACATAGTGTAATATAGTATAGTATTATATTATATAGCATTGCATTATATAATACTAAAAATAATGTTATATCAAAAGTATATAATGTTTGGTATACTTATGTATTGTATTAATTTGTACAAAAAAGTAAGATTTTTTTTTTCAAAAAAGATATACAAACTACAAATATATTTTTAGTTTATTTATAAAATTAGTTATTTATAATTCATCGAATAATTACTAATTGTTGAAAAAATTACTTGAGGTCCAATGCCCCCACTGAACCTATTAGACAATTCTAGTTTATGGTGGTATGCTAGATGTCAATTGATCCAACGGAGGCAGTGGACCTTTGGTGTCACCCAGTGGGGGCGGTGACTCCTTTCATCCCTTCTTTATTTTTAGAAAATAAATTTTAAAATAAAATTGATTTTATAATTTATCTATTAAATACAACTTTATTTATTTTAAAATTTTTAAAAATTAGAGGGTATTGTTAGATATATAGAATTTTATAGGGATAATTTTGATATTTTTTATTAGTGCTATACAATGTAATGCTAATGTAATGAATTAGCTCTACATAATTTAATATAATGTTGATGCATATAAGGGTTGTACTTTGTATTAATTAATACTATATTAAATTAACATTAAACACATATATTATACTATTTAATATAATATAATAAAATAATATTATACAGTGTCGTGCACCAAACATTTCCAAAATCGCCCAAAATTAACATGCGAGCACCCTTTTGTTTAGACCGCATAACATCATGTCACATGTACCTTTCTCTCCGCTTGCATCACTCCCCTTTCTCTGTGTCTCTGCCTTATCAAATCAGCATTTCTTTTCCTTTGCAAAAATCTCATGAACAAGTTTGAAAAATTTTCTCTGGTGAACTCAAGCATCACTTTGGTCACTGATTTTTATTTTAGGTAAATTTTGTTTCCATTTTATGTGGACACAAATCTAATATATTTTTAAAATATAAGACAAATCTCTCAGTCAATATGCAGATGTAGGGTTTACTTTTACTCTCCCAGCTCCTTTGTGGTTGCGGTTGCAAGCATCGGTCTCAATTGACTCTCTCTCTCTACCTCACTAATGAGGTATAGCATGATTGTAGAGATTTAAGGGATTTGGTATAGATTAGACAGATTGATCATAGAACATTTGTAGTGAAGAAGTTAAGCCATTCTAAAATAAAAGGTCACCTAGAATTTATTGTCTACATGGAAATGAAATGATAAGAAGAAAAATAGTCAAGGCGAGAGGGTTGACAGAAACAGAAGAGGAAAAGAAGAAAAAGACGAAAGAATAGGGGAGAAAAAGATGAGAAAATTTAAGAATTGATAGTATAAATTATATTGCCCAAAATTAACAATCTTTTTTTTTTTTTAACGTCAAGCTCCCTTTTAAATGGTTTGTATTTTTAATTTGATATTTTATATTATTTTCATTTCAATAATATGTATTTAAAAAATAAATATAATCTTACTTATGTACTCATCAAAATAATTTTTAGTCTCAATTTATGAAATTTTATTTTTTTAATTAGATTATATATATTACTTATTTAATTTAGTATAAAAAAATTTAATCCAGTCCAAATATGTCTTTTACCAAACATAATATTGTTTAGTATTTATCCAATATGTGATCAAACTAAACATAATACCAAGTTTATTGAATCTTATGTAATATAATTCAATATAATGCTACTGAATATAATGACAATTAGACACTCCTATACGATGGATCAAACACACCCTAAATTCTCTTAAACATTGTAATCCCTAATTTGTTTTATATATTTCTTGAATACCAAAATTGTTTATACATTTATTCATTAATTGATAATTTTATATTATTTTTAAAGTTATATATAAAGAACCTTTGTCATGACAAGAATATAGGATGAATAAAAAAAGATTTAGTTAGAGTTTCTATTATTTTTTATTTTTTATCTCCAGATTTTTGCACAGTCTCTTAGTCAAGCTAGGAAGACAAGAAAACAAGCAACTACAAATATTAAAAAACTTAGGCTCTGTTATTTCTTGTTTCCAAATCCTGTTTTCTGTGCTGCACATTTTCCAATGCAATTTATATTCAATCTCAACCACATATTATTTTTAAAATTCAAAATAATTCAAAATCAACCACATATTCCTAAATTCAATTGAAAACAAAAATACTGGATTCATAAAAGAACACACCTTTAGTGGCAGAACACGAGCAAGAGCGTGAGAAACCCAGAAAAATGAAAACAAGAACGTATGAGTTGCTTTGAGTAGAAGTTTATTTGCTTCCCATGATTGTTCTCTACTCCAACTCCAAGTCAATGGCGATTAGCAACAGGAAATTTAAAAAGAAGTTAGAGAAAAAAAAAAAAACTGACTCAGATATAACTCTGAATTTAAAGAATAACGCTACAAAAATATATTCAACTAAAAGTTCTTGTAGAATCGAGAAATTTTGTGAAACATATAATAATGGGTTAATCACACAGACCCCCCTTAGGTTTTGGCTTAATTTCATCCAGAAATACTGTTTGTCACTTTTCATCATACGGTACCCCTGACTTTTTCGAAATTCATCATGAACACCCCTTCCGTCAATTTTGCTGTTAAATGACATCAGATTTCGTCACATTTCCATCCATAAAATACAATTTTACCTAAATAGCCATAACTTTAGTTTGACGAAACTTGTATGGAAATGAAATAAAATGCTACTTTACCTTGAGAATCTAATAGGTTTTGCAAAACCCTCAGGAACTCCTTGGCCCCCTGAAGGAACTTCAAAAGGCACACCAGCAAGCCCGGTGTTCCAAAGCTGAGGATAACTTCCTTGAAAATTTACACCTCCTAGTGGACGTGGTGGAAAACCCAACAATGATGCTTGCTCTGATCCAACTTCCGGGACTGAGTCAGGCTTAGGCATCCCATAAGGAGCCCCATAAAAATATTTGAGTCTCTATTCTTGGCAGTTGGGATGGTGGTGCTTCTTGGTTGTAGTTCTTTGTTCTGTTGTTGAGTGACAACTCTATTCTTTTAATTTTTTTCTACAAGTTTCGAGATTTTGGATTGGTGGTGCAGTGGCTGGGTTTGAATGAGTATAGTGGTGGTGCAGTGACTGGGGTTGACTGGCTGTAGTGGTGGTGATGGTAGTGGTTAGTGGGCTTTTCAGGTGGTGATGGTTAGTTTCTTAGGTAGTCGTGGCTGGTTCTTGGGTAGTGGTCGGTGGTTTTGATGGGTATTGTTGACTGCTACTACATTGATTTTTGGAGACAGTGGCTGAAAAGAAAAGTTTATTTTGGTGGATTCAAAGCCATTTGCTCATCAAAATATTGCCTTGAAAGAGATGAAGAATGGATAATGAACAGAAAAGTAGTTGTTGGGGCTATTGAAATTTCAAAGCAAACGATGTCGTTTCTTGTTGATGGGCGACGAGAAACAAAGATCGAGCTGCTAATTCTGGTTACTGACTTTGTTGATGATGTTGGATTCTCCCAGTCTTCATCTTCTTCGCATCATATGTTGTGGATCAACTATTTTCTTCATTTTTTTATTAGTTTTAATTCATCATTTTTATTTTTTTTAGTTTTTTTAATTGGCACAACGCTGTTGTTTCCCACGCTTGTGTTGGGGTTTTGCGAGTGTAATTTTTGTCGATGGGTAGTAGTGTGTGGACGATGCACACAGTTGTTCTGACTGGGATTCGGGGAATTCTTCTTTTAGGTTGGGTAATTTGGATCACTTCTTAAAAAGTCCTCTACTTCATCATATTTTTATTATTATTCTATTTTAGAATAAAATGGAGATTCGAATAAGTAGTTCATAAGTCTAAATGACGAATCAAAAAATACTTGGTGGTGGTTGCTCTCTAGGCTACTGTCGACGAGCTTTGTCTTCATGATCATTGAGCTGGGAATTTGAACCAGGGGAAATGACTGGCCTCGATGGAGCTCGAACAGAGGAATCTGAAATTGTAGGTTGTTTGGCACTTAAACTCTCAGATTCATTACCATCTTCTTTCTCAGCATTTGGCTGTAGCAGGTCACCATGACTTGAGACAGTGTGGGGTTGCACAGATGAAGATGCCCTCCATCATTGGTTCTGCTGATGTTGCGAGAATGCTTTTCGTCAACCCATTGCATCGACAGCTAATTCGGTGAAGAAGAAGAAGCTGAGAGATAGTAGCTGTGGGACTGCTCAACAGAGCTAATTAGGTGGAAAGATTCTTTTAGCCCTATTCATTTCATTTATTTACATACACTTAACGGCAAAACTGACGGAAGGGATGTCCATAATGAATTTTAAAAAAGTAGGGGTACCGTATGATGAAAAGTGACAAACAATATTTCTGAATGAAATTAAGCCAAAACCTAGGGGGGGTCTGTGTGATTAACCCATATAATAATATTGAACTACTTTTTTAAAAGCTAATTACGAAATATTGACAATGAAAAGTTAAACCGGAAATGAAGAAGAATAATTTTGGAAGTAAATGGGGTTTAATGATAAAATAATATCAAATTACAACTTTTAATATGGTGAACTGAGAGATGGGTTATGAAGACAGAAATTTCATCAAGGAAGGGCAATAAATTAAATAGCAATAGGTATAACAATTTTTCTCCAATAATAAATATGAATACTTAATAAAAATTCATAAAACATTTATTGATCTATAACTGTCCATGACGCTTTTTCACATTTTGAAAGCGTCGTACAATGGTTTCATTTTCAATCCTACTAGCTATATCTTTCTCTATATATACAATCAAACTATCATCATTCATTGGTCATTCATCCGATTTTGTTATCGGCTCTTCACAATATTCATAGCTAAAAATACCCTCTCCACAGTAGCTGTAGCAACAGGTAGGATCAAAGGCAATGTCACAAGCATGTAAACTAGTGGATATACCTTATCGCTTTTAGTTTCAACCATATGCCTTACAAAATCACCAATCCCTTTCAATCTTGAAAACTCAACACTAGAATGCATATCTATAATATAAGTATCAAGTTGAAACTCAAGTGCCATAGGGTCTATTGTAGAGAATTCTTTAGGATGAAATTGTGCAAAATGTATAAGTTTTTTTCTTATCAAAAGCAGAAAATGATTTATTTGGATATAGACATGCCACACAAAGAAGTAACTCAGTGTTAGCCTCATTAAACTGATTATTCAACTCTTGAAGTTGCATATCTAAAATGGAATAAAATAGCTCAACATGATAATGAAGCAAGTTTGTAATTTCTTGAGCTTTGCGTTGTGATCGCCTCGGATTTAGATACACATCCTCCATCTTTGGAACATGAACACAATTCTTGACACAAAAAAGAAGTAACTTCATCAAGCAAAGAATCCCACCCACTTTCTCTCATTGTTTGCAACTGTTGTTTGCATAATCTAACTAACCTCATTGCACTCACAATATCTTGATCCCTTCTTTGTAACGCTTGTGACAATTTATTTGTGACACCCATTATATCTTTCATCAAATGAAGAGTAAACACAATATCAAATGATTGCATCCACATTAGCAATGTCTTTGCTTCATATTTTTTATTATTATTTGCCCCATCATCGGCAACTATTTTAAGTACATCAATTATTGTTGAAAACATATGAATTATGCTCATTAAAGTACCAAAATGTCAACCCCACCTTGTATCACCACAACGTTTCAATGTAGTCTCTTGATTTAATCCTTGCCTACTTGAAAGACTACCATCATTAAGTGCTTGGATAAGCTCGATAGCTCATTTCTTTTGAAGAATAGCACAGCGTTCAAATGATGCCCCAACAACATTCACAATATTAGTAACAACACTAAAAAGAGTATCAACATCACCATGAATCCTTGCAACGGCAACTAATGCTAATTAAAGTTGGTGAGAGAAACAATGAATATAATAAGCACAATTATTGTTGTCACGCCCTAACATCTCTTATTTAGAGATTTTAGGGTGTGATTGAATAAGAATTTAATACAAATTACGTCATCCATATCTCATAAATTTTTTTTTATATAGATCACAAGAATTTATTACAACTTATGACTATTTGTTCAAAATTAATTTTACATACACTGGTGACAAAACAATACATCGGTTAATAGTCACCAAACAAAATCTCCCATTACATACTAGGAGAATCAAGACAGTCCCCAAGAATTCTATGCATACTGACTCCAGACTCCCTAAGAAAGCTCTGGAACATCTCTAGGATAAGCATCCTTCTGTGTACCTGTGAAGGGAGGGAGTGAGCCTAAAGCCCAGTAGGAAAGTTCTAACATTATACGAAATTATTCACATTCCACAAATATTCAATCACAGGAATAGGCATCCAATAATAATATATCAAACTATTATATTCGTTCGCATACGAAATTTCTGTTCGTATTCCCCTTGGATCCGTATACAGCACGGCCCATCCAAGGTCCAACACATCATATCGAAATATTCGTGTTCCCCTTGGGTCCGTATACAGAACGGTCCACTCAAGGTCCAACACCTCATATCAATATATTCGTGTTCCCCTTGGGTCCGTATACAGAACAGTCCATCCAAGGTCCAACACTTCATATCATTATATTCGTGTTCCCTTGGGTCCGTATACAGAACGGTCCACCCAAGGTCCAACACTTCATATCATTATATTCGTGTTCCCCTTGAGTCCGTATACAGAACGGTCCACCCAAGGTCCAACACTTAGAATATAATATCCGCATTCTCCTTGGATCCGTATACAAAACGGCCAATCCAAGGTCCAATGCATACATTAACAGCCTTTCAATATCATCACTATGATAAATCTTAAGAAATTATGATTTTTATGCAAAATCCAGGACTTTTTGGGAAGTATTCAGTCAATTTGGGGTGTTTCTGAAATTTTGCTCGACACTCGACATTGTTCACTCGACACTGTTTCTAGACACTGTTAACTGAAAATACTGTTCACTCGACACTGTTTCTTGACACTGTTCACTCGATACTGTTCACTGAAAATACTGTTCACTCGGTACTGTTCACTCAACACTGTTCACTGAAAATACTGTTCACTCGATGCACTGTTCACTGTCGAGCAAAACACCAGAATCGAAATTCCAGAGCTGGTTCAAAACATACCATTTCCAGATTTCAACTCCCAACTTAAAAAATTCACCAAAAATCCGTTTTAACTCCAAATTCAACGAAATCAACGGCTAATTAAAGCTTAATACGTCTATTTTTCAAAACAAATGAGAAATCATACAATTCTCAATCTAGAAAAACGCATCAACTCAATCAACACAAGACAGTCACATGAACTGCACTTCTCACAAAATCATCTCTACTCCACTTTATCAACACTTCAATTCACACATAATTCTTCATGCAATCACAACAAATAACTTGCAATAAGTAACTTCACTCATATTTCATCATCCAAGCAATCAAGCAATCAAGTCAACACATGACACATACATAACAACAATATCAATTCAACAACAAAGCACATAATATGAAGTAAGTATAGTGTTAGAATCTCCTACTTGTTTTCCAAGCTAAACTTCTTGAATTTTTTCCTCTCTTCCCCTTCCTCTCCTTTCTCTTCTTCTTTTTCTCTTCTTTTCTTCCTGGAACGTGAACTCCTTCTCCTCATCTCTTCTTTTCTTTTCTTTTTCCTTCTCTCCAATTCTAGAAAACCCCATCTCTTATATACATAAGGCCTTGACTCAATGGGCCTAAGTCCAATAATTTCAAATTCAAGCCCAATTCACCCTTACCAATTCCAACACAAGCCCACTTCTATTATCCAACCCAATTCTCATAAAATTACTCAAATACCCTTAGTCATATTTTCTAAAATTTATAATATATATATATATATATATAGGATTCCACAGTATATTTCTAAAATTATAAAATATATATATATATATATATATATATATATATATATATATATTTTGGAATTCCACAATTGTCATTCATAATTAATGCTTTACGACCATTAATCTCACATTTCTTATTACTAGCTCCGTCATAACCTTGCCCACGCAATCTAGAGATGCTTAATCCATGCCTTGAAAATATAGGTTATCCAGTGATGCTTTAAGTGAAAGAGTAGCAATAGTAGCAACATGCTCAATTCCTATGAACCGCTCAACCACAAGTCCATTTGAATCCACATAACGTAATACTACAGCCATTTGCTCTTTCATTGATATATCTCGAGATTCATCAACCAAAATGGAAAACAATGCATTACCTATCTCTTTAATAATGGCATTAGTGGTTTCAATTGTAACAGGTTTAACTATGTCTTTTTGAATCTCAAGAGATGTCAATTTGAGGTTATCAGGAGCATTTTTCAAGGTAACAGCTTTAATATTCTCATTATGATAAGCAAGGAATTGTAAAAGCTCAAGAAAGTTACCTGGATTGCATGAATCTTCATATTCATCATTACCCCGAAAAGCAAGCCCTTATTTTAAAAGAAACCGAACACAATCAATGAAAGCAATCAAACGAGTTTGATACTCACTTCGAGCTTGATCTGAATGCTTGGAGAAAAATGTTTCAATATGTTAGTTTTGATACATTAATGCTTCACAACTTCTCCTAGCTTCATTGTGAATACTAGTGGGACATCCAACATGTTGTCTAAGCTTTTCTTTCTTCTTCCAATTGGAAAAGCCGTCACCAACAAAACACTCATCACCTCCTTGATCACCCATTTGTGGCTTGAAAAGATAACAATCAAGACAAAATGCTACATTCTTTGCTATACTATACTCCAACAAACTAGGGTATTCATCAAACCAAGAATAAACAAATCGTCTTGATAGTTGTCCAAATTTTTTGAAAGGAAACTCATGGTCTCTAGGTTGACATGGACCCTTTTGCAACTATGCCCTTCGAACTTGATTTCAAATAATTGGATTATAATCTAAAATTCGAGGTCGTAACTGGGGTCCGTAGGAAGATTAGATAAAATGGTTTCACATCATCTTTATTTGAACCATCTTGATTTGAACTCTCTTGATTTGTCTCTAATGGAGGAGGCATCACTACAAGAAATTTTCACATATTTATCACTTTGTATTTTTTTATTTGGCATTTTTTTTTAAAAAGTGATAACTATAACATTAATATGAAAGTCAAACCCATATTTTCTTCATATTTGTCACTCGTTGTTTTGATTATATTACATATTTCTCACATTTTTAGATAGTGACAAGTAATTAGGATACATATGAAAACAAATAAAGTATTTAAACTTAGAAGTAATTTTTAGGGGTGATTATGATAAATTATAATATATTAAAAATTCACGTAATTTTACTAAACTATATAAATAAAATAATTTCCAAAAACCTAACCTAAAACCTAACCTAAGCCGTCTCTCTCTCGTTCTCTCCAGTGTCGCAGCACCTCTTCCACGGCTCGCTGACTCCAGCCTCGCCGACTCCAGCAGCCCCACAAGGCACCGATCCAGCAGCCCTGCAACTCGTCGACTCCAACAGCCCTGTGCCTCCAGCAGCCCTGCCTCATGCCGACAGTAGCAACCCCGCGACTCGCCGACTCCAGCATCGCGCAGTGTCGACTCCAGCAGCCCTGCAACTCGCCGACTCCAGCAGCCTCGCGCCTCCAGCAGCCCCGCCTCACCTGAGTTTTGAGAAATCTGAACAACGTCAGTGGAGAATCTGTTTTATACGCCGTAAATGCATAAAATCCTCCCTCTATTCCTCTCGCCGTCTCCCAATCTTCTCAACTCATCTTCGTCGCTCATTCCTCTGGTCAATCTTCAACATTGATTCTCTAATTTTGTTTAATTGATTTAAAATTTTACTTATGCATTGTTTTGTTTAAGGTTTTGTGTGGCGAAGACGGAGGACGTGATTGATGCCGCCAAGGAGATTAAGGAGAAAGGGAAAGGTTTGAGTATATAGAAATTGAGTGTTGTGGATGTTCCTCATGAGAAGGTTCACATTCTGGCTTTGTCCACCGACGATTCCACGCTTGCTGTTTCTCTTTCTCGTTCACCATATATTAATTTCTTTTCGATCCCTTCCCTTCTTGATAAGGTATTTTCTTTTTCTTCTTTTAAATTTATTTTATGATACAGGAAATGAGTTACCAATTCAACTGAAGTTCAAGTTATTGCACTCCTTATGCATAATCGAGTTCAATTTAGAGTAACTGTTACGAAGACTCCACTAATTTGAATAAGGTGATTTTAGGCACAATCAACTCTAAATTTGTCATTTGTAGCTCTACAACAAGAATACCACTGTATAATGTTTGCATCCTAGATGATGTGACATTATTTTAAGGCTGCCACATGGCTGATGGAATGGCATTGAAAATGAGCCAATGTTCAATTGCTTGGAATAGAAATTTTGTAGGAGTTGTTTTACTTTGCAGTAACCAATCCCTTTATAAAATCTATCCTTCTTGACCTTTAGAAAATTTGTTTTCTTGTGGAAAAAACATAAAATGTGCACAAAATTGTTTTCTTACTACAAAGGGAGATGTTGATTAAAGGCTGAAATTGCTTGATATTTGTTATGGAAAGGATTTATGAACTATTATTCCATTTGATTTAGTTTCATTCACGGCTGTGTTATCCTTGCGCAGGTAGCGAAACCATCTTTCTCATGTTCTCTTGATGAATCTAGCCATGTCAAGGACATACAATGGACAAAGAAAATAGAAAATTCTTTCCTTGTTCTTTCAAATTTTGGGAAGCTATATAGTGGAGTTGTTGATGGTCCTCTTCAACATGTGATGGACAATGTTGATGCTGGTATGTTTTACCTGCTTGTCTTCCTCATAATATTTGGACATTTTCACTTATCAATGATTAGTTTTGTTGGACTATTATTTAAACAATGCTTATCTCCATGATCATTTGATGGACGTGTACAGTTTGAGTTTGAATATCTCTACATCCTCTATTGTTTCCTCTTTATATATATATATATATATATATATATATAATTTACTCTTATTGGTTTCATTTTTGTAGTATTCCCATAGGAAAGCTCTTATCTTATGCCTTAGCATAAGAAACTGATTCCATGAACATGATGAATCATGCTACCAGTCTAGAGCGCTTGTTGAGCATGGTTTTCAAGAAAGATATAAAAAGATGCTTATGTTATAGTTGAAAAGAGGTTTGATTTTTCTTGTAATATTTTTAACTCTTGGTTCTCTTTGATTTTTCTTTGTCACAGTTGAATGGAGTGTAAAGGGAAAATTTGTTGCTGTGGCAAAACAAAAATATTCTTAGCATCTTGTCATCTAAATTCGAGGAAAGGTTGTGCATATCATTATCATTCAAGTCATGGATTGATGATTCTGATGCTAACTGCAGTGTAAAAGGTAACACTAATTTTCAATTTATTGTATTTTTATTTTTATATGTCTAATTTTCAGAAAGGTCTCTCCCATATTGTTTTTCTTTCACTATTTTCTAGATAGAAAGGAATCTTGGAATACTCTATGGATTGATTTTCGCTTGGTTTTTGAATGCCTATTCATTAATTTATCATTCCATTGAACTCCATTCAAGCATGTACTTGTGTCTTTTTTGTGTTTAGTGAATGTTTTGTGTTTGTAAGCTCTTGGTTTTATTGGGATTTTTCTTGGTTGTCAAAGCAATATGAAAGTGTGAAGAGGTGTTTATGAATGATAGTGGCTTATCAAAAAATTAGGAAATTGAAGTGCCAGTCATGCTTCAAATAGAAATCTTTTCTGTTGACATGAGTCTGTTTCAAAACTTTCTGCATTATCTACTTCTGAAAGTACTTATTCAATGTTTGCATCAATGGATTCTATCAAGTTGGTTCGCCGTGATTCTATTGTCGTCGGTTGTTTTCAATTGACTGAAGATGGGAAGGAGGAGAATTACCTTGTCCAAGTAATCAAAAGCAAAAGTGGCAAAATTACTGATGTGAGTAGCTATTTCCTGCACATTAATGGTCAAAAGATTTTCATTCTGATTGAATATTGGTTGAACTTATTTTATTTTATTATTGCCAATAATTTCTTCCAACTTGTATCATAGAGTGAAAGGCTAGATGTATTATTGAGCAAGTTTATTACTTGGAATAGAAAACTGCACTTATCATGTTTTGTTTTCCAACTTCATAGTTGAAGCACTATTGTGTATTCCTAGGAATCAGGTTTACAGGGAATATAGACCAGCCACATAATTAAGCTTTTATAATTTGTAGTAATCAACCTTTCCCTACTTGATTGTTGATGAGTGAACTCCTTAACCTATCAACTAATGTATGTGCAACCACCAATTATAGAGGGATCAATCTACCATTTTTGGTTAATTTAATTCATTACTCTGGCTGCATTAACCACTGTGATAATAACTTTTCTTATTCATCTCTATTACTGTATCACATGTTGATTTGAGGATATACTTTTTGCAGGCTTCTTCTAACCCAGTTGTTCTATCCTTCTGTGATTTATTTGCTGGTTTAGTTAATGACATTGTGCCCTTTGGAACTGGACCTTATTTATTATTGAGCTACTTGGATCAATGGTATGGTCTTATTAATTTCATAAAATTGAACTTTTATTTCTTTGTTTAATTATTGTTACTTTTTTAATGTTTGGCATTTGTGAATATTAAATTCATTTCAACTCCAGATCTGGTGCATACTTTTTATGTAGTTTGATTAATGAAATATGCCTGTAACTTTAGGTCTGTAACTTGTTGCTATAGATGATTTTATGCTACCGTCTCTTGATTTTCAGCAAGAACAAATAAAGCCTCTAGAAAAATGCCATCACAAAACAATCTTATTTGCCATTTAGTATTAATTTGATTGAGACAAGCTACTTTTTACAGTAGTTTGAAAGAACTTCTGAATATATATATATAACACTTCCAAGGAAATTTAGGATTAATTTGATTGAAACTAGCTACTTTTTAGAGGAGTGTGGAACCATTTTTTACCATATAAAAATAAGTTCTAAGGAAATGTTTATTTATTAATATTCAACGAAAACATTAGACAATGTACATATAAAAATGATTTTAATGTAAAAAACACTTGTAAGTGTGCTGTACACTTCAATATGATTATAGGAAAAGAAAAAAAAAAAGAATTGAAACAAAGGGATCTGGTTTGTTTGTTGTTACTTATTGATATTCTAAAATTTTATCAGCCTAATAATGCATCTATTAAGATTGGATCTCTTGATTGTTATAGGCTAATTAATGTTCCAAGTAGATAGAACTCAGCAATAATGATGGCAGATGATGACACAAGGAAACAAGGGCTCAAAGGCTGAAGAGCTGGAGAATGCTTCTGGTAATCATCCCAAGTCAGTGATTTTTATCCCAAAGAAGAGGGCCAGTGATATTAAAGATGCAAGCATTAGTAGTGAGATTAAGGAAAACAAGGAAGATGCTAGCAGACAGTTCCTCTCTCGACCAGGCTTTCCTGTTGGTATTGCTATAGGGGAATCCCTAGACAGTGAAGTTAGCCTATTTAATGAGATTGAACTTGAAATGAATGCAACAGATTATAGTGCTCTTGTCAAGAAACCTGGTTGCAACTACCGGATGCAGTCAAGGTCAGATGATTCTGATTCTTAAAGTTTTGGAAAATATCTTAAAGATAGTGGCGTGAGACTTTAAAATTTAAGTTGCATTTATGTGTAACTGATGTTTGTATATATTTCTTCCAAATTTTATTTAATGATTGCCCCAACCCGCCAATTAATCTCATTTTTTAGGCTTTGGGGGTTCATTGAAGTTAATGCAGTATCTTTTGTTAAGGAATGCTTTTCTTGGAAAATTTCTTTTGTACATATTGAAGTGCATGATGTTTATCTTTTGCTATTTACATGTTTGTGTTTGTGATAGAATGCAGATGCTGACTACAACTGCATACTTGTCTTAAAGTATAAAGTCCACCTATGTTATTATTTTGACATGCTTAGAGTTATTGACGTAGAACTCATTAGATTATAATTAGGAATAAAATTAAAATTTAGGGATTTCAATTTAACTTGGATGTTAGTGAAGTGATTTTAATGTTATAGTTCATGTGGTGCTTAATTTGAATATTTTGATTTGAGAGCATCATTTGATTTTCTACTATGTTTTGGCATTGACATAGCATCACTAGGGAAATGATTTTATACATTTGGTTCATTTATTTGTTGATTTATACATTTTAGGAGTTGATTTTCAATGAACTGCATATAACATTCAAAAAATTTCAGATATTTGTTTTTAAAAATATATATAGTATATTGACAAATATATACAGCATATGCAATATATATATATATATATATATATTAGTATTGAATGTTATATTTATTGGTATTCGAAAACCTTAGGTGGTCAAAAAAACTCCAAATATATATCCGGAGAAAAAATTCATACTTATCATTCATAAAGTGACGAATATTATCAAGTTGAAAAAATTTTCTACTATTACAAAACCATATTTATCGTTCAAAAAGTGCCAAATATGACCAAATTCAAAAAAGTTAACTGTTACAAAACCATATTTATCATTCAAAAAGCACCAAATATGACAAAATTCAAAAAAGTTAACCATTACAAAACCATATTTATCGTTCAAAAAGCGATAAATATGTTGCAATTCAAAAATGTAACCGTTACAACCTACCAAATTTGACAATAAAAAGTGATAAATATGGCATTTTTTCTACAGTATTTATGTTATTATACTTGGCGCTTTTATGTGAGAAATATGGTTGTGAATATAATTGGCGTTTTGACCTACCACCAAATAGACTATATTTGACGGTGCCATTGGTGTCGTTTTGTTGACCGCCAAATATGAGCGTTTTTCTTGTAGTGCATTGTTGACTTTCTTTTGAAATATTACTCCATCACTTCATGAAATTAAATAAAATAGCATAATAAATAAAAGTTTAACAAAAAAATGACTTTGCTTTTGTTATTATAAAATTTCAAACAAGATATAGAAAATTAGAATGAGAAATAGAAAGAGAGATAGAAAGAAAGTAGTCAAATAGAGAAAAAGAAAAAAAGACGGAAAAGAGAAAATTAGAAGGAGAAACTAATATTTATTAATTCATATCCAAAATCTACAAAACATGACAATCAAAAAGGCTTTTATAGTCAAAAACCTTAAAAGAAAAGGGAAAAAAAAGGCACATAACTTAAGATTAATCCCAATTTTAACACAAATTAAAATCTTTAAAGTATATTTAGCTTGTCCTATATCACAAAGTAGTTAATACAAAAGCAAATGACAAAGACAACTAATGATGGTCCAATTAAATTTCAAATGGTGGTCCAAAAATGTGATTACATCTAGACCTAATGATAGTCCAAATTTCATACTCTGCCATTGGCCTTCCCAAATTCATTTAACTCTTTATGTGATTATAATCAAAATAAAACATTTCAAGAAAAAAAAACTATAATAAATGCAGGAGTAAAAATAAGAAATAAATTGAAAAATGGAAGTGAAAACTCAATACTTTGTGCATTTTGTTTTAATTTTTTAATTCTAATAAACTAATTAATATAAATTTAGTTAAATACATGGATACCACGTATGTCTAATTCTATTATTCTAATGCTAACCAATAAATTCAAATATAAACACAATAGATTTTAAGTTTATAATCAAAATAAAAAAGTTCAAAAAAATCCCTAATAAATCAAAAAGCAATATTCCTAAACAAATAAAAAATACAATAATGAAAACTAAAATATTTAGCTCTTAAAGTAGAAATTTTGTTTACCTAATTATTTTTTGTCGAATGAAATTTGGGGAAGAAGAAGCGCAGAGAGGTTGAATGTAGCTTGGATGCTGATTGCCGCTGTTGGAGTGCACTTCTTTCCTTTGAAATGGCGTGCTGAGGAAGATTGGAGGAGAGATAGTGAAGATTTTATTTAACTTGTTTTTAAAGAAAAAATATAATTCTTTGTGGCTTTGTTATTTGTTAAAGTGGAGTCATAATATATGAGTTTTAGTTGCTCTCATTTATACTGGACCTTAGGCTTTAGTTTTTGCTATTTATATTGGGCTTTAGTTTTTTTGTTAACTTGAGTTTTATACTATATATTTGGCCATGGGTCTAGAAGTAACTAAATATTCCAAGTAGGGGCAATATAATAATTTTACAAATCCATATACATAGCATTCATGATTTTTCCCAACAGGGGTAGCTGCCCCTCCTGGGCATGAGCTGGCTCTGTCCCTGTATGAGGAGATAAAAATTGAGGGCTGATTAAAACTAGTTTAACATTTTACTCACTGTATCCATCATTATCTTCTACCTTTTTTTCTTTTAAAAAATTTCTATACAATAATTGAGATAAATTTATGTAGCCTTTAAAAAAAATTAAGGTTTTGATTTCATTTGATCTGTAAATTTATATATATATCAATTTCAGGAAAAAGAAAATTTGAAAACCTTAAAATGAGAACCACAAACTTGAGGCCAGTAGCCATAAACCTTGATGAGTTCATCTTTGCAATAAAAAGAAGCATATGTTGGTATTTGTAACCTGAACCCAATGGATAGGTGATTAGGAAATGATGAAGCTTCCATAATCCTCCAAATCTATAACTTTTTTCTCTCTTCATATATCAATAAAAATTGTTAATAAATAAATAAAACTGCATAGAAAGAGAAGATAAGTGAGTAGCAGTAAAATTTTATCTAGCAGGGTGGTAAAGATTGCGAAGAGGTAGAGTTATATTTGATTTATATTTTATAAGGTAAGCAATAAAGAGAGGGATAGTTGTGAGACTAGAAAAAACCATTATAAGACATTTAAATATACAAGACTGTTGTAAACCAGGTGGCGTTTCCACCATTTCCCATGTGGCTTTCTTACAACTTGCCATCCAACTTTTTACACATGCCATTCCTTTATTTCTTAGCCTATGCATGGAAGAATGAGGGGAAGCCACAAAATTGTACTTCCATGTGTACCATTCTCCATTTGACACAAACTTAATTTTATGTCATTTTCTCATTGGCCAAAGTGTACTATAAATATAGGCTCTCTCTTGAGGAATTATATACATTTGGAATTTATTCTCTCATCCTCTCTTGCACTACTTGCAATCCTCTTACTTTAATTCTTGCACTTTTCCCCTTAAATTTTATTATACATTATTTAGTTTATTTATTTCACATTATCAGCACGAACTGCAAGTATAGTCTCTATTTTTTTTTTGTTAAGTTCAAATTATTCGAGAATCTATTATTGGGAGTATGCTCTGTGGTAGCCATTAATTTGGATCCTCCACATCAAAAAACAATAATACTTTATATATTGCACTTTATTTTGTTCCAGTCATATTGTTTTCTCCTCTATCTACTTCATTTATTTTATATTATCCTATAATGATCATTGCAAACAAAGGCAAATAAAAGAACCTGAAGTTCTGATCAAGTAAACCAGAAGTTTCACCAAAATGACCAATTTAAAAAGCCTGGTATTTGGTGCTTTAACCCTAGAAATAAATGGGTATTTGGTATAGGCCACGAATGTTCAATCACATTTGTGTGCAAAAAATTTAGAACATACTATAATGGAAGACAATCAAGCAACTTCACAAGAAAAAGCAAAAGCAATGAATTTCATGCGGCACCACTTATGTGAGGACCTGAAGGTCCAATATATTGCTAAAAAGGACCCAGTAGTGTTCTGGAAAAGTTTGAAGGAAAGATTTGACCACCAAAGGGACGTATTTCTCCCTATGGCCAAACGTATTTTTGATCAATTGAGATTTCAAGATTTCAAATCAGTCTCTGATTATAATTTTGCCCTTTACACTGTTATTACAGAATTAAAATTATATGGTAAAATTATATCTGATGATGATCTGATAAACAAGACATTGTCAATATTCCATGCCTCGAATATGCTCCTACAGCAGCAATATCAAGAGCGTCGTTTTAAGAAATACTCAGAACTGATATCATGTCTCCTCCTTTCTGAGCAGCACAATGAGCTATTGATGAAAAACCATCATTCACGTCCTCCTGGCTCACAACCATTCCCTGAAATGAATGCCAATAATTTTAATAGCCATGGATGAAATCAGGGAAGAGGAAGGGGCCATAGAAATGGTTACCGTCGTGGTGCTCATAAATCCATCGGGCAGAGAAATGCTAAAGATGCCTACCAGAAGTGGGAAAATTATGAGGTAAAACATTTCAAGGGTAGAAATTCACAAAATAATTTGCACAGAATGAATTTGCCATAAAATATGAGAACGTTTGTCATAGATGTTAGATGTGGCATGCAAGGGCATTGGTCGCGTACCTGTCGATATGGTGAAACATTTGGTAGATCTCTACTAAGCCTCTATCAGAGAAAAAGAAAAGGAAGTTGAGATAAACTTTGCTGATCAATCAGATCACTTAACCCACCTTGACATTTTAGATTTCTTTGCTGATCCAGATGGAAGAATCGACCATTTAATTGGTGATGGCAATGTCCATACCAATTAAACTCTACTTGTTATTTTACTTTGCTTTGTTTTGTTATATTTACGTTTTGTATACCATGTTATGTTATATAATGTATCTTTTTCTTTGAAAGGATTTGGCTTTGAAAAACATGATGACATTCCCAAGAACAAATGGTGAGGATTTTTGTTTGGTTGATAGTGCAACAACATACACGATTCTTCAAAACAAGAAATATTTTATGAACTTGATGTTAATTAAAGCAAAAATAAATACCATATCAGGATCTGCAAACCTGATGAAAGCCTGCGGAAGAGCCTTGATTCTATTAGCAAGTGGAACCAAAATATTGATCCACAATGCTTTATATTCAAGTAGATCCAAAAGAAATCTACTCAGTTTCAGAGACATAAGAAATAATGGATATCATATTGAAACCACAAATGAAAATAATACAAAATTTCTTTGTATTACTTCTAATGTCTCTGACCAAAAGTAAATACGGGAAAAACTTCATGCTTTTTCATCTGAATTATATTACATGGTCATTAAAACTATTGAAGCCTATTCAGTTAAAACCAGAAGTTTTTTGACCCAAAGGTTTTCATGCTTTGGCATGATCGTCTTGGATATCTAGGATCCACTATGATGCATAGGATTGTTGAAAATTCTTATGGATATCCATTAAGGAACCTGAAGATTCTTTTTGTCCAATGATAATACATGTGTTCCTTGTTCACAAGGAAAATTAGTAGTGAGATGATCTCATTCTAAAATCAGTCTTGAATCCCCATCATTTTTACAAAGAATTCAAGGGGATATATGTGGACCTATTCATTTACTAAATGGATCGTTTCGTTACTTTATGGTCATAATTGATCCTTCTACAAGATGTTCACATGTTTGTTTATTATCTACACGTAACATTACCTTTGCTAGATTGCTTGCACAGATTATCAGGTTATAGGCATAATTCCTAGACTACCCAATCAAATCAATACATCTGGATAATGCTGGAGAGTTTACATCTCAGACATTTGATGATTATTGTATGTCAATTGGGATTGATACGAGCACTCAGCTCCACATTTCTACACTCAAAATGGATTAGCAAAATCATTGATTAAGCAAATCCAGGTAATTTCTAGAACTTTACTATTACGTACAAAATTACCTGTTTCTACTTAGGGTCATGCTGTTTCACATGCTGCGGCGTTAATTCGTCTACGACCCCTTTGCTTATCACCAATACTCTCCTTCCCAACTTGTCCTTGGTCATCAACCTAATATATCTCATTTGAGAGTATTTGGTTGCACTGTGCAAATACCAATTAAGCCTCCACAACACACTAAGATGGGTCTTCAACGCAGGTTATGTATTTATGTTGGTTTTAATTCACCTTCAATTATTAAATATCTTGAACCATTAACTGGTAAACTTTTTACCGCACAATTTACGGATTGTCATTTTGATGAGATGGTCTTCCCATCATTAGGGAATGAGAAAACACCTCCTGAAGTTAGGCATGAATTTTCTTGGAAGGTATTAAATTTGTCTCATATGGATCCTTGTACCACTTAATGTGAAAATGAAGTGCAAAGGATAATCCACTTCCAAAGAATTGCTAATGAATTGCCTGATGCATTCATTGACGTAGCAAAGGTGACTAAATCCCATTTACCAGCTGCCAATTTTCCAAGAAGGGTTCTAATATCTTCTAGACCATCTACTCAAAAGGCATCAAATAAATTACCTATTGCATGCCAGAAATGTCGTAGACCACCTGGATCCAAAGATACTATTCCTCGAAAAAGAAAATCAAATTCCAAAATTTTTAAATCAATTCTTGAAGAGTCAAAAGTCCCAGAAGAGACATTAGCCCCTGAAGTGGCTCAAGTCTAAGAAGAGATGTCAGCTCTTGAAATGGCACAAGTCCTTGAAGCAACAAGAGCCCCTGAAGTGGCACATATCCTGGAAGTGATAACCTCTGAAGTACAAAAGGTCCTTGAAGAGACAAATAAAGAAATATCTATAAATTATTCATAATTCTATAGGCTACTGCAAATGAGCATATATCATCAATATCGACCTAAAGTGGATGATGAAGAGATAGTTGGACCCAAAGTACCATATCTCAATTCAATAGGTATTTTATTGTACCTAGCACAATGCACTAGACCGAACATATCATTTACTGTTAATTTCTGGCAAGATCTAGCTCTGTACTAGCACGCTAACATTGGAACAAAATTAAACACATTTTTTGTTACCTTCGTGGGACGATTGATCTACGGTTGTTTTACTCAAAGCAATCTTCTCATAGTCATGGACTAGTTGGTTATGCAGATGCTAGATACCTATCTGATCCACATAAAGCCATATCATAGACAGGATATGTGTTTACACATAACGACACAACAATATCATGGCAATCTACTAAAAAATCTCTGGTTGCTACATCTTCAAATCATACTAAAATTCTAACACTTCATGAAGCAAGTCGTGAGTGTATATGGCTAAAGTCTGTCATCTATCATATTCAAGGTACATGCAAATTACCCTTCTCAGTCTCCTATAATTATATTTGAAGATAATGTCGCTTACATTGCTCAAATTCTAGGAGGATATATCAAAGGAGACAGAATTAAGCACATATCTCCAAAATTCTTTTATACCCATGAGCTTCAAAAAAATAGAAAGATCGACGTCAAACAAGTACGATCTTCTGATAATTTTGTTGATCTATTCACAAAAGCATTACCGACATCAACATTTGAAAAATTGGTGTACGGTATTGGCATGCGTAGACTTTCCAAGCAACCAAGTTGATGAATATAGCCATGAGGGGAAGCCATCGTTAAAGGGAGCATTATGGATTTATAGATGCACTATGCTCTTTTTTTTTACCAGGTTTTATCCCATTGGGTTTTACTGGCAAGGTTTTTAACAAGGTAGTTGTAGTCCAACATCATCTTTCACTTTATTAAATAATTGTATTTCTTTTCGAAGGTTTTTATCACACTGGGTTTTTCCTTAGCAAAATCTAATGCAGTTATATGAAAACGGTAAAACGTCAAGGGGGAGTGTTGTAAAGCAGGTGGCATTTCCATTTCCCATGTGGCTTTCTTACAACCTGTCATCCAACTTTTTACACATGCCATTCCCTTATTTCTTAGCCTATGCGTGGAAGAATGAGGGGAAGCCACAAAATTATACTTCCATGTGTACCATTCTCCATTTGACAAAAACTTAATTGTATGTCATTTTCTTATTGGCCAAAGTGTACTATAAATATAGGCTCTCTCTTGAGAAATTATATACATTAGGAATTTATGCTCTCATTCTCTCTTGCACCACTTGCAATCCTCTTACTTTAATTTCTTGCTCTTTTCCCCGTAAATTTTATTTCATATTATTTAGTTTATTTATTTCAAAGATATATTTATAAACTCAATTTTTTATATGAATTTTATATATGCTGAGGCTTAGAGAGAGAATCGATGGAGCTTAAATAATAACACGCTATTGATGTGGTTATAAATTTATGTTGCACATTTTAGCACAAATCATAAATGGGTTGTGTTAGGCTTAAAGCACAAATGGGCCTTCAAGCTTAGCATGGTCCAAATGGCCTTTGGGTCAAACACAAAACAAGTGACCCATATAATAACACTTAAAAATTTGATTTTAAACAAAAAAATGGAATAAAATTTTCTATAAATATTAAATAATGGATCATATTGCAGAGACTTAAAATTTTGACTAAATATTTTATATTAAGTTTAACCATTCATATATTATAATCCAATAATTATTGGAAGTTGATGACTTAACTCTAAAATTTACTTTCTCTTCATTTCTCACTAAATGCATTTGGATTTGTTATATATCAATTGTAGAAACTTTAAAGTACATTAACCTAACCCTTACATAATATATTATTATCTATATATTACAAAAACGATGATAAAATTAGATAATATAGTAATTTATATATACAGTTAAGTTATACAACCTAATTCATACAATATGACATATTACAAAATCATCAAATGAGTGATTCATACTTTATTTATTAAAAAATTATTTATTATTTATTTTTATTCATTTATTGATTTTGTTTCATATCAAACTATATATTGGTCAGGTTGTATAAGTCGATTGTATATGTAAAATTAGTTATAACTTTATGCAAATTACTGAATTGTATTATATATTTTATTACTATGTTTTAATTGGCATCTGATAATTGATATAGTCAACATTGTCCTGTGTTAATAAATTTATTTTATTACTTCTAAAATATAATATTTATTTATTTATTATAAGTTTTGAAACCACAAACTTAGTTACATAACATGAAACTAAAACAGTTACCAAATATGCAACAAGCATAAATAAAAATTGCACAGAGGAAGTTTTACGTGATTTCGCTAAACCAGCCTATCCACAGACAGCCAAGCTGTAATTCACTATGATATTTTCGTTTATAAGGATTAGGACTTTACAGTTGATGAATCCCCACATTCACTCACACTTAACTTATAAAAACAACGTTCTCACACCAAGAACTCCATCTATAGCAAATCAACTTCCTAAAACTTTGATGCACTTTACTTTCCCACAATTTGAGTCCCTCTCAAATTTTATTATAGTTACTTAAAGAGAAAACCACACTCTCTAGACTATCAAGGTCATGATAAGAAAAGGTCTTATCACTATTCAAGCTTAATCTCACAGCTTGCACATGAAAAAAAACATTAATTGGACATAAGCTAAAAGTATTCTAATAGAACTCTTTCCTTATTGAATAAGGATTCTTCAAGATCTTTTAAATCATTCAATATCCTGCATGACTTTAGGAAAGCTAAATCACGTTAGGATATATAATAAATAATCATAATAATTATATTCCTAAAGTGAGATAGAATAAAAGCTTTCCAAATATAGATCCATATCCTTGATATATTATCAAATTAAGTAACACTTAACTATATCAGTTAAAACAAAAAAGTAAATAATATAAAATATCACAAGTTTATTTTCTCCAAAATACCAACATATCAATGCCACATAGATTGAAATAGAATACATGGTAGTCCACGTAGCATTATCCTAACATTTATTATGAATTATATGCAAATGTTATGTTTAAATTAAAGTTGGTAACACTATAGTTGATTTTTTTTCATAATATCTTGAACAATAACTTTCTATAAGAAAATGAAAGAAGATATATATTTAAATTATATAATTACGTATGTAAGGGACTCCTAGCTATCATTTAATAATATTGGGGCTACCATATTAAATTATAACACATAATAATCATAGGTTAGTATAATTATAAATTAATTATAAGTGTGAAGTATTAAAATTATAATTATTTAAATGGGTCAGGCTAGAGGGATTTAATTTTTTAACTCAATTCTAGACACTCACTATCCACCATAAATCTTATTATAATCTAATGGCTACTATAGACTTTAAAGTTAAAGTAACACATCATGATCCAACCCTCACTCAATTACTCTCCCAATTATTCAAATTAAGAAAGCTTACGTTCTTTCTTCTTTACCATCGTTAAGCTTTAGATAAACCTATAATTATAAACCTGAATCTTGGTCATTAAAAAACACAATATATATATATATATATAGCAACCACTTATAAGCAACCAACCATCCACCTAAAACTCGAGAACAATAAAATTGGTGTAAAAAAGAATTGGGGCCTTTAGCAGAATAGTTTCTGGGGCCAAAAAATAAAGAAAGAAAGACATACGTGTGTAAGAAATATATACTTGAGTTCGAATTAATCCTAGGAGCACGAATAATGGTTGCATGTATTATTTTAACCTTCTAGTTTATAATAGTCATCAGCTTATAATTAGATGGATAGTAAATAGTAGATATGTAGAATTAAGTTGAAAAAAAAAAAATTAAGTCCCCATAATAGTCGGACCCATTTAAATACACATATCATCAATATTTGATATATCAATATAAAATGTTAACATCATTAAATGTTAAAATGTAAATATTATCTATATAATTACAGCTATATATTACAATTATATATTACTATCAATAAATCTTCACATTGTAAGTGTTGTACCATATTAAAAAAAAAAAAAAAGAGTTGGACTACCTTTGCACTTCGATAAAAGGGACAGATAACCGTGGTTTGTCCCAAACAAAACAGAGCAAACTATTAACCTCTATTAATGAGAATAACAGGATAACCGAGGTTTGTCCCCAACAAAGCAGGCTACTAAGCTTTGTACCAATAATAAGAGAACAACAGAGGTTTGTCCAAAGAAGACAGACTGCTAAGCTCTGCAGTAAGAATCAGAGGACAAATAAGGTTTTTCCAAACAAGACAAATTGCTAAGCTATGTATTAAGAGTAAGAAGACAAACAATCGAGGTCTGTCCTTAGAGAGCTCTGTATTAGCCTACAAAGAAGAAGAGATAGCTCTGTATTAGCTTATGGGGAAGAATAAAACCTTTATAAAGCTTAGAGAGTTCAGCTTCATAACTCTTTATGGAGAAGAGTAAAAGTTATAGAAAGTTTAACTTCATAGCTCACTACAATGAAGAATAAAAGCTTAGCGAGAGCTTAAAAAAAGTTACAGAAAGCTTAAAGAGCTTAGCTCCATAACGCACTATGAAGGACAAAGCTTAAATAGTTTAGCTTCATAGCTCACTATGAATGAGAATAAAAAGCTAAAGAAAGCTTAGAGTTTAGGTCTATAGCTTACTACGAAGGAAGACAAAAAGCTATAGAAAGCTTAGAGCTTAATTCCATAGCTCAGTATGGAGGAGAACAAGAGCTAAAGAAAGCTTAAAGAAGCTTAGCTCCATAGCTCTCTATAGAGGATAATAAAAGTTAAATAAAGCTTATAGAAACTTAGCTCCGTAGCTCACTACGGGGGAAAATAAAAGATGATAAAAATAAAACTTACAGAAACATAGCTCCGTAGCTCAATATAGAGGAGGATAAAAGCTAAGAAAGCTTAAAGAACTTAGCTCTGTAGCTCACTTTGGAGGAGAATAACAATTAGCTAAAGCTTAGAGAAGCTTAGCTCCGAAGCTCACTAGGGAGGAGAATAGAAGCTGCAAAAAGTTTAGAGTTTAGCTTTGTAGCTTAACTCATGGAGAAGGAAAAAAGACCCACAAAACTAATCTAGCAGGCTCTACACCTCTATAGCTCCATATAAAAGATTAAATTCTATAAAAAGTTTGTGTAGTAAAGCCTTGCATTGTTGTATTTTTGCACTATGAGGATAAGCTACAAAGCCTAGGTCGCAAGCAAGGTCAATATTAAAAAGCTCATAAAAGGACATTCTAACTCGCAAAGCCCATGTGATGAAAGATAGTTGATTCCACATATAAACTTTTAGAAACAAGTAACAAAACAAGTAATAATGGTACATAGGATTCCATAAAAGAAAGAGAAGAATGAATAAAATAATCCTAATAAGCTATATTTGTCTTTGTGATACGTGCATTATTGTATTAGAAACAAGGTTCTTTCTTGACATAACTACTACAAAGAGAGGTGACTTTTTGCTTTATATTTTATATATAATATGGAAAGACAAAACGTAAAATCGATAAGGAAAAAGATAATATGAATTATTAGTTTTAGAATCTAATTGGACTAACAAGCATTGTCGGAGTAGTTTCATTTAAAGTAGAAAAAGAGTTCTTTAAAGATGAGGATAATGAGTTCATTATCAAGCTAAGATGAGATCAATAACTCTCATCAAAGGAGATAAGTTTGTTATCTTTTCGTATAAGAAGAGATAGCTTTATTATTTTCTTATTCAATCAATATCTAATACAACTTGAAGGAGAAGATCAAGGCTACGACACTCAGTTATAAATAGGCAACATTTCTTATAAACCAAGTATGACACTAGGCCTACTAATCTCCCTTACCAGACCATTAGAAATTTGATTTGAGCGTTGGAGTGGTTTTGCCTAAAACATCACTAACACTTCCTTCACATTCGTTTTTGTTGTTTTAGCAGGATCATTTGCAGCGATTCCTTGAAACCCTTCACATCTAGGGATGACAATTTGACCTGGTCGGGGCTGGGGTCTGAAAAATCCAGACGTCCGGGGTTGGATAATAACCTAGAAAACCGAGGAATTTGGCCGGGGTCGGGAGAAATTTTCTGCCCCGGCCCGGACCCGGAATTAAACCCAGGAGATGCAATTGAAAATTTGAAATTATGTTATGTAAAAATACTTTTAAGTCATATTAGTTTTTAATCCTCACTTTGGCCTTTTATTTAAAATTAAGCTCAAGCCTAGCCCAAACTTGCTAAGATTTTTCAGTTTAATACCCATTAGATGCGCCAAGCCCAGCCCAGCCCATCTCCAAGGAAAGTGTGTTAAAAATTTTTTACAACCCCTAGGGTTCGAAACCTTTACCCAATTGAAATGGAAACAACATGCCACCACTAGGCTACAAACCATTTCACATATAATTTCGCTGCCACATATATATATACCATGTAAAAAAGTATCAGAATAAAAAAAAATACAACCCGGGTTTTAATCCTGGGTTATTGGAAAACCCGACTCAACCCGACCCCGGGAAAAATATTTCGAAGAATTTTCTAGGGCCAACATGCAATTGATGGCTGGGGCCGGTTCACATCTAATTCATCTAGTTGATGAAAAATTAGCATCAACAGTAAGTGTTAAAATGTAAATATTATCAATATATTACGACTATATATTATTATCAAAATGATTTATTTACTATAATAATATCAACAACCATATATTAATATCAAATTATTAATAATTTTATGAACAATTTTATTCTTCTCAAATTTTTATATCCAATCTTATCTCAAACGATCGTGGTATTACCATATCATTCACAGCATCATCTCATGATTTATACAATGACATATTTCACTTGTTATATAAAAATTTGAGAAGGGTATCATTACTCTAATTTTATATTTGTCCTCAAAGACTAATGAATGATATAATGGCTATTGACTCCTAAGTAATATTAGTTATTTGCAGCGAGTCAATGTAATGACATATTTTACTAGTGTTGTTACCGACAAGTCGGTTATGAGAGAAGTCGACGTGGCAGACAGAGCAGCAGCAGCCAGCAGCAGCAGCGGCAAGCATGAAAGCGACAAAAACCGGCACTTTCCTCCACTCTGATTCCCTCTCACCACTTTTGCCGGATACCAAAACAACCATAACAATCTTAAAACTCATCCGCCTCATGCCTCTCCTCTGACTCTCTCCACTCAACTCAGCTCAGCTCAGCTCAACTCAGTTCAACTCAACTCAACTCAACTCAGTTCTCCCATTAACATGACCAATTCTCTTCTCCTCTCCACTCCCTTATCTTCCCTTCCCCACAAACCCAATATCAAATCGCTGCCTGCCAAGCCCGTTTCATTCCTCACCACCCTCCCCCTCTCCGCAAAACCCTTCTGCTACTCTTCACTCGTTTCGAATTCTCCGAAATCTGTTACCGTTAGGACTTCCCTGGGGGACGCCGGGGCCGAGGCTTCTGTCTCCGGGGAGGATGAGGGGCTGGTGGGGGAGGACTCGGCGGCGTTCCGGTTGGGGGAGCAGAAGGTTTCGTCTTGGATTTACTTCACGGTGATTCTTGGAGTTGTGCTGTTCGTGCTTCAGGTGGCTTGGATTGATAACTCTACTGGGTTCGGGAAAGCGTTTGTTGAGGCTGTTGAGGGAGTTTCGGAGAGTCATGAGGTAATTTTCTGTGGTGAAGAATGAGTTTTTTTTTTTTTTTTGTTTTGCTTGTTGGTTTAGATGAGTTGGTAGGGTAATCAATATCCCACATCGAAAGTTGTTGTTTTTGACGCATTTTTGTTGACCCAATGATACATTATGGTGGATGAACTTCGTTTGTCTACTTTTTTTGATGGCGGTAATGGGAAAAATGGAAGCTTGTTTCTCATAGAAGAAGGAATTCAGAAGAGTGTACTTGGTAAAATGGAGAATAAGTATTAGTATTTACACAAGTTTTATGGGTGCACTTAAAAGATTATTAGTTTGGAACTCTTCTGTTGAGCTAAATGTTTCATACTTTGTCATCTTTCTATTTGCTTGTAGACAGTAAGGAAGCACTGAATAAGGGAAAACACGTTTTGAAAGGGAAAGCTATGCAAAATTATGCAAATATGGATGCAATCATACTTTTATGTTGATTATAGTAGATATTTGAAGTATTGGCTGTATAAATTTTAATTCATTATATAATAACATATCATCCGATTGCAGGTTGTAATGTTGGTCCTCATTCTCATATTTGCCGCTGTCCACAGTGGCTTGGCTAGTCTACGGGACATTGGTGAGAAACTTATTGGTGAGCGTGCATTTCGCGTTCTGTTTGCAGGGATATCTCTTCCATTGGCTTTCAGTACTGTTGTGAGTTCCAGCTTTCTCTTGTGAAGCACAAAAACCCCTTGTACAAAACTGGATATTTAAATTGAAACGGTTATGTTTCAAATGTTGTAGCTCTCTAGGAATTTAAGTATGTTAGCAGCAGATTTCTTGACCTTTGAAGTGTTTGTGATTCAGGTGTATTTCATCAACCACAGATATGATGGAGTGCAGTTATGGCAGCTTCAAGGTGCACCTGGGGTCCATCAACTAGTGTGGCTTTCTAATTTTATATCCTTCTTTTTCCTCTATCCTTCGACCTTTAATCTACTGGAGGTTGCAGCTGTTGACAAGCCTAAGATGCATCTTTGGGAAACCGGGATCATGAGAATCACAAGGCACCCACAGGTATGAATTCAGTAATCGTGATTTAAATGTCTATTGACATGGGGCATTTGTAACTCCTTTGCTTTTTGAGGAAACTTTTTATGCATCTTGTTCAGATTTATGTATCTTGCTATCCAGAGGACTTACCTGGTAAAGTCATGGGCCATTTCGTTGCAGCAGTCATGCTACTAAAAACATTATGAGTTAGATTTCTTTAGGATAGCTACTTTTTTTTCCCTCTTTTAAGAAGTAAATTAGTGTTTGATAGTGCATCAAATGAAATTATTTTATTATGTTATTGTAGTTGCCAGTGACAGGCTACTGCTTAAGTGGAATTCCAGAAAAATCATATGCAATCTTTTGCTGTTACAAATACTACTGTTTTCTATATATATACTTGAAAATTGACCCGTTTGATTTTTTTTGTCTAAATAATTGTCACTGTTTGTCATCAAGACACTACGGCCATCTTTCTCTTTTTCTTTCTCCCATTTGTGCGTCTTTCAAAATTATAAATCGAACTATGGTTTTGTTACAGATGGTTGGGCAGGTCATGTGGTGCTTGGCTCACACGGTTTGGATTGGGAATTCAGTAGCTTTGGCAGCCTCTGCTGGTTTAATTGGACACCATCTATTTGGTGTTTGGAACGGGGACAGGAGATTAGCTAAAAGATACGGGGAGGCTTTTGAAATTGTGAAGAAGCGAACTAGTATCATTCCATTTGCAGCTATCCTCACTGGTCGTCAAACATTGCCAAAAGACTATTACAAGGAATTTCTTCGACTGCCATATCTGACTATCACCGCCTTGACTTTGGGTGCTTACTTTGCTCATCCTCTTATGCAGTCAGGCAGTTTCCAGCTTCATTGGTAGGTTCCTGCCTATTCCTTTTGTAGCAAACACCAAGTATGACTCTGACGCCGTATATAATTGGTGTATAATGCATACATAATTTGGGGTCATCTAGATCTTCCGAAACAAAACTTTCTTGGTATACAATGTAAGTTTTGGCAGATATAAATGAATGGTAGAGGAATTGTGCTTACAACTAAAAGGCTGCCACGGTTTTAGTCCCTTAAAATTAACCATCAAAAGGGTCTTGTAATAATTTTGAAATTATTCAGGAGACTGTAATCTTCACATAATCTCCCTTATTATCATGAGAGGGATATGATGATTATTGAAACCTTTTGGTAGGTTACAAACTTACAGCCAATCTAAGGGGCTCAGGGAGTTATCCTTCAAATATGTTAACTGAAAAATGCAGAAAGATTTTTCTAACTTTGATGAGGGAAATGAGAAAACATTTTTAAGTTGTTCTCATAATTTTTAGTATCATTTCTTAGAATAGAAACCGACTTTTATGTTATTTAATTTATCTATCAACCCTTTTTTGTTTAATTTTAAGTTTTGAAATTAATGGTAATATTAATAAGTGATTTTATTGAGTATGTATTTATTTTTGAACATATATGATGTATTTATTAATCTCATTTTATGTTCATTCTAATCTTGAATTAAAAAAGTAAAAGGAAAAAAGACCAACAACAGCAAGTACAATGACTACCTTTCTTAGACCAATAAAAACCTTCTTCAAATAAATTATTCTAAAAAAATGATTTCAATAAATATTATACAACGAAATCATTTTCACCCAATATGATTCCCATGGTGTTTGAAAAATTAGCTACTGGTTGTTGATCTCCAATCAATTATAATCAATTCTCATCAAGTCAATGCAACATCCTCTCATTTCTAAGCCAATATGTCAACAAACTGTACAAGACTTCACCTAAGTATAACTCTTAACATAGTTTGTCTCTACCAAATAAACTGGTGGCGGATCCAGCAATTTTCTTTAGAAGAAGCGCCATACGGTTTATAATTAAAATAAGGGATATTATCAATCTATCCTCCGAGGTTAAGTGAAAATATAAATTTTTTTTTGCAAGATTTGAAATTATAAATTATCCCCTAATTTTTTAATTCTAACGTTAAATTAAACGGAAAATGAGGAGAGAGAAAAAATTCTTCATAATTTTATCAAAATAACCTCATGTTCGGTCATTTGACATTAACAAGTTACCCCTTGAGATTAAGCAAAAATACAAATTCCCCTCACACTGCCATCAATACCTATTTTGTCTCCCATTTACTAACAATCTCCACCACCTCTCCCTAGTACTTCACCAAATCTTTCCCCCACACCGCCATCATCTAAGGGTGGTGATTTGAATCATGACATACGAATAGGACACGAACACGACACACGATTAATAAATGGGTCGAATTCATGTTGAGGGTGTTCGACACGCCAACCATTTTAATGATATAAATAGTTAAATATATCTTGTCAATCATTAACATGCAAGCTCATTTAATGATATAATTTTTACCTTCTTACAACATATATATTATAAAACTGAACATTTTATATTATAAAGTAAATTAATTTACATAATAGTAAATTGTAATGATTTTAATACTTTTTTATACTAATAATTATTTATATTCTAAGAATAATTTTAATTGATATAAATATATAGAAATGATATACTTTACATTAGATTAAACAATTAAGTAAATTATATTAATTAAATATAATACGATTACAACACGTGGGTGACATATTTAATAACCGTGTCGAATCCGCTTTTCATGTCATGTCACGAACAATTAAATGGGTTGACACACATGAAACGAATTACCACCCCCACGATCGTCGTTTCCTTTTCTTTATTGGCGAAATTGCTTCTGTCACCAATTCCTCCTCTCTCTCCTCTATTAGAACTCGCCACCGCCTAATTTGGGTTTGTTAACTAAAGCTCGGATTAAAGGGTGGGTTCAATTTGGTTCAAATTTACTTTTTATTATTTATTTAATAAAGTTTTAAATATTTTTAATTATTATTGTTTTTAATTATTATTATTGTTTTCATCCTAATTTTTTAATTATTTTTATCCTCATGAGGGAAAAATTTGTATTTTCTTTTAACCTCAGGCGGTAAATTGTGAATATCCCTTAATTTTATCACACGAGTTTTATTTTTAATAATACCCCTACTCCATTTAACTTAACGTCAGAATTCAAAAATCAGGGGGCAATTTGTAATTTCAAATCTTGCAAGGGAGAATTTATATATTCGATTAACCTTAAGGGGTAAATTGTTAATATCCCTTAAAATAAATATGTAGCTGAATATAACAATTAAGATTTAACTATATTTCAAATAATTTTTAGATTAATTAAAAATAAGATAATTTTTTATTAAGAACAATTAAATCAGAATAAGCTATTAATGAATTTCCTGAATGAAGCAGGGAAGCTCTAGCTTCTGCACAATTGAAAGAAAAGGGCGCGAAAAGGTCTGTTTCAAATGGGCGAATGGGAATGCCAACTGCGTCAAATCTTGCAATCGACTTCAAGCTGGGTTTATCTCGAGAAATTCCTTTACGTAAGAATAAAGTAATATATTATAGTTTAAAAAAGTTTTCTAACATATATATAAGTTTTAAGGTCTTTTTATTATAATTAAATTAATATGTTTTGAATAATATTGTTTTAACACTTTGTATGAAGCTAAACGTATTTAATATTTGGATTTTGATATTCTATAACTGGAGAATTTATTTTTTTGTATTATTTAATTATCTAAATTTAAGATCCTGTGTAAATTAATATATTGATGATGAATTGAGTTTAAAGAATATTTTTAAAAATTTAGATTGATGTACTATATTTATTGTAAATAAGTTTTCAAATCCATTATAATTACGTATATTTTAAATACCTTCTAAATAAATTGTATGAATAAATATATTATACAATTTTAATCATACAATAATATAAAATAGAGGTATATAAATACACCCATTTAAAAACAACATTTAAAGTTAAGAGTGAACCTAATGATAGGAGGTATATTTGTTAAAAATTAGATAATTTTTAAATGAAGATATATATATATATATATATATGTATATTAAAATCAAATAATTTTTATATAATGATATACTTGTGACTATTGAAATTTAAATGGTATAATTAATTTTCAAATTTTTAGTGGGCCGTTGGGCTCCAGGTCCAAGCAAAGGCCCGTCTGTGAAATAAACCAACACCTAATAAAACTCTTTAACTATTTCGTGAAAATCAAATAATAGCCTAAAAATTTTCGAAACACACAAAATCTTTTCCCTTTAATTATAACGCTAAAACAAAAACATTAAACATACATGTGGCTTGTCATGTCAAAACTTGTTACCCATTCTTTCTCCATAATGAAGCTCAAAATTATTCACTTGAAACAATGCTATGTCTATAACCCACTTACAACTAACTATTTTTATCATTTAAGTGGATAAAAATTTATTAGAAGAAAAAAAATAAATAAGAGTAATTATATCTCCAATAGAATTTTACAAATTCAGATTGTAAGTAGAATGGCTATAAATGGATTTAGATGTAATATTATTCTTTTACTTAATAATGCTCACAAATAGCAAATTATAAAGTATGAGATTTAGATTTAGATTATGTGTTATTGTAAGTATAAGATGAATTGAAAATCATGAGACAGCAAAGATATAGGTCATGAGGTATCTTACTACCTCCATTGACATGCGAGGAAAAGGGGTAGGGATGTAGTTGTATTTTTTCAAAATCTTGAAGCCGTTGTGTACTGTAGTGTAAGTGTTAAGGTCAGTGTAATTTTTCAAATCAAAAGGGAGGTAAGTGACTCTTTCTTGAACCACAAGGTGGGTTAAGAATTGCCCACTTGATTAACTTGGTTGGAATTTGGAATTTGATTTAGATTAAGCTACTGGACTTTCAGAATATACGAAAATCGACCCTTTTGGAGGAGGTCTTACAAAAAGCCACGCTTGTCTCTTTGGACATGGACTGGTAATCATTTCCTATGAATGCTGATTTGATGCTCTAGTTCCAGAGGAGACTGATTGGACCCAACCGAGGTCACCGTACCACCATGGACTAAAAAAATTCAGTGACGGAGCTAGCTGAGGACGATAAGGGGCATGTGCCCCCATTGAAAATTTATAAACTTGTCTAGACTTTGGTTAAAGATTAAGTTTTATTTAAATTATTAATTTCTCAAGTGATTTTGTGAAGCTCTTAGACTTCGATTCATACTCGAAAATGTAATAAATTAATAATAACATATAGATTTAATTTGTAAACATTACTTATTGCAAAATAATAAAATAATCAATGAACGGATGATAATTTAACTGTATATCTAAGAGAAAATACTTAATAGTATAGATAATTATATTATCATATAATATCTTTAAAATATAAAACATAAAAAGAAAAATATAAAAATACAATTAATCAATACTAAAATCCCACCAAACAAAATTGCAAACTGCATATTAATAATTTCAACTATTAAATTTTATAGGTCAATATTTACGAAATTTGTACTAAAAAGTTTATTTAAAAATATCCTGTCTATGAAATTACATTTTGTATATGTTAAATTAAATCTCAATTATTAAAAGTGTTTTGATCCAACCAATCACAGTTTAGGTAAAATATGTGATGCCATGTAACGACGGGAATTTTTTTTTTTATCATAAATCACATTAATAATGTTAACTTACTAATTATTTATCCCATTAAATCAAGTGAGATTAATGGTTAAAAATGTGTAATAGTAATTTTGTAACTGGCGGACCACAGTTTGAAAAAATTGGACCAAAAAGCATATGACAAAAATGGTAAACTGTCCAGCATTGAAATTGAAACACACAAACGAAATGAAATAAACAAAGCAAAAAAGCAGCAAATACCTCTACCATCTATTATTTAGATACCTGATTGATTTATAATAGACTACTCTCTCCTAAATTTATTCAAATCTTCTCTCTTGGTGACCGGTGACCCCCTTCTCTGTATTTTCCACTGGGGTCGCCTTCTCTTCTCTTCTCTTCTCTCTGTTTTCTTGTTCAATTCCAACCCAAATCCCACAATCCCACGATCAAATCCAACCATGTCTGAGATGGCCAACACCGATCCTGAAGGCATCGACGGAGTCCGCATGACCTGGAACGTCTGGCCCCGCACCAAGGTCGAAGCCTCCAAGTGCGTCATCCCACTCGCCGCTTCCTTCTCCCCGATCCGTTCCCACCCCGACATCCCTTCCCTCCCTTACCCGCCTCTCCGTTGCAAGACCTGTGCTGCCGCCCTCAACGCCTTCTCGCGCGTCGACTTCACCGCCAAGATCTGGATCTGCCCTTTCTGCTACCAGCGCAACCATTTCCCCCCTCATTATGCCGCGATTTCCGAGACCAACCTCCCCTGCGAGCTCTACCCCCAGTACACCACCGTGCAGTACACGCTCCCCCACAGCATGCAGAACCCCAACGCGCCTGGCCTCGATCCCGAATTGCCCCCCGTCTTCGTCTTTGTTTTGGATACTTGCATGATCGAGGAGGAGTTAGGGTTTGTCAAATCGGCGTTGAAGCAGGCAATCGGCTTGTTGCCGGACAACGCGATGGTTGGGTTCGTTTCGTTCGGGACTCAGGCCCACGTGCATGAGTTGGGATTCTCGGAGTTGTCGAAAGTTTATGTTTTCAGGGGCAATAAGGAGATTTCCAAGGACCAGGTTTTGGAGCAATTGGGGCTTGGTTCCACGGGGAGGAGGGCTGCTGGAGGGTATCAGAAAGGCGGCGTGCCGAATGCCTTCCCCAGCTCCGGCGTCACTCGGTTCTTGTTGCCGGCTTCCGAGTGTGAATACACGCTCAATTCGGTGGGTTCTATGTTCTCAAATACGATGTCTTTTCGAATGAGAGAATTGTATTACTTATGTTTGTTTGATTTTGGTCAAATGTAGTTGTTGGATGAGTTGCAACCGGATCAATGGCCTGTTGCACCGCGTAACCGCGCAGCCCGGTGCACCGGTGTGGCTCTTAGTGTTGCTGCGGGTTTGCTTGGAGCTTGTTCGCCTGGTACTGGGGCTAGAATTGTTGCTTTGGTTGGCGGTCCCTGTACCGAAGGGCCTGGCACGGTAAGGCTTTTGCATTCTTTTAGACTCTTTGATGCCAAGAATGCTTACTGGTACTGAACCATGCTTTAGTATAAAAGCAAATAAAGTTGTAGACTCGTAGTGCATTGTTCTTTGATTGGGTAAATTTAGGTTATAGTGACGAACTTTGGTTAGTCAAAAATTAGTTAGGAAATAGATTATGGTAATGAATCTAGTAACAGTTTACACTCAGCTCTTTATTTGCTATGGTTCGTGAATTTTGCCTTTTAATTGCCCATTTGTCTTTTGTTTAATGAATGAGCATATGGGCTTATTGGCATCTTTTCATGTTAACTCTTTTTAAATTATTATTTTTTTCTAATTTTAAGATAATAATTTCCAACTTAAAATCTTAGAACATTGTTAGTTGCATATCTTAAACATTTTATTTGGTGATATTGTGAGTGTACCGAAATTGTTTGGAGGCACCCAAGTTCTTGGTTCACCATGGATTATCAAATTCAAGATTCTTCATTTTGTCAATAAAAATATGTTTGGGACAAAACCAAACAGGGTATAAAATAAATCAATAATTCTCAGTGGACAGAAAAGTTGTATTGTCTTCCTTTTTGGTCATTTTCCTGGATGTTTGATTATCTATTGCCTAAAAAAGAAAGCTATTTTCTAATTTGGATTTCTGCTTCAGCACTCCAATGGATCCCAATCTGGTTGGCTCAGATTTAAGTATTACCTCATCACTTGTGCCTTTTCCTTTGTTAATTAAATTAGAGAGAGCTAATGCTACTTTCATTTTAAGGATTTAAAAAATGTACTAGGGTGATTTCTCAGATATGTTGCAAAACTTTCAAATGAGAAAAATATAGAATTGCTCATTTAGCTCCCATCTTTGAAAACAAATTATGTTCTAGCTCTTCAATCTCTATGCTGTAACAATTTATGATATTACTTGAATATGGAATATCAGTAATTAGAAGCAGGAGGGGATGTGCATTGCATATTTATGCTAAATGTCTGGAATTGGAGATTGCAGTTAGTTGAATTTGTTTGTCCTAAAATAGATCTTGGGAAGCAATGCTAATTTTTATTAGGTTTCTGCAGATTATATCAAAAGATTTATCAGAACCTGTGCGTTCACATAAAGATCTTGATAAGGATGCTGCTCCATATTTTAAGAAAGCGGTCAAATTTTATGATAATCTTGCAAAGCAGTTGGTCAGCCAAGGTCACGTCTTGGATCTTTTTGCTTCTGCACTTGATCAGGTATGTATTTGTCAGCCTTTTGACTTTCAGACCTTTTGTTTTAATTAAAATTGGTTGATTCATAAATCTGGCATGCAACAATTTTGTTTTAATGGTTTGCCTTGTGATGTTCAAGTTTGGCTTTTTAGGTCCGCAACCTGGCTTATGTAAATACTTGATGTATTGTTATGTGTCACCAATCTTATAAATACGGTAGTAATTGTATTATTATTTTTTTAATAAATGTGAAGGCATTGAATCAAGCTCAGCCATAATAACCACCGTCTGTGTTTAGTCATTCTAGATGGAACAAAGATGAAGTAATGCAGATGAGATTTAACCTTAGTCTTGGCTTTATCCAAAACTTTCTTAATTCGCTACCCTTGCTAGAAAACTTGACTGTGAACATATGGTGGGCATCTTATAGGTATAACCGGTGAAGCAAAGTTTTCTTGCTCCTGGATTTAGATTGATTTATTGTAGGTTCTCTTAGATATATACACTTGAAAAGGGGGGCATCTTATAGGTATAACCGGTGAAGCAAAGTTTTCTTGCTCATGGATTTAGATTGATTTATTGTAGGTTCTCTTAGATATATACACTTGAAAAGGGGCCAATATAAACAAGAGATTTAAAAGAAAAAAAAATTAAAATTGAAAATTTTCTTGTGGAACTGTGCTGTATGACCTTGTCTTGGTTTGTATGACTGGAAAGAAACAAGAGATTTTTTAAATTATTGTGGAGAATGGGCTTTCTCCATGTGGGATAATGTGAAGTCTGAAGCTTCGTTCTAGGTACCCATTTCTCTGGAATTAAAGGAAGTCTTCTTTTACTTTATCACAAGAAGGTTTTTTGTTTTGGCTTGGGTTCTTTTGTTGTTTATAGAATTAGAGCTGACTTTTCTGCTTGTCATTTTCTGGAGTCCTTTTGGGACCTTGTAAAGGTCCTATTTTTTGGTCAGGACGTTCTTCGTTTTGTAATTTGTTTTTGATTAATTCATATATTTATCTCGTGTCCTAGCAAGAATAAATAAATAAAATTTAGGTTGATTATTTCTTCTCATTGTAGAAAGCTATGAAATTCATCTATTTGGTAGTTGATCTCTCTCCGTTCGTTCTATTGTTAGTTAAAATTTTCAGTTACTCAAGAGCATCACTAATGCATACTACAGCATGGCTGGTGATGGGGGGGCAATTTTAGATGACATTCATTTACTTGCCTGCCGCTTTCACATGAGGCACATATGATCATTGGAGCTTGATAAATCCCCTCTTTTGTTATTTATATCTTATAGTGAAACTTACTTTCGGGCCTAATCATAATTAATCTTGATGGCTTGTAACATAGGTCCCTCTATTCAAGTATGAAAAAAAAAAAAAACTAGTTTGGAAAGATGTTAATATTTTTATTGATAATCCTAATATGTATGCGTTAAAAATCATGTGCGATTATGTTGTGACTCTTAGGCAATTTTAATCTTCAGGTTGGGGTTGCAGAGATGAAGGTTGCAGTTGAAAAAACTGGTGGCCTTGTTGTTCTAGCTGAAAGTTTTGGCCATTCTGTATTTAAAGATTCCTTCAAGCGAGTTTTTGAAGATGGAGAACAGTCTCTTGGTCTTTGTTTTAAGTGAGTTCTTTTTTATCTATATATATATTTCTTTTGGTTTTTTATTCTGTTAATATCACAATCAGACATTTTTCCTCAAAGAAACTCAATGCCAACTTATCTTTTCTTCTCCTTCCAGTGGCACACTTGAGATTATTTGTTCTAAGGACATCAAAATTCAGGGGATCATTGGACCTTGCACATCTTTGGAGAAGGTTAGGCCATATATAAACCTGATATTGTATAGTGATAATTTTATCAGACGAATTCTCTTTTCTCTTTAGTTTACAACTAAAGGCTGAATTAAGCTACTGTTCATGAGGCATTATACTGATTAATGTGAGCTTTGCAGAAAGGACCTCATGTTGCTGATACTGTCGTGGGAGAGGGAAATACTACTGCTTGGAAAATGTGTGGCCTTGACAAAAGTACTTGCTTAACGGCCTTTTTTGATCTCTCATCAAGTGAGCGGTCAAATACTCCAGGAGCTATAAATCCACAGTTGTATTTACAGTTTCTTACAAGGTATGCCGGGAAATCTTGTCAATAATTTTTTTTTTTAATTTCTTTTTCTCAATTTTAACACACGCTTCTGTTGTTTAATTGCTTGTGATTGTGTATTTTGATATTATTTTGCAGTTATCAAAATCCGGAAGGTAAATCAATGCTCCGTGTTACAACCATAACCAGACAATGGGTAGATAGCGCAGTTAGCTCAGAGGTTTGTTCGTTTTTCTCTATTCTATTTGTATATGTAATGATCAGTTGTTTGTAATTATCTCTAAAATAACTAGACCATTTTTTTTGTCTGGATGTGTCATGGATTGATAAAGCTTGGGTTTTTTGTGTGCAAGTCTCTTTTGCTTTTATTCATCAAATAAATTCCTCTCCCCTTCTCTTCTTTATGTTAGAATAATGTTCTAATGGAGCATCCATCATTTGACAGAATAAAAGAGGAAGTTTTTATTGATTTTAGTGGGCCAAACCTTTGTGTGACAGAATATATCTGTACATGGGTTGCTTAAGCGTTCGCTAATTGTCTGAGTTTTTAATGTGCCAAACTTTTTGTGATGAGTTCCATGGTGCTGTTCCCCACTTACTCTTGAATAACGGCATACTCCAGATTGAATAATTTTACACTTAATATGAAATCTTTTTCTTATGTGTTACATTCATATCTGCAAGTCATGCAAGCTTTATTACCTATTTATATGTCTCTTTATGGCTTTTAGCTCTCTTTTCAGTTAAATTTGGGTATATATTGGAATAGATCTTAATATACCTTATAACTCATCTAATATATGTAATTTTTATGCAAACCTTACAGGGAGTTTAATTAAGTCTATTATGGTTTGGAGCCTAAGATGTAGTGCTCGGTTTGAACAGAGAAGTCAAATGTTGTGTAGAAATTCTAAACTTAGTGTTAATGTTGATGGATAAACTTCTTTTTGCAGGAACTGGTGCAAGGTTTTGATCAAGAGACTGCTGCTGTGGTAATGGCAAGATTAACTTCCTTGAAGATGGAGATGGAGGTATCTAAGGCCTTCTTGTGGCTATTTCTTCTCTTTTTATTAAATTTATACTCAATACAATTCTGGCTGTATAGTTTCAACTCTTATAAAGTACAGTCTTACATAAAATTAGAAGAGGTAATTTTGATGGTGCTACAGAATGAGTCATCATTCTTGTAGGTGTTTTGAAGTAGAAAAGAGACAAAGTATGCTATCTGGTGCTTGAAATTTCAATTAAGGATTTTATTTTATGTGAGAGCAATATCCAATTTTTTAAATTCTTTTATCAAATACTTCTGTTACATGTTTTGCTTATATTTTTAGATTAAATTGACCAGTACCTGCTCAACTTTTAACCATATATACTTGATTGAATTTTGAAAAGAGCATCAAAATGCAGAAGTCACTTATTGCATCCCCTATTTTAACTTTTAATATGTTTTTATCCCCAACTAACTTAGTTGCTGCCTTCATGGATTCTCTTTCAAGCAGGAGGGATTTGATGCCACTCGGTGGTTGGATCGGTCACTCATTCGTCTCTGTACCAAATTTGGTGACTATCGCAAAGATGATCCGTCATCCTTCACACTAAATCCAAGTTTTTCGTTGTTCCCTCAGTTTATGTTTAATCTGAGAAGATCACAATTCGTACAGGTATTATGATTTGTTTTTATTTCTTATTAACTTCTCCTCTATAGTTAATTGACTTGTGTAACATAAATGATTAATGTTTTTTCTTCTGTTGGATAGGTTTTTAATAACAGTCCAGATGAGACTGCCTATTTTCGCATGTTGTTAAATCGTGAAAACATTACAAATGCTGCTGTCATGATTCAACCTTCACTAATATCATACTCGTTCAATTCACTGCCTCAACCAGCATTGTTGGATGTAGCGTCCATTGCAGCTGACCGTATTCTCTTACTGGATTCATATTTCAGTGTTGTCATTTTCCATGGAATGACAATAGCACAATGGCGGAACATGGGTTACCAAAATCAGCCAGAACACCAGGTATACAGTCATGTTCATACTGCTTTTGATCTGGAGTTTAAGTTTAGATGAATGATGTATTTGGAAATGTTTTGCTTCATATTTTGAATGAGAAGGCAGATGTCTTGTTGGGCATGTTGTTGTGATGATATAAGTCTGATCCCTAGTGGAGCTGACATTGTGGCCACATAAACAAAGTGGTTTTGACTAGACTAATTTTCTATTGATTTTTCATATTGAAATGCCCTGACGATACCATTTATATTCTAAGGTTTGCCTGAGAATTTTTAAAGTAACCATCCTTGAATTATTATGCGCCTCAGTCTTTTCTGTATGAATGGAGATCTTGTGGTGGTATCTTGAAGCTCATAATATGAGGGGATGTTTAATTTATTTCAATAAATTCTTCTGTGGGCTTAAGAATCATCTAATGGGTGTTGGAGGTTTTGATCACTTGTTAGTTTATTTTTTTGATCTTATTATGCTTTATCACAGGCATTTGCACAGCTGTTGCAAGCTCCTCATGATGATGCTCAACTTATTATTCGGGATCGTTTCCCTGTTCCAAGATTGGTGGTTTGTGATCAGCATGGATCCCAGGTCTGTATATGATTTCAAATCTGTGCTTGTTGATTATTCATACCAATGCCTTTATGCTTTTTTATTTTAAATTTTAAAAGATTTCTTTCCATTATTGAAACAACCATAAATTTTTTATTAATTCATGACTTTAATGGTGCCACAGTAATTATGAGAAATCTTTCTTGAAGCTAGCTTTGTGATCCCTGAAAATTGGATGCACAAAAAAGTACTCTGTATATTTTATTTTATTTTCTTCATAGAAGAACAAGTAATAATAATGTACAATTTAAAGAATGTGGAGAGTGTTTTGCACATGTGAAAATGGAGTAGCTGATGGAAATTATTCTTTTGTGATAAGTGAATACTGCTGAATGAGGAACCTAAATGGTTTTAGTGCCTTTTTACCCCCTTTTATGGTTTTAAACCTGAGTAGTGAAAAATTCATGGCTAAAGAAATACATTGTGTCCATCTGCTGTCTCTTACTACTTCTGGTTCATTCCTTGAGAGGTGGAATTTTTCATTGTGAGACTAAACATTATAATAATCAATTTTATTTTTGGAAATTTGGGCCTGGTGGTTTCCCTGTATGCACTATGTTTCTTACTTAAAACTGTTGTTTGTATTCCTTAACTGTGGTTTTGTTTTTCAATGACATGCCAACAGGCAAGGTTCTTATTGGCAAAGCTGAACCCATCAGCTACATATAACAACGCCAATGAGATTGCTGCTGGATCAGATGTGATATTCACAGATGATGTGAGTCTTCAAGTGTTCATTGAGCATCTTCAAAGGCTGGCTGTGCAATCTTAGAAGCAGAAAATAGTCACAGGTTCTTTTTAGATTTGGGGAAATTTACTAGTGTGAGTCCTGAATCCCCCTTTTTGTTTTCCTGATGTTCCATTCAGTTCTTTTTCCTTTCTTTCCATTTCTTTTAAAATGGGAGGACAGACCCCACATTACTTGAAAAATAAGGAGATCATATGTCAAATCATTCTTTGGGGTGCCAGGAGGTATTTGATTCCTTAAAAGAATAAGGGACACAAAGATTTTGTTGAGTTCGAACTATCGAGTTACCGAGGAAGAAAGGAAATGTAAGTTAAGAGACATCCCTGCTTCAGCAGTGGAACATTCAGGAGGACATTTTGACAGATACATATTTTTCTTTTCCCTTTTGTATTCAACCAGGTCAGAAGTTTGTGTTTTTTGTGTAATCAAAATTTCAAGTTATATACTGAATGGGGTAATGCTTCTAGGTTAAGTTCTTCAGGAAGGCCAGTTGTTCGTGGGACTTTTTACTCTCCCTCCCTTTCTTGATAGCTTTATAATTCTGTTGGGTTTTTCTCATATTCATAGTTATATTTCGTGTTTAAAGTCATTTGTCTGTATTTTGTTTCGATGGAAGAAAACAATGAGAAATGAGTATATTATAACGATTTTACATTTGTCTTTTATTCCCACGATCTACACTTCCTATCTGATAAGGTCCTAGTTTGGATATCTATTTTGGAAGAGTTGTAGAAGATTCTTGCACTTTGTATGTATGCAAATATTTACATGGTTGGGTCAACAGTATCCTTTATTAGAAAACATTCAATCTCCCTCCGGGAAGGTAATGCAAACGCAATTATTTGCGAGGCTTCAAGGCGCAGCTATTTGATAAGCAAACGACGATCGTCGTGAGAGATCCAAATTCCTTACTTTTAAAGCTCCATTTTCACTTCAAAGGAGCCAATTTAGGGAAAGACATCATGTAGTATTTACTACGATTCTATAATTCACCGAATCAATGGGACCTTAATTCAAGAAATTTAAAAGATGGTTGCAAAATTTTCGATATGGGAAAATGATTGTAAAATCTCATCATCGTTAGATTACTTGGCGTGGAAAAGGAAACTCTAAGCTTGAAGAGAGGAAGTTTGATGCAAATGGGTCAAACCAAAAATTAGTCCTAGATGAGTAAAATTAATAATAAAGAAAGTTGTAGGATATTTGGTGCCATGTTCATCCCTGTAGTGAGATTATATGCTAAATTTGAGAAAGCCCTCTTAAATATATTAGAGCATAAAACTAATGCCTCCTAAATTCTACTGCAATAAAATAACGCAAATTCTTTAAAGAGTTCAATAAGGTGTAGATTAATTAGAGATCTATTTCTTATTTTTTAAAAAATAAAAACAAAAACATAAATATGGTGATTATGGTTGTTCCTGTAAATATACAAGCCGATTGTTTGTGAGGAGAGTAATTTTATTCGATCCCCAATTTTTAACTCTTTAAACCCCATCGCTAATTTAGATGAGGATAGATTACAAATTTTAGTATTTTACTTTGTAAAAATAATCAATCTTCAACCGTAATGTTTGATGAGCGTATAAACTGTAGAGAGCTTGTTGTAATATTCTTAAAGTTCTTCAAAGATGATATTTCACTTGTTGAAAAGATTATTTAAAGAATAGTTCGCTTCGTTTTAAAAGTATTCAAGCATATAATTAATTAATTATTTTTTAATATATGAAAAGAAGAAAAGAGCAAATGAGATAGATTTTTCAACATACTCTGAATGTTGATCATACAGGTGGGGGTGAGGGTGCTGAAAGGGCCGCCATAAGAATTTGGCACAAAGCAAAATTTATCAAAATATGAGAAAGATGAATACTACAAAATTAAAAATTTATCGATTTATCACTTTTTTTAATTACTATATTAAACGTGAAAACGGTTTGTCTGATGATTTATTACCTTCTCAAATAAAAGAAAAGGGGGGTTGAGGAAACTGAAACATGAAACAGAAGAAAAATGATGCAGTCTTATTTTTTTAAATGACAATTTTATCCCAATTTAATTTCAAAATGGGACTCAAGAGTTCGATCGTTGGACCTGCTGAATAGAACTACTCGCACCGAATAGATTGGGCCTCCTACTAAACAAATGGGCCAGCCCAGATCGAGCCGAAATCAAACATTGCGCCATTGTCGTGCATGGGGGCAAATCCAGATCCTTAAAAAAATGTTAGGAGAGGTTTCTGGAACTACCCGTGTTTCTATCAATCTTTAGAACTCTCTAGACACCCCCCAACCCAACCAAATCCTCCCTTCCACGCCCTTCCTGTCTCTTTGGTATAAATATGCCACTTGTACTTAATCTCCGATCACACGAAAAAAAAAATAAAGCTTTCTGCAATCTGCATTGCTCTCTTGAAAAGCCTTATAGGGCATTGTCATCCGCTGTGATTTGATTCAGTTTCGTTTCGGATACAGATTAGCCGGTCTCTGGAGCTATGGATGATGATTTCGAGTTCCCAACCACCAGCAACGTGGATGAGGAGATGGACATGGACATGTCGGAGGACGTGGAGCCGGTGAGCACGACTCTGAAGGTCGGTGAGGAGAAGGAGATTGGGAAGAACGGGCTCAAGAAGAAGCTTGTCAAGGAAGGTCAAGGCTGGGAGACTCCCGGCAGTGGCGATGAAGTCGAAGGTACGTTACCTTCCATTTTTATCTCTTCATGGCAACAAACAGTCGTTAAATTTCCGTTACGTATTAAATAGATTGGTATTGCTTTGTGCACCCAGAATTTTCTTTTTACAACTTGATCGCTTGGGCTGTTTACAATTAAAAATTTTCTCTTTACACCCCTCCGTCTAAAGTGCGCCACTCGTTATTGAAAAGCCCCGACTAATCTGTCAGAAAATTCAAAATACGACTGTTTTCCAGGGTTTTTTTTCCTTCCCAATTTTGGTATTTTGTAAGGGTGTTTTTGGAATTTTTTGGGATTATTGTAAATATTTTATTTTTATCATTTTTTTTACCCTTACGGTGTAAAATGATAAATGTAAGCTTGTAACTAATATAAGATTAATAAAGTAATAGTTGGTTTGGGTAGAGATTTCTATGAAAATAATTAAGCAAAATGTGTCCACAACCCATAATAAAGTCATTTTGTTCTAATCAATTTTCAACAAAAAAAAATTATTGTGATGGTTTTTTTCATTTCGCTAAGGAGAGGTTTTTCAATTGTTATTGATTATTCACAGGTTCATTTTAAAGTTATAAATTATAAATTATTTTATAAAAAATAAAATAAAGAGTCTATCGTATAAAATATTGGGAAAAATTATTTTTGAGGTCAAATAAAATATTATTCCATTCTATTCTATACTAGAAAGATAAAGTTGGTCAGTTTTTTTGGGGAAAAAATGTTTTAAGAGCTGGGACTATTTCACTGTCCCAGCTATGTAGCAAAACCTTTGTAATGTTTACAAATTATTATGTGAACTGGAATTTTGTTTTACATGGCTTCATTTTAATTGATTGATTCTCTTGATGTTTGCAGTGCATTATACTGGGATCTTGCTCGATGGAACCAAGTTTGATTCAAGCCGTGACAGGGGAACACCTTTCAAGTTCAAGCTTGGCCAAGGTAATTTATTTCATAGATTCTCTGAATTTTGAAGCCTTTTTGTTTTGGCCATTTGTTGGAATTGTTACTTGCATTACAAGTTTTGATTGAAGTTAAGTGTAGTTCACAGTTAATGTTTAAAGCAAATTCCATTTAAATTCATGTAAAATTTTGGCATTGCAATTGCAGGACAAGTTATCAAGGGATGGGATGAAGGTATCAAGACTATGAAGAAAGGTGAAAATGCCATCTTCACCATCCCTTCTGAGTTGGCCTATGGTGAATCTGGATCACCCCCTACCATTCCTCCTAATGCAACTCTCCAGTTTGATGTGGAGTTGCTGTCTTGGACGAGCGTCAAGGACATTTGCAAAGATGGAGGAATCTTTAAGAAGATACTTGTGGAAGGGGAGAAATGGGAAAATCCAAAAGACCTGGATGAAGTTTTTGGTAAATTATCTATTTTCATCGCTTGCTCTTGTGTTAAAACTGAACTTGAAGAAAAGTATTTGTCTTTCTCATAATGTTTCATTTTCCTCTGCAGTTAAGTATGAAGCTCGATTGGATGATGGCACTCTTGTCTCAAAATCTGATGGAGTGGAATTTACTGTTGGAGATGGTATATTTCTTGCTTACTTAGTATAAGATTGTTTTCATCTTTAATGCAATCTGAAACAAAATCTAATTGAGTATTTTCTTTGCCTGTAGGGTACTTCTGCCCTGCCTTGCCGATTGCCCTCAAAACGATGAAGAAAGGGGAGAAAGTTCAATTGACTGTGAAACCACAATGTGAGCACTGTTCTTGTGTGTCTGTTCCATTTTTCACTGAACAGAGATATATGTGTTAACATTTTCTGTTTCTGGGATCTTGTAGATGCTTTTGGGGAGAATGGAAGGCCTGCCTCAGGTGATGAGGGTGCAGTGCCTCCAAATGCTACCCTCCAGATAACTCTTGAGTTGGTCTCTTGGAAACCTGTTTCTGATGTTACCAAGGACAAGAAGGTCTTGAAAAAGATCCTCAAAGAGGGAGAGGGATATGAAAGACCGAACGATGGTGCAGTGGTTAAAGGTAATATGACATTGCCTTTTTGGATTCTGATTTGTTATAACTGAGGGAAGTCGTGCAAATCAGATTTTCTAACCGCTCCTTCTCTCTGCCAGTGAAACTGATTGGGAAGTTGCAAGATGGTACAATCTTTGTGAAGAAGGGTCATGATGAAGAGCAGCCATTTGAGTTCAAAACAGATGAGGGTAATGTGGATTTTTTTTTCATAACCTGAATGCTTTGTTAGTGTTGCTTCGTGCCTTAGATAAACTGGGAGTATCTTACCTGCAGAACAAGTCGTTGATGGACTTGATAGAGCTGTTATGACTATGAAGAAAGGGGAGGTTGCTTTGATCACAATTCAGCCAGAATATGGGTTTGGTTCGTCTGATTCACAGCAGGAATTAGCTATTGTTCCTGCCAACTCAACCATATGCTATGAAGTTGAGATGGTGTCGTTTGTCAAGGTTAGTGTGGGGCAGTGCCTATACCTGTATAATATGATTTTCTAACTTTAGGATGGGAGATGATCTATGATGTCTCAAATTTTGTGCTGCAGGAGAAAGAATCTTGGGACATGAACAACCAGGAGAAGATTGAAGCAGCTGGGAAGAAAAAGGAAGAAGGAAACGCATTGTTTAAGGCTGGTAAATATCAAAAAGCCTCAAAGAGATATGAAAAGGTATATTACTACAGAGTCTACAAAAACACTTGTTTAATTTTATTTTTCGTTTATTTTTCTTGGGTGACATGCTTGGTAAAATCTTGTGTACTGTTGTTTGACCACTTTGAGTGGAATTTTTGTTTGATTGCAGGCTGTTAAGTACATAGAATATGACTCTTCTTTCAGTGACGAGGAGAAACAGCAGGCCAAGGCGCTGAAAATTTCCTGCAATCTGAACAATGCTGCTTGCAAGCTGAAACTTAAGGACTACAAGCAGGCAGAGAAGCTGTGCACTAAAGTGTTAGAACTTGATAGCAGGAATGTCAAAGCTCTGTATAGGAGGGCACAAGCATACATTCAACTTGTTGATTTGGATTTGGCTGAATTGGACATCAAGAAAGCCCTGGAGATAGACCCTGACAATCGGTATGTTGTCAATTACATGTTCTGCTTTCACTGTCTATCTCGTTAGGATTTGAGAATGGATATATCTTTTTATGCTGACTTGAATTTATCTTTTTTCCAACAGGGAAGTGAAAATGGAGTACAGGCAATTGAAAGAGAGAGTGAGGGAATACAACAAGAAAGACGCACAATTTTATGGCAACATCTTTTCAAAGATGTTGGACCAAGCGAAATCATCCGTAAGTTAATAAACGCTTATCGCTAATATTGCCTTGTTTTGTATTATTATCTGAGTTTGTAGTATTCCTTTCTGATTGATTTTGCGAGATGTGAAAATGCAGGGTGCGGCAGCAAAGCCTGAGCCAGCACCAATGGCAATTGATAGCACGGCATGATGACAATTCAACATTTTCTCTCGTTGCTGTTTCTCTTTCTGTGTGTTAAGATAGATAAGAGTTAAGGTCGCGAGTCTCTGTGTTGAGTATCAATGGAGTGTGATTAAAAGCCAATTGGGGGATAATTTTTGATGTAAAATGCATGGCTTAGAATTAATTGAAATCGAGTCATGTATTGTACGGTCTTGTAGTGTCTAATCAAAGATAATCTGGTTCGTTGTTGTGGTTAAGCATTCTGCTATTCTTTACTGCCCCCGCAGACACTAATTGTTTAAGACTAATTGTTTAAGACTAATTTTGCCGTAGATTAATTGCTGACTTGCTGCCAGTCTGGGCAATTGGAAATGGACGGATGAATAAACAGTGCAGCGGGGAGCGCATTTATTCAACTCTAATTGGTTCAACCTAAGAAAAATGGTAAAACATTGATGGCCACCTCCATGTTTTCAAAATCGGAAGAAGTCCAAAAGCACCCTTTTAAGATGGGTATCTCTTAAAATTCCGGGTCTGAAATATTGTACGCCTTCCTTGCTGTTAATCTATCGAAAGTTTTATTATTATGCCAATAAAAATATTGATGAAATTATCACCTCATCTTAATACTAAAATAGTGCATTAAAATTTTGTCCAGTTTTGAATAAAAAATTTAAATCTAAAGTAATACATATACATATATACACATATACATATATATATGCATGGTGAAGAAGGTTAGGGATGACAAAAATCTTAATTGGAATAGAGGTAATTGGAATAGAGGTTGAAGGGAATTTGGGGATGCTCTAAATCAGAATCGCCGATGAGAAGGCCCTCATCCTTATAATCTGCAATATATTAAAAAAGAAGAAGATACTACACTTTTTCATATTTACTTGTTAGTATTGTCAATCTAGTTTAAAATGTAAAAATATATTTGTGATAAATTATTAAAAAACTTTTTGGGTTAACAAATATTTGTAGTTAATACTTTCTATTTAGGTTTTTTTTGTTATAAATATTTTTTTTTCCTAGTATTAATTAGCAGCACTACGGTTGTATGTGATTATCGATTATATATGTAATTTTATTCTTTTTGTAGTTAATATTTGAAATATTTCTATTATTATTGCATGGTAATAATTGTTAAGAAAAAGATAAGTTTAATAATGTCAAACTGTAAAGCAAGTTAATGACACTGTTGGGGTGGATTAGGGATTGGATGTCTTTTTCTATTTGGAGAATTCCATACCTGTAAGGGGGGGCTAGGGTAGGGATGAGGATGTCTTTGTTTATTGTAAATGGGCATCATTGCCATGTAGGTTTAACCATAAATTTAAACTTTCAAGGGATAAAGCATTATTGAGATTGAAAGTAACGATGCAGATGTGACAAGCAGTATCCTAAGGGTGATTGTAACATCTAGAGGGGGTGTGTTATGTGCTGCAGCTCAGGAACTAATTACGGGTTCTTTATCACTTTTATTTGGTTTTTAAGTTACGGTATATGGTATATACAATTTTGTATATAGAGTATTCGAATTAATATAAATCTTATAATTATTGAAGGAGCAAAAAATTTTACATCAAGTTGGACTAGATTACCAGTTGATTCTCATCTCCATTACTCAAACAGTGGCTGAATGAATACAGTAGTATCTTTGGATCAACACAGCTTTGTCAGAGAGAGGGGAGACGGGTACCTACAAAGACACTTTGATGTCAAAGTCAGGTCCCGAATTTTGTAGAAATAATCATGGGTTAGATAATCAGAACAGAACTGAATCCAAGCAAGAATCCATAATCCAACTGAAAATAAATAAAAAATTGAAGAAGAAGAAAGACGCGAAAGCTCTATAGAGAGAGTTTTATGTGTATAGTGGTGTGTTCTTGGCTGAATCTCTTTTTAAAAATGATTTTCCCTCTATTTATCTTCATTACAACCTCCCATCACCTTTTCCAAGGCCATTCTTAAGCTCCCCCTTTACTTGTGACCTCTCACCATTCTTTGATTACTTTCTACAGCATTTATTCCTCTTTTGGCCCTCTTCTCTTGAGAACTTTGCCTTTTGACCTTCATCACATCTTCAGCCCCTTGGTTGAGCCTGTAGCTAGCTATTTTTCCCTATTCCCAACTTTTATTCTCATTATTACCTGCTATATAAAGATCCGTTTTTCTTCCTTGTCCAGTGCTCATGGTTTCTCTTTGCACACATAAATGCTAGCAGTTTTTTGTCTTTCTTTATTGATTTTCCCACTTGTTTGTCTCTTTCGAGCATATAAAAGTAAGTGGATGGGCTAATGAGTTGAATTATGAAGGCTAGGTTAGTAGAAATTTGAATGGGCATCCATGAAGTTATATTCCAAGCCATGACAGGCCAGGCTTTGGTTTGTTTTTGGGCTCGGGTCCTAATGCCAAAATTATTCCTTTTATTTGACCCTATTTTTTAGACATGAGCCAAATTGAGTTAAAAGCCCATGTGCAAAAAATCAATCTTTTTGTCTTTTGGCTATTTGAACACTTGGACCACCTCTGGCCCATCTTGTTCTCGTAATTTATCTCTAAAGAACTTCATAATACCCCCATACGGGGGCTAAGACTTCTTATATGCCTCATGTTGGGCCTAGGCGGGGGTTCGCTAGCTTACAAAGTGATTTTTCCAACATCATAATTACTTTGTAGGGTTTGCCCCGGTTTGGGGTCCTTTGTTTGCCGGTACTCCACAAGGGCCTTCCCTTTCTAGCCAATCTGCTCCTCCTGTACCTAGATGTTTAGGGCATGTTAAAGATGCCCTCCAAATGTTAGGCACTCCACAATCTTTCCCTTTCCGATTTGAGTACCATTGTAATTTGTTTCCCTTGTTCCCAAATACCTTAGACTTGTCTTGGGTCATTCTTGAATTTGACACCCAGTATTTTGTTCCCTTATGTTCCCAAACACTTTAAACCTGTTGATAGGTGTCTATTTATGTATTACTTTCATATTAATTTGTCCATGTTTCTTTGCTATATTCCTTGGTATTTTTATGGTTTTGTGTGGTTTTGATGTTTGTAGGAGTTTTGGAGCAACTTGCACAAAAATGGAGTAAAACCCTTCATTTTCACCTCTGCTAGTCAACCATCTTCTCGGATTTAATTGTATTGATATACAATGAACCCGATGACATATTATATACCGTTGGAAAGCTCTCGAAGTCTATTTTCTGGAGAAATTTACGGTTTATAAATCCATTCAGTGTACCAAAAGTTGTAATCAAAACAGTGTGAGAAGTATAGAAATGTAATTCCACAAATCACTGTAGCATGTATAATACGGGACACTGTAGCAGGTTACTGTAGCAGAGTATTTAAACACATTTTAGGGTTTTATTTTCATAACTTGAAGAGGGGAGAACGTGGTGGAGGCTGCAGCTCTGGAATTCTTTCATCTCTTGGAGTTCTTGAAGGAGAAAGGAAGCTTGGAAAGAGGAAGAACTACAATCCAAAGAGAATTACATCAAATTTACTAAGTTTTTCCCTTCCCTTTCATTTTCTGGAATGTCTCCATGTTGTATTGTATTTACCACGTTCTTAAACATGTGTAACTGAATCTGAATTGGTTGAGGGTGATTTCAAAGCCCCTGATATGGTTTTTGTAAGTTGATTGTGCAAGAAGTTGTTATCCAATTCTCTAATTGAATTTGCTTGTATTTTCCTATATCTAATGCTTATGATTGCTTGCTGGATTGTATTTCGAATGGCCAACTGAATATAATCTGGTTGTTGTCTATTGCTAGACTAGAAATCTTGATCCGTAATTGTCTTGAATTTCTAATCCTTAGTAGCAAAATTGTGATCAGAGATTGCAATTGGAGAATACAACCTAAGTTAAATAATCCGAGCTTGTGTGTTTATTGCTTAGATCAACCTATCTTTCTTATCGTAATGCATCCATTGAATTAAATTTAGAGAGCTTGTTCTAGGTTGTTTAATGGATAGAGATTAAATAAAGAGCCTGTTTTATTTAACAACAAAGTAAGGAAAGATTGGGATAACAGAGCTTGTTGTTATCTACGGTTGATAATTTCAATGGTGTAATTGGATGACAATTCTACAATTAATTCGCAAATCCATATCTTGTGGTAGAGAAGGATCCCTTAAACAGGTTACTCTCATTGATTTTTCACTCTATTTTACTTTGCGTTGTTTTATTGTGCATTTACATTAATATTTCATTTAGTTAATCCATCAACAAAACCCCCCCATTTATCTATTATTGTTGTAAAATAACAAATTCAATTAAAATCAATCCTCGTGGGAACGATATCTTACTTATCACTTTATTACTTGTGCGACTAATATACTTGCTAGTTTCGAACGCATCACCTGTTTGAGGTCTTCTTTAATTTGGGCATTTTGTATTCAGGTTCCCTTATTCCCCAATGCTTTGGACTTGTTTGAGGTCCTCTTTGATTCAAGCATTTTACATCCACGTCCCTCCTGTTCCCAAATGCTTTGGACCTGCTCGAGGTCTCTCTTACGTTATACACTTATTAATTTGGCCACTCACTAGTTCGATTCCCTTTTGTTCCTAAATGCTTGGGGTCTGTCTGGATTCCCCCATGATTTAGGCATTTACTAATCCTGTTTCTCTTTGTTCCTAAATGTTTGGCGTTTATCTTGTTCCTTCCAATTTAGGCATTTAGTGTTCTAATCTCCCTTATTCCCAAATGCTTTGGACCTGATCAAGGTCCTCTTTGATTTGAGCACTTAGTATTTTGAATCTCCTTATTCTTAAATACTCTGGATCTGATAGGGACCTCTTGATTTAGGCACTTGGACCTCCAATGCCTTAGACACAGTAGGGACCTCTTGATTTGGACACTCAAAACCCTTAAATGATTTGGACTCGACATGAACCCCTTGATTTGGGCACTCACACCCCAAATGCCTTGGACTCGATAGGGACCCTTTGATTTGGACACTCAGAACCCCCCAAATGCTTTGGTTTTAACAGGAATCCATTGATTTAGGCACTCAGATCCCAAATGCCTTGGACCCGATATGGACCCTTTCATTTGGACACACAGAACGTCCAAATGCCTTGGCCCCAATAAGAACCCTTTGATTTGGGCACTCAAAACCCCTAAATGCCTTGGTCCCGACAAGATGATTTGGGCATACAATTTATAGTACAGAAATAATTAACCAGTAAACATTTTCACACATTTTTCTGCACAAAAAACACTGCTATATTCCCCTTACTCTCTTTGGGCCTATTTGAATTATATAGTTATGCGCATAAAAAGGTTCTACATACAATTTTCATATTAAAGTCATACAAAACTTCATATGTGACAACCCTAAGACATAGTATATGCATGCTCCTATCAAGCATAATATTTCCTAAGTTAAAGAGTGTCCCAAGGTTTAGAAATTTGCCTACAATCCAATGTGGCCAAGAGGTAAGATCCCTTGCCAAGTCCTTCTAGCTCTGTCATAGTACTTCCTAATCTAGATTTGCTTTGGTCACCACCATTCGATCTGGTTGGGCTCTGGTTACATAGCCTGATTTTCCTGTATGGTATAGATATGTTTTTCGCCATTAATTTCTACTATATACCTTACTTTAGGCCCCTTTGTTCCTGTCCTGCCACTGTTACATGTTATCGTAAGGTTTTTCTTTACTCTTGCTCAACTTCCCCTGGGTCTTAACCAACCCAAGATTTTAACCACGCCCAAGGTTTTCACCAAGCAGTGGCTAACCTATCATTGTAATTCAAAGTCAAAAGCCCAATTATGACCTTAAGCCCGGACCACTACCCAACTCTAGCATGCTGATGAAAGAAAAGCAAAGGGAAGGAGACATGCGTTGATGGAGTTTCACATGGGTGAGAGAGAAATGGCAAGGAAGCAGATCCAAGGTTTTAGAAGCAATACAAGGAAGAGACTAGTGGATATAAGTTGGAGATGATCCGATTATGAGGATAGTCAGCTTTGTACAATGGACTACAATTGGAATACAAGTAGAGAACAACATAGAGGACGTGAACTTTCCAGAGAAGCCATTCCAAAAAGGAGGTAATTCAACTAGAGGCAGCCATAAAAAGATACTGATGTAAGGGCGTGGAGCTCAAGATTGGACCAAACAAGGAGGAAGAGGGACATAAGCTCCCATCGAGCTCCACGTAGGGGACAGAACACTCAACTTAACCTTATTTCAATTTTCTCTCTCTAGAACTCCCTTGTTTTCTACTTATACACATACAAACTGTTTGATTACCGCTAGCCGGAGTCCTGACTTAAGAGTTAAAGTGCCTTTTGCAGGTACCACCCTATGAGTTGCCAGAGAGTCGCCAGAGAGTTAGACAAACAAAGGTAGTTACTGTGTTGCCAAAGGTTGTAGATGGGCAGGAAGGCAGCTACGTGCAGCAAAAATTGGCTCCTTCAATTATATTCCAAGCCATGATAGGCCAGGCCTTAGGTAGTTTTTAGGCTTAGGCCCTAGTGCCAAAATTATTCTCTTTCAACTATATAGTGGATCTATGTGCTATTTTTCTATCATTTTTTTATCTCAAATTTATTAAAATTTATGTTTTTTTTAATAATATCTTTTATAAAATGACTTCCAAAATATGAGCCACCAGCTAGAAAACTAAGACTTACTCACTGGCCACCACATCATCGCTCGCGTCATGACTCAAGTTACCTTCAAAGCTCACGAGTCATTGAGTCACAACTCTCTCGGCACGACAACTATTCACGAGTCCCATTGCTTCTTTTCAAAACTCATTTTCTCAGTTTTCTCCTCTCATCTCTCACTATGTACTTCTCTTTCCATTTTTTTCTTAACTTTTTATCCTACTGAAATTATTTTAATTTAAATGAGTGATTGAATATATTAATAACGAGTTGGCTCATTTTTCAAGTACCATTTCACTCTAGATTTCTAAATATTGATAATTCATATGAGTGTTGTGTACAATTGTTAGTGTTGAATGACAATACCAATATTTCAATTGTTTATAGCTTTATCTCTGAAGGAGTAGTATCTGGCCTTCAAGCCCAGCCCAAGGTGCTTCACCCAGTAATAACCAATCCTTCATTATATTCAAAGCCAAAGGCCCAATTGTGATCTCAAGCGTGGCCCATCACCCAATTCTATCATGTAGATGAAAGAAAAGTAAAGAAAGGAAGAGGGCAGTGATGGAGCTTCACGTGGGTGAGAGGAAAAAGAAAGGAAGCAGATCCAAGGTTCTGGAAGCTATACAAGAGAGAGACCAGCGAATATAAGTTGGAGATTATCTGGTTATGGGAGTAGCCAGCTTTGTACAGTGGATTAAAAGTGAATTACATGCAGAGAACAGCATGGGGGACGTGACCCTAAGCTTCCCAGATAAGCAATTCCAAAAAAGGAAAGCAAATTAGTTAGAGGTTGCCAGAAAAGAGGTATTGATGGTAAGGGTGAGGAGCTTGAGAAGGGACCATGGGAGGAAGAACGAAATCATAAAGTTCCCTCCAAGCTCCACGTAGGGGAGACAACTTCATCTCACTACAACTTCTCACTCTTTCTGTCTAAAATTTCTTTATTCTTCGTCTAATATACTTTGTCCTATTTTGTCCATCGAGATGCTGACTTGGGCATCGGAGTATGTTTTGCAGGTACCACCCCTGGAGTTTCCCAAGAATTATTTGAGTGCTGGTTAGACAGAGGAACTTGTTGGGCTACTGGATGTTCATGTGGGTCTAGAATGGTAGCCAATCCAGTCCTGTATGAGTGGAGTCAGTTTCTTCAACTAGTGCCGTTTGTGGGAAAAAACTTTTTGTTATTAGAGGAATCGAGATTTTGAATGAAACTCCTCAAGACGTTGTCGAATGAGAAACTGTCATTTGAACTCGACTTCGAGGTTAAAATGGTAGTCTCAAATCGGAACACCTCTATGATGGAAGAAGATGTAGCTCATAACCCACGTACGGGTAAAAGGATATCCCAACCGGAGGGAAACTAAGGTGGGATTGACCCAATTACAGCAGACTTAAGAAAACAACTAGAGTAATCTAGAAAGGAAAATATGGAGCTCTTTAGGAAGATGGTAAGGAGGAAACGTGATGGAGAAGAGGCCCACGAAGAATGGGAGAGCGAGAGTACAACCGAATGTAGGAAAACCCCTCCTCCACCAAGTCAAGAAGTAGAGAAAGGTAGTGGAAACCCTAAACAGAACCCTAACCCAACTAGGAAAAATGCCCATAATATAAACCAGGAGATGTTTGACATGGTTATGGTAGAGCTGAACCATATGGCGGAAAATAACATGAAAAACATAGCCACAACCAACCCTCTTAACCCACTTATCTCACTGTACAGAGAATAAACCAAACTCCCTTTTTTGATCACATAAACAACATTTTAAACAATAAAAGTTTACCATGCCTGCCCTAAAACTATTTAACAGGAAAGGAGACCCAAGAGAGCACCTTTTTCATTACTACCAACAAATGTCCTTAGAAACCTTTAATGATGTACTATTTTGCAAAGTTTTTCATGCGACGCTAAGCGGGTCAACTCTGAGGTAGTTTAGGCTGCTACCACCAAGGTTAATTACTAACTTTAATAAATTAACATGGGTGGTCCTCTTTCAGTACCTCAGGAATATAAGGCAACCAAGGACTATCACAGGCCTTAATTCCTTAAAACAAGCTTAAGGAGAGAAGTTGGGTGAGTTTACGACCAAGTTCAACAACAAGCTCAGTGAAATGGAAAAATATGACTCAGAGGTAGCAGCTGGTGCTTTCAAATATGCGGTGATGACCAAAACCAAATTTCATCAGTATTTGATTCGAAAAGGCATAAGAAAGATAGAGGAAATCACAGCCAAGGTAGAAGGATGGATTCGATTGGAAGAAGAGGAAGTTGCCTTACAACATAAAACTGGTTTGGCAGTAAGAGGGGAACAAAACATGGAACAACTATTTGTAGGATGAAAAAGAAGGAGAATAGAACCTAAACAAAGAGACCAAAAGTGGCAGAGGTTAAATACAGGGAGACAAAAGCTCCCTTTAATACCATTAAAGGCTTTAATTGTATAAATTTGCTAGGAGAATAAGGATAGAGGCATTTTTAGGACACCTAAACTCTATCGGAAGGGTCCACCCAAGACAAGAGTGCATATGGCTTATTCCATGAAAACTATGGGCACTTTACAAGAGATTGTAGAAATCTCAGAACCCAGATAGAGATAATGACCAGAAAGAAGATGTTGACTGTTGTATTACAGAAGATCTATGAGAAGTTGAGCATGAGCAAGGACAAAACTTACGACTACTTATAATAATGGTAGGACTAGGAACAAAGGGGCCTAAAGTAAGGTATATAGCAAAAATTAATGGTAGAAAACATATCTATACAATTCGTGAAAAATCAAGCTATGTGGCAAGGGCCCAACCTGATTAGATGGTGGTGACCAAAATAAATGTAGATTGGGAAGGACTATGATAGAGCAAAGGACTTAGGCAAAGGATCTCACCTCTTCGTTACGTTGGATTGTAAGCAAATTTCTGAACCTTGAGACACTCTACAGTTTAGAAAATAATATGTTTGATATGAGGTTGCATGTACTGTGCCTTGGGGAAGTCATATATAAAGCTTTTTATATGACTCTAACACAAGAAATTGTGTATAGAAACTTTTTTATGCTCATAACTGTAGACGTACATGGTTTAGATTATCCCAAGGGAAGTGAAATAGAATTTTTTGTGCAAAAACTATGTGAGAATGGTTGTAGGATAATATTTTTACTGTTCGTTGAATGCCCAAATCTTAGGGTTCCTATCGCCACTAAAGCATTGGAGGTTCTGATTACCCAAATCAAGAGATTCCTTTCGGGATCAAGGCATTTGGGGTTATGAGCAGGGTATGAGTACTCAAATCAGGGGGTTCCAATGAGGACCAGAGCATTTGGGGTTTTGAGTGCCCAAATCAAAAGGTTCCTATCATGACCAAGGCATTTGGGGTTATGAGTAGATTCTAAGTGCCCAAATCAAGCAGTTCTTATCGGGACTAAAGCATTTGGGTTCTGAGTACCCAAATCAATGGGTTCTTGTCAGACCAAGACATTTAGGGTTTTGAGTAGATTCTTAGTGCCCAAATCAAGGGGTTCGTGCCAGGATCAAGGCATTTGAGGTTCTGATTGGGTTCTGAATGCCCAAATCAAAGGGGACCTTGTTAGGTCTCAAGCATTTGGGAATAAAAGGGGATCAAAATGTCGAGTGTCCAAATCAAGGGTCCTTATCGGGTCCAAAGCATTTGGAGGTTCTAAATGCCCAAATCAAAGGGGACCTCGGTTAGGTCTCAAGCATTTGGAAACAAGATGGATTATAATATTGAATGCCCAAATCAAAGGGGACCCTGCTCAGGTCTCAGGCATTTGAGAATAAGGGGGGATCAAAATATTGAGTGTCCAAATGAAGGGTCCCTATCAGGTCCAAAGCATTTGGGGTTCTGAATGCCCAAACCAAAGGGGACCTCGATTAGGTCTCAAGGATTTGAGAACAAGAAGGATCAGAATATTGGATGTCCAAATCAAAGAAGACCTTTGTCTAGTCCAAAGCACTTGGAAACGAAAGGGATAAGAATATTAAATGCCCAATTCAATGGGGTCTAGGAATAAGAAATATCAGAATGCTTGGTGCTTAAATCGAGAGTAATCAAGAAAGACTTCAAGCATTTAGGGAAAAAAAACAGAAAAATAGGATTACAAAATGCCTAAATCATGGGGAAGTACAAACAGACCCTAAGCATTTAGGAACAAAAGGGAATCAAACTAATGAGTGCCAAATCCACAGGTCCGAGTCAGGTCCAAGGCATTTGAGGGCACTTGGGCACATTTGGGAGATAGATTACAATAGTACTTAAATCAAAGGGAAAACGATTGCGGAGTGCCCAAGGTCTAGGGGGCATCTTTAGTAGGCCCTAAGCATTTGCATACAAGAGGAGCAAATTGGTTGGAAGAGGATAGACCCTTATGAAGTATGGCCAAACAAATGATGCCAAACTGGGGTAGACCTTTACAAAATAACTTCAATGTTAAAAAAAAATCACTTGGAGAGTCAGTAAACCTCGTCTAGCCTTAACAAGGGGCATACAAGAAATTTTAACGCTAATGTGTAGGCATCTTGAAGTTTTTTAAAGAGATAAAGTGCGAGAATAATGGGGGTTTAGAGGCAGTCTAAGGGTTCAAAGGACCAAAAAAAAACCATAATGATTGATTTTTTTGCACATGGGCCTTTGGCTCAATTAGGCCCATGTCTAAAAAATGGGGGCAAATAAAGAGGTAATATCTAGCCTTAAAGCCTAGCCCAAGATGCTTTACCCAGTAATGACCAACCCTTCATTATAATTCAAAGCCAAAGGCCCAATTGTGATCCGTCGACCAATTCTATCATGTTAAGTAAAGAAAGGGAGACGAGCAGTGATGGAGCTTCACGTGGGTGAGAGGGAAAAAGCAAGGAAGCAGATCCAAGGTTTTGGAAGCTATACAAGAGAGAGACCAGTGGATATAAGTCAGAGATTATCTGGTTATAGGAGTAGCCAGCTTTGTAAAGTGGATTAGAAGTGAATTGCAGGTAGAGAACAGCAGGGGGGACGTGACCTTGAGTTTCCCAGAGAAGCAATTCCAGAAAAGGCAAGCAAATCAGTTGGAGGCAGCCAGAAAATGGGTATTGACGGTAAGGGTGAGGAGCTCAAGGAGGGATCATGGAAGAAGGAATGAAATTGTAAAGTTCCCCTCTAGCTCCACACAGGGGAGACAACTTCATCTCATTATAACTTCTCACTCTCCCTGTCTAAAATTTCTTTATTCTTTGTCTAATATACTTTGTCCGATTCTGTCCACCAGGATGCCGACTTGGGTGTCGGAGTACCATTTGTATGTACCACCCCTGGAGTTTCCTAAGAACTATTCGACTGCTGGTTAGACAGAAGAGCTTGTTGGGCTACTAGATATTCATGGGGGTCTAGAATGGCAGCTGATCCAGTCCTGTATGAGTGGAGCAAACATCGATTCCTTCAATCTCCTAATCCAATTAAATTTAATTTGTTTTACTTTTGTTGTTAATCATTGTCAATTTAGTTTACTTTACTTCTATATTGAATAAAAGTACCAATATTCCGTTTCGGTCATTGGCAATTTAATTAGTTTTTAGTTTTAGTTGTTCACAGAAATTAACAAAAAGCCAAATATATAAATAAAATCGGTTTAAAGGTTTGGTGAAAATTGATTATTACCTTTCGGAGGGTGTGTTTCTGCTGAGGGTCTAACTAGGGGTGTTGCTATATAAAATTTTGTACACGTGGGATTCAAACTAATAGTTAAATCTTATAATTATATAGTGCATTTATCATTCTATTTTGTATCATAGATATATATATATATATATATATCAAATTTATTAAACTTCATGTCTTTTTAATAATATCACTTACAAGATGACTTTTAAAATATATATTTATGTCGTCTATTTTTGAATATATAAAATCGCTACGAAACTAATAGTAATATTTATGAGGATAATTTTGTATTATAATCAATATAAGTGATGTCTCATTAGCATTTATTCATTAAATCTTATCATGCTACATCAAACTATTTATTTAGATAAATTCTTATAAAATTTTAGAAAGAATAATATTGTTTTATATTATATATTTTGAAAATTCTTGAAAGAATTCACTTATAAAATATATTATTTTACTCTTTTTAATTACATATAAGACAAGGCTATTAAATGCATAAGAGATGTCAAATTAATTATACTCTATTTTTTAAAATGAATTTATATACATATATAATCAAATTGAATAGTTTTTGGTGTACTGATATGCATTTCTCAATATATCTTACTTGAATCGGAGGATTCATTCTTCTCCTTTTCATGCTCATCCTTTGAAGCATTCACGCAAACACATGGGTGGTGCTATTGTTTGTAACGTTTGTTCCACTAAACCGTGGTACCAAAGCTGTTCTTTTATTTGGTTTTTTATGTGTTAAAAAAATTTGGCCAAATTGCAGCTGTAATTTGTAGAAAGAAAATGAGACACATCAAGTCTTCAGGGTTTGTCTCTGAAGTTAGTTGAGGGTGATTGTAATGGAACAAATTGGTGGAGAAAGGTATGCTTTTGATTATATTCTGTCTGCATTTTTGAGAAGTTTTGATGACTTAAAGACAGATGCAATAGTTATAGTTTTACTGTCTATAGCGTCATATGGTTACTCCATTTCATGAGTTTGTGACCTGCACCAGTTTGGTTACCTGTTTTCACTTTAAAAGATTTGTATTGACAGAGTGAAGAGGATACAAGAGTGGAACACAGGATATCAGAGCTCCAACCCTTGAAATAGGGGAGGGTTGAAGGAGGTACATTTTTATTTATGGTAACACTTATTCACTCCACTCCATATACCCAAAGAGCACCTTTAGGGAACAAAGCATATACAAATTAGTTAGTATAATTCTCTATCATTATAAACAAAAACCTTCACTCCCCCAAGTGTCAAGCACCCCAAAACACTAACAAGTAACAACCCCTTTCCAATTAAATTTGATGGAGAGAGAGGAGTCTTGAAATGTCTTATGAATTTGTATAAATTAATGCTCACAGAGATGCTAGGAAACAAGTCCTATCCCATAGGATGTTAACCTTCTTTTTCCTTCTAAAAAAAGTGGCAAATTGCTTCTTGTACACTGAAAGTAGAGATTAAGGGTTGTAATTTGGATCACGACACGCGACCACGACTAGAATACGATACGAACACGATATACGATTAATAAATGGATCGGATTCGTATTGAGAGTGTTCAACACGTCAATCTATTTAATAACACGAATAGTTAAATATATCTTGTCAATTCTTAATATGCAAACTCATTTAATGATATGAATTTTTACCTACTTAAAAATATATTATAAAACTGAAAATTTTATGTTATAAAGCAAATCAATTTATGTAATAGTAAAATATGATGATTTTAATAATTTTTTATACTACCAATTATTTATATTCTAAAAATAATGTTGATTGATATAAATATATAGAATATGATATATTATGTATAATTATATTAAATAATTACGTAAATTATGTGAATTAAATATGACACGATTACAACACATAATTGACTTGTTTAATAACTGTGTCAAATATGTATTTTATGTCTCGATATAAATAATTAAATGAATCAATACGCGTAACACGAATTACCACCCCTAGTAAAGCTAAACCAACACATTTATATAGGTCTGTTGCTTTCTCTCCTCTATAGAAGGTGCGTACATTTTCCACTAGCATATCAACGTGAAAGAAGCGATCTGCCGTCTCTGAGTTTTCTTTGCACAAACTACACTATTATGGATATAAATTCTTCTCGTCTACTTTTCCTTCATAACACAAGAAATTATTTGAAGGATTCGTGTAACCTTCCTCACATAATTTCCTATCACAGGATTTGCATGAGTATTTTCTAATTCTTCTGGGAATGGCTACGTACTAATACATAAAAAAAATATATATAAAAATTATAAATAAGTGAATAAAAGTTGTAAATAATTATATAAAAGTGTAAGTTATAATTATATAAAAGTTATAAATTAATAAATAAAAATTATATGTATAATTTTTATTTTATTTATTTATAATTTTTAAAAATTAATGTGTGATATATTATATACATCGAAGCAATTCCCAATTCTTGTACTTCTTTTGTTTTGTGATAGCAAGTAAGAGATACTTATGTGGACCAGATATACGTATTTGGCTGGAATTTTACATTGTGATAAATGATATAAACTATAATTCTATAATACAAATCAATGCTATCATGTTTGATGCGCTGTATAACAATGTGTAGGATAGCATAAATTTATTTGGCTTGGATTGGATTGAATAGTATAGAATAAGATTATATAATATATAATACTATACTATGTTTGGTAGAGTATTATATTAGATAAAACATAAATAAAAAAATTATAATATGAAAAGTTTAATTTAAATAAAAAATAAATTTAAATAATAGTTAAAATTATTTTTAAAATAAAAACTGAATTATTAATTTTTTATTTATTTAAACTTGATAAAAATAGAACAAATGAGATTTCTAGAAATCTCATGCAACCATCTTAGGTTTATAAAGTATCATACACCTTCCTGACCATCAATCTCCTTCAGGTTTTATGTTATGTGTGTCAATAAAATTAATATATTGATGAAATTGTCCTCTGACCTTAATATAAAAGAGTGTTAAATCAAAATATCTAGAATACATATTAAATAGGTGTAATTTTTTTAAATATTAATAAAAATTAAAAAAAATAAGAGAAGTCCATTGGAAGTCATTAACTATAAATCAGAATAAAAATTCATTCCCAATCTTATCTAAGAAGAGAAAAAAATATATAAAATGAAACAAAGCTATTATTAATACCATTTCTCAAATTAAAAAATGGTTTTTACCTTGATAGAGTTTTCTTTCAATTATTGACCACAACAATTAATTAAAAATGTTCTCCAAAATTTTTCTAAAGTGTTTGGTGGTATATTTTTCTAATTTTTTAATAAAATTATTAATACTAAATTAATAATTATTTTTATTATAGTTGTTTAATATGAGTTCTATTAATTATTGATTTAATATATCTTTTTTAATATTAAAGTTAATTAATGATAATTTCATTAATATATTAATACTAAAGACTGATGAAAACTTAATATGGCTATGTAGGATTTCAAGAAACTTAAAGGGATATTTGTGCTTCTATATATCAAATATCCAAATTATCCTTCACCAAACCAAATTAAAATTAAAATCTGGAACTAACTTGTCACTTTCAAGTCTGAATGTCTTTAACTAACAGTTAATCCAAACCTTAATGGTGTTTATAAACTTCTCCCACTAATGTTATATATCCTTACTCTATATCAATGCCAACTTCATTAAATAACTAATGATTCATCCCTATTTGTTTTCTCACGTTCTTTTCTGGTAGGAGTGACAAAATATCTTCTTCCAAAGAGATAAAAAGTTGACATTCATATATAAAGTGGGTTTGTTGGATATATAATTGTAAAGGCAAAATTTGTAGATATCACGTGGCGTAATCTCAAGACTTGAGTTATTTCCTTGTATTTGTTGCTTTTTAAATTTGGGAAAACAAACCCATAATTTTGTAAGAATTCTCTGGATAGGACTATGTTGTAGTCTTGTATGAATAACAATCCTGCAAAAGGATGGTGTTAGGAGAATTATAAGACTTAGATCTCTCATGAAGTCTACTACTTACCCTTCTAATATACATGATGTAGTGAATATCGAAAGTGACAACTCGTATTTCCTTGAATTTAAGCCACAGGAGAGTACATGACATAAATCTATAATCCAGCAATTTAGTGAAAAAGATCCTACAACAAAACGCTTACGCACACTGATCAGTGTCTTGGGTGATGATAAACTCACCTTATTTTGTTATCTATTATATAAATTCTAACAGTTACTATGCACCTATACATTGGACACAACATCTCCTCATTTGAAATCTTTTCATGTGAATTTCCCTTTTGCTACCACCAATAAGCCACCAAACAATGAGAGCTCAAAAAATGTTTTGAATCAGCTTGTCATTAATATTCCTAGTGGTATCATTGCTGAAACCATGTTTCCTTTGAGCAGTAAAATAGACAATTTTAGAGAATTCAGTATTTCTGTAGAAACAGTTGATATTCTAGAAGATATTTTTTAGGCTAAAGGGAATTTCATAGCTAGGTGAAAAGCTAGTTTTCTGGTCAAAAACCAAATCATCTTAAGACTTGGCATTACATTCCTCACTTTGTGCCTAACCGCTACTAGTGAAATAACCTATAAGATGCTTTTAGCATAGGGCAATGCATGTTTAGAAGAAATTGAAGCAGGCTTTAATGTGAAGTTTTAGAAAGACCAACTGACTAAGCTTGCACATCTTATCACTGGATATGAGAAAGAAATCACTAAACTTGAACTTTTTGATCTGGGGATATAAGAAGCTGCGAATGACCTTGCTCTAGCCATTCAACCCTGAAGCCAAACTATTTTCAGGATGTGATAACTTTTATGGCATGCTTTGATAAACCATATCATTTATCTATTTTTGTTTTCCTTAGGTTTCAATAATTCCTCAATTTTAATTATTTCTTAAATGATGCTAATAAAATTAAGCAGTGATTGAAACCTAAGGAAGACAAAAATAGATAAATAATGTGGTTTATCAAGCATGCCGGAAAAGCCATAATGTCTTGGAAATAGTTTGGCTTCAAGGTTTTAAATGGCATCCTTGTATAAGGATGATGCTATGAACAATTCTTTCTTCCTTTCCACACTTGCCACATAGGTTTGCGCTGCAACAAGGTCATTCTTAGCTTCTTGTATCTCCAGATCAAAAAGTTCAAGTTTAACGATTTCTTTCTCATATCTAGTGATAAGATGTGCAAGCTTAGTCAGTTCGTCTTTCAAAAACTTCACATTGAAGGTTGCATCAATAGATTCTAAACATGCATCACCCCAAATTAAAAGTATCCTATAGGTTATTTCACTAATAGGGTTTAGGCAAAAAGCGAGGAATGTTATGCCAAGTCTTGAGATGATTAAGTTTTTTACTAGAAAATTAGCTTTGCACCCAGCAGTGGGATCCCTTTTAGCCTGAAAAACTTCTTCTAGAATATCAACTGTTTCTCCATGATCATTAAATTCTCTGAAATTATCTATTTTAGCGCTCAAAGGAAAGATGGTTTCAATAATGATACACTAAGATTATTTGCAAGTTGATTCAAAACTTTCTTTGAGCTCTTATTGTTTGGTAGCTTATTGGTAGCAGCAAAAAGGAAATTCACATGAAAAGATCTCAAAGGAGGAGATGTTGCATCCAATGCATAGGTGCATAGTAAGTGTTTGAATAAAATTAGAATATATATAAAATAGATAAAAAAATAAAGTGAGTTTACCATCATCCGAGACACTGATCAATGCGTGTAAGCCTTCGGTGGGATCTTCTTCACTAAATTGTTGGATTGTGAATTTATGACTTGTATTCTTCTGTCACTTAGATTCAGAGAAAGACGAGTTGTCACTTTCGATATTCATTACATCAAGTGTTTTAGGAGGGTGATTGTTAGACTTCATGAGAGATCTAAGTCTTAGACTTCTCCTAACACAGACTTTCACAAATGAATGACAGTTGTTTTTCTTTGCCATAATCTTTTGTAATCTAAAACAAAATGTGAAAAAAAAATTATTACTAGTAAGCATGTGTTATTTTTTTGATATAGCATGAATAAATATTTATAAAAATGCATAAAATAAAATAAAACAACTGAACCTGGGGATATGAACATCAGCTTATGACTTTTGACTAGTATTTTTATTTATTTTAGAAATATTGATGATATTTTTTATGCTGGTTTTATTGTTGTGTCGCGCTTATTATACAATTAAAGAAAGCAAAAGAAAAGAGGAGGCATGCAAGGATGAATCGAGAAATATTTAAAAATAAAAATAATAATAAATCATTGATAAGTATACGTTGCTTTTTGTTTTTTTTTGTTTTTTTGTGTGCGTGTGTGTAAACAAAAGAGAGAGTAGAAGAATAGTGTTTACAAGGGTAAGGGATGAAGTTAGATGGCTTCTCTAAACATGAAGAATGATACAAAAATAGAATATTTAATACTTAAAAGAGATCAGTTTAAGAGCGATAAGATGATTTTATGATAAAGGGATATTTGAACAGGGAAAAGGATGGAATTTTGTTTTGATAAGGTTTTGCGTGCTTATGTTATTGTTGGGTAAAAGATAAAATTATTGTTTGATAAGTTTTGTGTGCCAAGACTAATTGTTTGAACAAATGCATGTGGGTCATATCAATTAAATGTTTTATTTTAACAAGGCTCGGAGAATTTGTGCGCAGGAGCGCAGTGTGTTTTGAGTCATTGTTTGGGCTTTTGCTGTGGCAAATCAAATATATCAATACATTATTTTTTAAAAAATTTTATAAAAATTATAAATAAATATATAAAAGTTATAAATGAGCTAAATACAAATTTATATATTATTTTTATATAATTATAATTTTATAATTTTTATATAGTTATTTTATAATTTTTATTTATTTATTTATAACTTTTATATAATTTGTTTGATGTATCAATACATCTTATATATTATAGTAGGACTCTTCTGTTTGAATAAGATATACTTACTTTAAAGTGCAACTGAGCCACAGCAATCAAAAGTTTCGTTGTATAAGTATTTTAATTTGGCTCTGCTGGAGTTTATTGTTTAAATGGGATAAACAAAATTTACGGGTGGGTCCCAGTAAACCAAAATTAGTTGAATGAGACCTCTGAAACGAATTTCTATTTTATCATGATCACTCAAATTTCGTTTCTTATGTTTGCTTTAGTTACGTGTTAAGAGTATTAGTTTCATATTAACTTTTTCGATATATATTGTAGTATTATAAAAAGTTATTGAATTAATTATATTAATTATCTATTTTAAAATAAACAATTCATATGATCAAATGAGTTAATATTGATAGTCTATTTATTTGATTTAGAGAAAAAAGGTTCAAGCCGTTAAAAGGGCTCAAATGTTGGCTTGAAATGTGGAAGGATTACATATCTATGATAAATCCTATTCTTTAGACAATTACAATTGAAGCCCACTTGAGGGTTTTGATCCATGGAGAGTATTTTAATTAATAAGAATTATAAATTAACTTGTTTGAATTTATTTTAAATATAATTGCTATCTTTAAAGAATAATTATATTTCTTTTTATTATCTTGATTTCTAATTTTAAACTTTGAATAAAATTCTAAAATGATAATTATTAGTATTTGTATTATTTTGAATTCAAACGTAATAATTATTTAACTTTTTCAAAAAGATATTATTTTTAAAAAAGGAATAATTATCTATAAAGATAACTATTATTTTCAAAAAAGGAATAATTACCTACAAAGACAATTATTATTTTAAGAGATATTTTCTTTTAAATTTGAATGAAGTATTTTTTTTTTTTAAATTTTAAAAAGAGAGATAAAAGAAGATTCTGGAACAGCTGAAGAGTATAAATAAGGAAGTAAGCCTATAAGCTTATTGGGAAGAGTTCTCTCAAAGAAATAAAGTTAATATCATACTTTCTTGCTCCCACGCCGCAATAACACTAAAGTCTTTGTTCTCTATTTGATTACTTATTCTGTCATTTCTTTAGAAAAGTTTCTTTGTTCAATCATCACTTTTCAGGATTGTTAGTCATACGAGGTTGTAACGCAGTTCTGTCCTGAGAATTCTTACAGAATCATGGTTTTATTTTCCAGATTTAAAGTAAAGAGGCAAATACAAGGAAACTCAAGTCTTAAGATTGAGTCGTGTGATACTACCGATGCTAACTCTATATTTCTAGCAACTTCATTGAGTAATTAATGATTTATCCATATTTGTTTTTTCATCACCTCCTTTCCTAGTTGGCATGACAAAACATCTTCTTCTTGCGAAGAGAGATAAAGTTGACATTCGGATATAAAGTGGGTTTGTTGGATACAAAATAATCATACTTTTTGTATATTTCCTTCCACCATTGCATCAAAAGGAGATCATATCTATGTATCATACAATAAAAGGAGAGCTTGGAGCACTTGTTGGTTGTGGTGAAAATGGAAGCCTGAAAGATTGTATAAATTGTTGTTCCTATGGCGTTAATTCTCTTATCTTGTTTATGTAAAGTATGCAAATAAGGTGGGAGTTAAAGTGGAGATGGTTATGGTGGTGATGGTTTAGAGGCTGGTGATCATGGTGGTGGAGGTGGAGGATTTGGAGGAGTTATTGGTATGGAGTTATGTTATGCATTATCTTGTTTAATAAGTATAAGCTTGAGCTATTCTTGAGAACGTCCTAGTGAACTTGTAAGCATTTGTACAAGTTGGCCTTAATTTAATTAGTGCCCATCAGGTCATACATTTAACTTCTAGCCTTTTAATTTTATTATTTTTATATATTTTGTTAGATTAATTTGAAAATAGGTGATGTAAAATCCGAATATAACCATGTCAGGATCTCATGTTCAATAATCAAGAATTAGATAAAGATGACATACTTGAATCCATAGATGAAGACAAAAGGAGTTGTGAATCTTCTAGAGCTACAGAGAATATGGGAGCAGAAAAGACTCATCTATGAAAACCAAAACTTATCTCTATGCTCTAGGGACCACAACCTATATATTTATATATGTGACTTCCCTGTACTTTGACCCATCACAAACAACATTTATCACATCGGGTTTCTACGCATAAGGTGGCCTATGCCAATTAATTTTGATATTTCTAAATCCATAAATTAGTAATTTAATAAATCACTTAATTTGGGTCATTTGTTAGATAACAGGTTCATGTATAATTAATTAACAATATGCATTTCCACACATATTTTAACAATTAACAATATGTGTGCCCATACATATTCCAACAATCTCCCACTTGGGCCACATATGTTATCCAAATATTGTACATGATAGAAATTGTATTTGAGCTCAACTTTTGTTATCTAAACCAAAATATTCTTTAACAATCTTGTCTATCAATTACACCAATACAGGATCAAAGTGGCCTTCGCTACGCCTAAATGTAACTAGACCTATCAATGGTCACAATATTAGGAAAATTAATAACATAGATTACAGATGGATGTGTAGCATGGAAATTACATGAAATGTGATCTAAGTATGTCTATTTCCAATTGGTCCTCCTTATGACTCAAAGAGTCTTATGCACTTTCAACAATGAATGCTAAGCTGCAATGAAAGTCATTACTTCATTTCAGATTAATCAAAACACAAATAATCCTCAAATATGTACAGATACACTAAACATGTCAATTAAGCAAATAAAAACTCCCATTATATGGCCATACAGTCTAAATAAACAACACTCACATAAGCTACATGCTCATGAAACACCTTGGGTGGCAATAGTGAAAGGATCTGCGATCATAAAGTTTGTGCTAATATGATCAATTGATACTTGACCACTCTGAACTCTTTGTTTCATAACCAGAAACTTAATGTCAATATGTTTTGACTTCGATGAGCTTTGGTTTTTCTTGGAATATAACTTTGCAACCTTATTATCATAGTTTATCTTCAATGGTCTCTCAATACCATTGACTATGCATAGCCCAATGATGAAATTTCGCAGCCATATCTTATGATTCGATGCCTCATAGCGTGCTATAAATTCTACTCCATGGTGGAAGAAGCTATGAGTGTTGTTTTACACTCTTCCATGATATAGCACCTCCAGCTAACATAAAACATAGCCTGAAGTGGATCTTCCATTATCAAGACATCCAGCAAAATAGGAGTCTGAATATCTAATAATCTCTTGATGGTCGGATTCTGATATATGAGCATAAAATGCTTCGTTCTCTATAGATACTGCATAACCCGTTTTGTAGCTTTCCAATGATCTATGCCCGGGTTGTTTAAATATCTGCCCAAAATTCCCACAATATAAGTAATATCCGGATGCATACAAACTTGTGCATACATGAGACTCCCCACTACTGATGCATATGGGAACTTCTCCATTTCTTTCTTCTCAAGTTCATTTTTTGGATATTGGAGCAAACTAAATTTATCACCCTTTGCCACGGGCATGTCCCCTGGTGCACAACTACTTATACCAAATCTACTTAGCACTTTATCGATATAGGCCTTTTGTGACAGTCCAAGTATACCTACTGAACGATCCCTATGGATCTGTATACCCAACACAAAAGATGCTTTACCAAGATCTTTCATTTCAAAGTTTCTAGATAGAAATCTCTTGGTTTCTTGCAATAGGCTGATATCACTACTTGCTAGTAGAATATCGTCTATATATAGTACCAGAATAATAAACTTGCTACTATTGAACTTGAGATATATGCATTAATCAACGGTGTTTTTTTTAAAACCAAAGGAGGTTATCACCTGATTAAATTTTCGATACCACTGACGGGATGCCTGCTTTAAGCCATAGATAGACTTTTTTAGCTTGCATATAAGGTGCTTTGAATCTTTGGATTCAAAGTTCTCTGGTTGCACCACATATATCGTTTCATCCATGTTGCCATTGAGAAATGCTGTTTTAACGTCCATTTGATGTAGCTCCAAATCATAATGAGCTATAAATGCCATAATGATTCTAAAAGAGTCTTTTGTCAAAACCGATAAGAAAGTCTCTTTATAATCGATACCTTCCTTTTGAGTGAAATCTTTGGCAACTAGGCGTGCCTTATACCTCTCAATATTGCCTTTCAAATCCCGTTTGGTTTTCAAAATCTATTTGCAACCAATCGGTTTTGTACCTTTAGGCAACTCGAATAATTCTCAAATGCCATTGTCCTTCATTGATTTCATCTCATCCCTCATGGTTCTATCCATTTTTCAGAGTTAGAACTTTGTCTCTGACTTGACTAAATGATCTCGAATCATCTTTCAGACCCACGTCAAACTCATTTTCTTGGAGGTAAACAATATAATCACCTGAAATTGCATTTTCCTTTCTCTAATATATCTTCTTAATGGCACTTCCACTTGAGGTTGTTGAGGTACCTCTTCATGAACTTGAGGTGATTCTTCACCTTAAATGGGTGGCAACTCAGGTATGTTAACAACTTGTTGATTCTCTGAATTTGCATCCTGAATAACATCAGGAATGGGCATGTGAGAATTTTCGGTTGCAACAATATGAATGCTAACACCTTTTTCCTCAAAATTAACTTTCCTGAGTTGACCACTCCCACTAGACTCAACATCCTCAATAAACTTGGCATTGCCTGTTTCAAAAAAGGATTTAGTCAAAGGATCACAGAATTTGAAACCCCTTGACCTCTCTCAGTATCCAACAAAATAGTAGCTTACATTTCTTGAGTCTAGCTTTTTTTTCATTACGTCTATAAGGTCTAGCCTCAGCTGGACAACCCCAAACATACAAATGCCTAATGCTAGGCTTCTTGCCTATCCATAACTCACATGAGGTTTTAGCCACCACTTTACTTAGAACTCAGTTTAAAATCTAAACTACAGTTTTGATGGCTTCACCCCAAAGTGATTCTGGTAAAGAAGAATGAGTAATCATACTCCTCACCATATCCTTTAGAGTTCGGTTTCGTCTCTCAGCTACACCATTTTGACTTAGAGTCCCCAGCATGGTGTATTGAGGACCGATTCCACATTCCATCAAATACTTAGCTAGGGGTTGTAGACGTTGTTCACCTGATCTATCATAACTACCGTAGTATTCACCACCACGATCAGATTTGATGGCCTTTATTTTCTTGCCTAATTGATTTTCGACTTCGGCTTTGAATATCTTAAACATGTCTAAGGACTGTGAGTTCTCATGAATCAAATACAGGTAACCATAATGAAAGTAATGATCAATGAAAGTGACAAAGTGTTGTTGTCTGTTCCATGAAGCCGTAGGGAATGGTCTACAAATGTCTATATGTATCAATTCCAAGATGTGGTTATTCCTACCCTTCTTTCTAACATTTATTTGTTTTCCCTTAATGCACTCAATCAGACCTCAAAATCTGACAAGTTAAGGGAATCAAGAATTCCTTCTGACACAAGCCTTTGAATTCATTGTTTTGAAATGTAACCTAAACGCTTATGCCACAACATCAATGAATTCTCATTTGTTAATTTAAGCTTAATAACATAATTACTTGCATGCAAGATTTCGTTGTTATTTGAGGATTGGATGTCTAATTTATAAACCTTATCAATTAAAGAACTAGTACCAATCAAATTTGAATTTTGGAATGGCTTGAAAGTTCCATTACCAAATGAACAAAAGTAACCAGATTTGTCCAAACATGAAACTAAAATTAAATTCCGTTTGAAAGATGGTACAATAAAAGTTTCTTCCAAATCCAAATATAAATCAGCTTCTAAATTAAGAATTAAGCCTAAAAACACCAATAGCCTCCACAGCAGCCTTATTGCCATTTCCCACATAAATGTATCTTTCACCATCAATTGGCATTCTGCTCCTTAGGCAACCCTACATAGTGACACTTATGTGAGTAGTTGCACCAGTATCGATCCACCAAGTGTCATTAGGTACTAAGGCCAAATTAACTTTAGAACAAACAAAGTTGAGAAGTTTACACTTCTTTTCACACCAGTTAGCGTACTTAGGACACTCCTTTTTTTACATGCCCAACCTTCTTGCAAAAGAAACAAGTTATCACCTTATCTTGTTTCTGTTGCTCCTTATACTGTGAAGTCCTAAAATTTGCAATTTTCTTCCACTTATTATTCCTTTTTCTTTTCTTGTTATTGTTGGTACCATGATCTTGAGAGTTAGATGGCAAGTGAGTACTTTCAATCCCTTCTTGTTTCAACATCTCCTCCTCTTGCACACATTGAGCAATAAGCTCATTCAAAGTCCATTTCTCCTTCTTAGTGTTATAGCTAATCTTGAATGGACTAAACTGTGCAGGCAGAGAGATCAAGACTAAATGCACAAGTATGTCTTCTGACAATTCTAACTTGAATGCCTTTAGCCGAGCCACAAGGTTGGACATTTCCATTATGTACTCCCTGAAGTTCCCTTTACCTTTGTACTGCATTGAGACGAACTTAGTAAAAATAGTGCTCATCTCGACCTTTTCATTTGCAAACGAAACGATCTACTATTTGGTCAAGGAACATCTTGACATCATTTTCAAAAGGAATAGAACCCCTTATGGTATCGAGAATGGAATGCATCATAATCATAGACTCATGCGATTTGATCACTCCCACTTTTCAAAAGTAGCCCTTTGATCAGCAGAACTTATGCTAGTCAAAGGTGCAGGGCGATCAACCATTTAACGCATAGTCCAAATCCATGCACCTAAGCACTATCATAATGAGCTCTTTCCATTTCATTATGCCGTTGAGCACTGGAATGTTGTTTATATTGACAGAGCTTGAAGATGCTATAAACAAAACAAAAGCTCACAATTAACCATAACTCATGTATATATGAATCAAGAAAAGCATAACAAGATACCTAGCACAACATTGCTATTTAGTCTTTGGATAGAAATAAAAACTTGTAAATGGTACTCTTAAAAAATTGCCTAGTAAATATTGATAATAAATCCTGCCAACAATATGCCTTTCTTTGGACCGACATATTGCATGCATGGATAACATCAAAATTATCATATATTTACTACCAAAAATTGTATTTAAAATTTGGCTAAAAATAATAATAAGAATAATCTTCCTTTGGGCGATTATTATTATTATTATTATTATTATTATTATTATTATTATTATTATTATTATAGACTTAAATATAATTTATGAAATTCTTCATTAATATGCACGTATTTCAAGATTAATAAATTTACATAATAGAGGTCGCTTTGGTGATATATTATTTCAATTTATATTATATTGAAACATAGGATAAATAATAATAATAACAACAAATCAGGCTCTATAGATTTAATTGAGAAACTTAAATCCAAAAGCCAAATGAGCTCTAGCCCTCTAATGAAAATAAATTCAATCAAATCCATATATATACAAGTCGAGAACAAATTTTAACCAAAATATTGAATGACCAACAAATTTAATCATCATCCAAAAAATAATTTTAATAACATAGTATCGGCCGAAAGTAGTTTTTAATGAAAGAATCAAAATTTCCCAAAGTTCTTTGCAGAACAATCAAATTCAGCCAAAAATTTTCAAACAAAATTGAAAAAATAATTCCCAATTATTCAACATTATCTTGCTCTGATATCAACTGTTAGATTAACTTGAAAATAGGTGATGTAAAATCCAAATATCACCATGTCAGGATCTCATGTTGAATAATCAAGAATTAGACAAAGATGACATACCTGAATCCATAGATGAAAACAAAAGGAGTTGTAAATTATCTAGAGCTACAGAGAATAACCATCCTTAGTCTTATGAGATGGGAGCATAAAAGACTTATACATAAAAACCAAAATTTATCTTTGTGCTCTAGGTACCACAACCTATATATTTATATATGTGACTTCCTTATCCTTTGACCCATCACAAAAGACATTTGTCACATTAGGTTTCTACACATAAGGTGGCCCATGCCAATTAATTTTGATATTTTCTAAACCATAAATTGGTAATTTAATAGATCACTTAATTTGGGTCATTTATTAGATAGCAGGTTCATGTACAATTAATTAACAATATGCTTTTCCACACATGTTTTAACAATTAACAGTATGTGTGCCCATACATATTCCAACATATTTCACATGTTTTAACGATTAACAGTATGTGTGCCCATACATATTCCAACATATTTATCTTTTGTGCACCCTCAGCCATTTTTCATATTTTCATATTTAATTTGTTGTGGTTTGTTTTACATTTTTATTTTATTCATATTTAATTATAAGTGTAAACTTTTAGGAATATAGAAATTTAACACAGTGGATTTACCTAACGAAACTTAAGCTTTTAGGAAACAACTTATACGATCATATGGACATTAATGCATTAAAAGATAGAACACAAATGCATCTGTCACCCTTGAGGAGGTTTCGTATAATGTAATATTCTTATCAACAAAATTTCGTAAATAAACTTTAATTTACTTAAATAGTAAAAAATTTTCTTAAAATAAAGTTCAATTAGTGTTTATCTAATCTAAGATGACCATGTTCAATTCAATGTAATTAGTTTTTCAAACACTTTCTTCACAACTTTAATAATAACTCTCTCTAGAATATAACGTGCCTTTAGTCAATAAATAAAAAGAGTGTCTACTTTGTAAGTGCTTACATATATAGCAAACGCAACCTTGATTCCTATATTTCATATACATGCCCGACTATCCTAATTAACAACTTCTGAAGACTTTGAAATGCACTACCTCATAAAATTATATAAGAAAATTAAATTATTGCTTCTTCAATTGGCCTCCTACCGCTTTGGTAGTATTCAAAATAATTGCTACCATAATTTTTCACCTTCCTGTACAATCTTGACCTTGACGCATTCACCAATCCATCAACTGGTTCAATCTCTTTATTTTCATTTGGAATACAGAATACAGCCAGAGAAATTCTCTCCTTCTCTGGGTTTGTCACCACTCTGTGCACTGGGCTCTTGAACACTCCATTGCTCATTATCTGTGTGCATCAGAATATCATCCAAAACTTAATGATTTGTAAATAAAGTATGTTAAATCAAACTTAATCAATGTATGTGTAATGCTGAACAGAGCAATAATAAATCAAAACTAAACTCATATTTAAGCAAAACCAATGACAAAAATGCAGATAGATTGATGCAAATGCTATAACCCGGGACATCTTTCTCTGAATATCATTTTAAGCTGTACCATACTAGATTACATTTGAAACCAACTTTGTTTGTTTACCCGTTTCCATTCTTTCCCTTGTTTTCATTTTGGTTAGGTGTCTTGTAGAATGTTAAAACTTGATTGTTTAGTTATTTTCATTTGAAAATATAAAAATCCATGTAGTTAAGTACAAACTCAATGACGTATTGTTTTCAAAAGAGTTGGATTTTTTGAGCAAGAAGAAAAAGTTGTTCTCTCTATTCTCTGTCTTGTTGTCTTTACTTTCTAAGCATTCTCATTACAAAGCAAACACATTTTCCATCTTTCATTCTCCATGGAAAGCAATGGAACTATCAGATATATAGGATCAGCTGAAACAGTAGTATTAAATTCTCTATAACACCTTGTATATATAAAGTTGGACATGAACATTAAATGGGCATCCTAAACAAACCAATATTTTTAGACATCTCTATCAGTGATTACCTCTGACAGATCTCCAAGGTTAATAAGAAGAGCTTCAGGAATAATTGGTATTCTGAACCATTTATCGTCTTTGAGGAATTGGAGACCTTCTACCTCTTTGTCTTGCAAGACAAAGGTGAATGCTGAACCATCTCCATGAGGCTTGAGGCCTAGAGCCAGATCAGGCCTTGGACATGGAGGATAGAAGCTGATCCTTGCTAACATTGTTGCTTGTTCACCATACATGTCCAGAAAGCACTTATCTTCCAACTTTAATGACTTTGCCATGGCCTCAAGCAGGACTTCAGTTATCACTTGCAACTTCATAGTATATTGATGTAAAATTTCCCTGAGGCAAGCAGTCACAACGAACAATGCTAGCCAATTATTGTTCAACATTGAGTTTCTTCTTCTAATCTTCTAATTAATATGCAAATAAATTACCTAAAATTTTCAGGGTTTTGAGGCCAGAACCTGAGTTGCCTCTTATCTTCTGGACTTATGGTAAGATACAATCTATCAGTCCAATCCAGGGTTTGATTCTCAGAAACAATCATGTCATTGCCATACCCCTCAGTACTGCCATCTTCTCTGGTGTATTGTTGCTTCTTTTCTGGTGGAAGTGCAAAGAAATGCTTGGCGACTTTTCGCACTTTGTCTAGAAACGCGGCTTCCATTCCATGATTGATTGCCTGAAACTCAAAAAGCTCTCAGTTCAATCACATAATTGAAACCAGCTAGAGAATTTATACAAAAAAGAATTGAAATGCTTAATTTCATCTACTTCTGGGATATAAAATTAAAATATATATATATATATATATATATATATATAAATGCTTGTTACATATATAAATATATATCTTTAACTGAAAAATCGCTTATGCTCTCGAGTGCTTTTGTAGCTTTGTACAGATAAGCTCTCCTATCACATCATAATTCTCAAAGAATCTCCAAAGGGGCACAAACAACAGGGAAATTTTATCAAATAAAACCAGTTGAAATTTCCAGAAATTTTGATGAGAATAAGCACCAAATTAATAAGAACCAGACCTGGAAACAGCCCCAGAAGCTGAGAGCTGAGCGAAACCTCTCAAGTTCTCCTGTGCTGGATGATGATGGAGATGTCAAGAGTCCAATATCAATAATTGGAATGTCCATCAATGGTAAAGAAGCATCGAGGGCTCCAGCATCACTTCCTTTGTAGATAAATTTGTCTGGTAATTCTTGGCCACTGAGGCTCAGTTCTTGCACAGTTTTGGCGGTGTCAGCAGCCATTGTTGCTTCAGAAAGCTAGCTTAGTACCACTATGGTTAAAACTTAAACAGTTGTTTCTAAGATTGGATCGAAAATTTGCGGTTCTTTTTGTTGCGACTTCATTTTATCTTTAACGTGACTTTCGATGCTTAATTTTTGTCTTATGCAATAATTTCAGGAGACTATATGAGTGTTTATTATTGGCTAATTAATTTAAAAATATGTTTCCTGAAATTTTATAATAAAATATAGAGATAAGTCAAAATGAAGGCAACATTCAAATCTGAATAATATTGTTCACCATATAATTTATTTACAATCAATTTTTTTCACAATTTAAAATAGTAAAATTTTACTAAAAATATAATTACTTTTATTTATTTTATTTTATTTACCTTTGATAAATTTTATAAACTCAAATTATAAAGAGAGTTAATTATATATGAGTTATAGGTGTAGTATTGCTCTTTAAATTTTTTCTTTCTAACAAATTTTAAAATATGATCGATTAATAACAATTATTGAATATTTATGATCAAAATTTTTATTATAATCTTTATGATATGATCTAAACAGGCATGCATGAAACATTTAATAGATGTATAAAAGAAAGATCGATGCCTTTAATAACAATAGAAAGAGTAATAATGTAATGTCTCATGGACAAATTGGGTTTGGGCTTATATTTTTGTTATTGATAAAGGTACTTGGACTAATTATTTTTTTAAAGTTGGGTCAAGTATTTGGCCCAGCACAATTATTGGATTTTAAGTCCAGCTCAATTACATGACATGGGACATAAATGGAATAATTATAAAACTAAATTATTAAATAGTAAATCATGGTTGGATAAATTTGTAAATAGGGATTGAGAGTTTTCTTCGATAGAAACGTAGAAATGGCAAACATAATCATTAATGGCATTAATTATTTTGTCTCTTGAAAAATAAATTTATTAAGCTTGATATTATTAAAAAAAAAGAAAAAAATGAGAAAGGAAGAGTACACGTGGGCTTAAGTTGAAAAGTAGGAGACAATTTCATTAAATAACATTAATCGCATTAAGTTTTATGCTTTTCAAAAAAGCAGAGTAATGCATGACTTTTGCTTTAAGCTTCTGGCACACGGCGTGGAAAAGGTAGGACGAAGGAAGAAAATAATAAAATAAGTTTGATATTTTGTTTATGTGTGTGTATATATATATATATATATACTACACGATTATCAAGGTTCAAAGGAGAAGAAATGGGCAGTCAGGCTGGGGAGAGACCGAGGAAGAGAAGAACCCAAGGGAGGTGAGAAGCACAAATAATAAACAAATAATTGTCCTCCAAAGAGAGAGGAATATGGGAAATTAAGGAGCAAGCGGTGGAGTGGAGTGTTTGTGTCCACTGGAGGATAGGGATGATAAAACTAAGGGTCAGGGTCGGGGTTAGGGACAGGGTCGGGGTCGACGGTCCCTAACCCTGACCCCGGCCTTCAATTATAAGTTTCGATCTTGAAAAATTATTCGAAATGTTTTTTTCGGGATCGGGGTTAGGGTACTCCGGACGGAGCCAAATTTTTTAATAACATGATATATTAAAATTCGGATTATATAATTTTTTTGAAATTTTGATTCTTTTCTATTCTGGTTATATATATGTTACATGAGATTTTTGCTCCAAAGTGGGTTGTAGCCTAGCAATCCACTGTCTTATGGTTTATAATAGGGACTTGGATTCGAATCCGTTGTAATCTAAATATTTAGAATTCATTTAATTTATTTAAACGAATAATATTTAAAATGTTTCTATATTGCTTCTGTAAGTGCAAAGTGGGTCGTAGCCTAATGGTGGCGTGTCTTAGCCTTGTTTATTGAAGGAAATGGTTCGAATCTCCCTTATTGCATTGTCTTAAAACTTATTTAATTTTTTTGTAAAAAAAAGGTGGGCTGGGGCTGGGCTTGGGTCGAAGTTGTTAGACTTTTTATGAGTTATTTTAGTAAAATGGCTTATGGGCTTAAGGGGTTCTATTTAAGATTTGAAAATTAATTGATTAAATTAATATAGTTTTTAATTTTAATTATATATCCCGGGTTCAATCTCGGGTCCCTGGCCCCGGCACCTCCACCCCGGCCTCAGTCGAGCAGAAAAATCACACCCATGCCCCGGCCAATTACTCCGATTTTTTGGATAATTCTCCAACCCCGGATAACCGGGTTTTTCGGGTCCCTGACCCCGGACGGATTGTTTTGCCATTCCTACTGGAGGAAGAAGAGAGAGGCAGAACAATTTTGGGAGTAATCGAACATCAAGAGGAGAAGAATAAGAATTAGGAAATATATATAGATGTATAATAATGGAAGGAGGGTGTCTTTATAAATCGCATACGGTTTGTATAAGAAGAAATTTTACATTAAAAATTGTAGTCCTTTTCATTTTGATGGCTAGTTTGTTAATATTTAATTTATGATATGGGGAGAAATTCAGTTGAAGATCAGCTAGTAGATCCTGGAACTAATCAAGAGTAGTCCCTAATTTAGTGAATGAAAATTTTATAAAAATTTAATTATTTTACAGTAAATTCTTTATATTTATATATTTTATACTTTAGCATGACAAATTTAAATTATCAATGATCTTAGAAAATATAAATTATTTTTATTTTGATTTGTTGAATTAAAAAGGAAGAAAATTCATTTTTTTTGGGCCAAAATTTATGGAAATGATCAATGTGAGCACATGGGAAATTGTAAAATTATGAGGAATTATATGATTTACAAATTTTTGATGAGATTTCAAAATTTATGGATAATTATGTGAAACTCTTATATGTTTTTGGAATTATTATTTATTTTGGAAATGAGTAAAATTAATTGTCTTGGAGAAAAGAAACTGTCATATAAGTACCCTTCCCCACTGTTGTTGATTCCTCTCCTTCTGCCAGGGTGAATGTGTCACTAGGTTTGACAGATTTCTCCCTCCCCATGGTATGTGGATTAAATATATGTAAGATGATGTGATATATGTGAGATTGTTTAGATGATAAGCATGTTGGTAGTAGGATATAATATGATATTGTCCCCCTCTGCCTGTGTGCACCAGATATGATGGATTCCCTATGAGTACTTATTTGGTACAGATTTTTATTAAAAATTCTCTGATTTATTTAAAATATGGAATTGTTCTTGACTTAAAAATTATTATTATTATTCTTTCTCTTTTAAGATATATCCATTGGAAAACAATGATTTATAATTGTTCATATAAATATTTGTGAGTTTATTTTGTTTTACATTATTATAAAATATTTATGAATTTACTAAAATTCGTTCCACTCACTGGGCAATTTACTCACCATTTTTCCTTCTTTTCCGATTTCCCCCACCTAGATTGTTGTTGGATTTGGTGTCGAGCATTTCCTCCTGTACAGGATTGGTCACACGACCACAGATACTTTTCATCTTTTAAATTTTATTTTTGGATGTTATGTATAAGTTTTATTTTTTAAGCCAACTCAACTTCTATTTCCTTTTTGATTCCTACACTTAGTTTGGTTGGAAGAGGGTTTGATACCCAACTGAGAGTTGATCATACAAGTGAGTTGTAATTGAATATATTTTTTTATATGGTTATCAAAAGTAGTTTCAGATTATGTTGGAAATATTAGAAGTGTTTTTTCTGATAAATTGTAGGTTGTGGTAAATCCGAAAAACAGAGGAAATTTTATCGAATTTTTCATAAAATATTTTACTTATTTATATAGAAAATTATGCATTAAATATATTATTGAGGATTTTGTAATGATTTGTTTTATTAAAATGTATTTTATAATTTCAGTATTTTGTTTTTAAGTTTAATTTCAATAACACTCTACTCAATCATCATTTTCATGGAAGCTCGGAATTCTATGAATACTGATAATTGGGTTGGGTCGTGTCAAATGATATCAAAACCTCCATATTTGCTTAAAATGTCAAGAATATCCAGAAATTCAATAAATTTTCTTTAAATTCAGTGTTACTAATTTTCTGTTTAACTTGAGAATTGATCAATAAATGTATCCTTCTCGTACCGATTTTTTTTTCCCTTTCCTCATTAAACAAACACCCTCAAATCTCATAGAGAAATCATACACACAAAATCAAATCCTAAAGAAATTACAAACCATAATCAATCTAATTACAAACTCATAATTGATTCCCCAACCATATTACTTCATTTTCTCATCCAACAAACACCTCACTACAAGAAAATGGGCCTTTTACCACGGGCCGAAACCGCGGTAAAAACCCTTCTACGACGGGCATACGGCAGTTTTAGCCCGCCGTATAAAATGGTGCCGTAAAAATAAATTTTACCTTTTACCGCAGTTTCGACCCGCGATAAAACGTATTTTACCGCAGGCTATGAGCCTGTCGTAAAAATTCGTGGTCTGGTAGAAATTTTTTTCCCGCGGGCTACTAGCCCACCGTAAAAAATCAAAACGGGTTTTACCACGGGCTGCGAGCTCGCCGTAAAAAATCAAAACGGGTTTTACCGTGGGCTATGGGCCCGCCGTAAACATTTGTGATCTGATAGAAATTTTTTTATCGCAGGCAACGAGCCCACCATTAAAATTATTTACTGTAGGCTATTGGAATGAGAACCAAATAACAATAGTAATCAAGATTAAAAGGACAGGGCCTGTTATTTGGAGAACTGAAAAGTGAAAACCATTGTACCCAGCTATCTAAATAAAGTAGTAACTTACTTTATATACAAATACATAGCTAATATATTCGAAATTACAATATGAAATGTAAAAAAGAGTTACAAGGATGTTAAGGATAAGTTTCAAAAGAAAAAAATAAATAATAAAAAATAAAAAAATGCTATTCAAGAGGCTTTCCATATTGCATTGGATTTCAGAAAGACCTTTAAAACCTCCAGATTCTGTTTTCCATAATTGCAAAGCAACTTTAAGCGAAAAGCATGCATCCTATAGAAAGGGTCCACAGCTGACTGATTTAAACCAATGGCCTTATCATAATATGATAATGATATCTCATGTGAGTACCCAAGCTTTTCAGAGAGTTTCCCCATATAAAATGCATATGACCAATCCTCCCCGTATAAAAAAGGCATTCAGTCAACCTCAAAAATTGTAAGTAAAATTAGGATGTAAATAAGAAAAGAAGCTATACTTGTGGGCGAAGGCTTTCTTAACATGTTTGAATGAGTTCTCACAAAACATCTTCCATGCAGCATCCTTTGAGGGAACAACAGATCGCTGATCATAAAATGGTACCACATTCTGCAAGCTGTCACAGTATACTAATGCCAATAACTCATGTATCTCACACTGGAATCACTCTAAAAAATTCACAATGGTTAGCAACAAACTAATCAAGAAGAAAATCCATTTCATTGCATGAACCACCCTAAAAAATTCCAATAATTATTCAAAAAACCCACTCAAAACATGATATATGTATGTACATATAGCTACAGAACAACCTGCAAAAGTGCCCAATTCATAGACTTTAAAGTTGGAACTATTACTGAACAAATCCTCTAGTTAGACAGATGAATCTAGCATTTCAAGTACATTAAATGACTACTTTATTAAATCTATATCAATCCTAAAACCAATTTGATATACTACCACATGTAAACACTTAGGGAGACATGCTTTTATGTCTCCCTTTTATCTATCAAACCATTAATTGCAAAGATGCCTTACAAATTTAAGAAACAAATATTGAAATTTAAGCTGAGGAGAAATCTCAATGCAGGTGCCACATTGGTCCAAAAACCAAACCTGCTTAGCTGATTTGTTTGCCAAAGCCAAACTCATTAATAGACAACACCTACTCCTTCTTCGACTAGTCTCAACTCTCTGACGCAAAGTAGCATTCTTCCTCCATCCTGTTGCATTTATGTGCTTACTACCATCATTCAGCAACAAATCTGTTAGCCCTAAGGCTACATGATAATTTTGATGATAACAATACACATTGATTAATTGAGATTTACTAACATGTTTATTTATGTGTAAGACTAAGATCATTGAAATAATTATAAAATCAAGAAGAGGCTTATTAAAATGAAGTGTTGAAGCTAAGGAGAAGACTACATGTTAAAGGCACCAAAGTTTAAGAACAAGGTTTGATTCAAGGAATGTGACACATGAGCAATGTTCAATCAATTGGTCATATATTTCTCTAAAAATGTCCAAATGACGTGATTATTGAGCCTTTAGAAAGCTTACTTAATTTATAACATTTTATATGTTTTAAAGAAATTCAAATTTCAAGTGTAAGGTCGTCCAAATCATTATGCAAATTGGAAGACAAATAGAAGCAGCTGACATGAGCACTGAATACTCTTTTAGACATATCTTGAGCTACAAATATCCAAATCACTTGATCCTTATGGCCTTGGAAATTTGACTTAATTAATCACATTTCATATGTTTTAAAGAAATTCAAATTTCAAACGGAAGGCCGACATAATTGACATGCAATTCGGTGGACTGACACAGAGAAGAAAAATCAACTCATTTGAGCACCGAATGATGTTTTATCCATATCTTGAGTTATAGATATTCAAATGACTTGATTCATATGGCATTGGAAAGATAATTCAATGGAGCAGATTTCATATTCTTTGAAGAAATTCAAATTTTAAACATAAGGCCAACATAATACACATGCAAGTCGGTGGACTGACACATGGAAGAAAAATCAAGTCACATGAGCACCGAATGGTTTTTTGGTCATATCTTAAGCTACATATATCCAAATGACTTGGTTCTTGATGCGTTGGAAAGATTATTCAATTTTACAGATCTTTTGTGTTTTGCAGATTTTCAAATTTTAAACAGAACATTGACAAAAATGGCAGACAAGATTACGATTTTTATGGTGGGCAGAAAATTTGGAGTTGGTGTCTTCACTTGATTAAGTTCATCCCATTTGCCTATAAAAGGAGCCCTTCTCCCATGCATTCAGAACAACAAGAAGAGACAAGAATCTATCAAGCCACAAATAAGAGAAATATCAAGTTTAGAGAGCTTTAATATTCTTTATCTACTCTTTGAAGAGAGTTGTACTTTTATTGTAAAAATTTTCTTTGTCCTTGTATTGTGGTGAGAGTGAGATCATCTTGTAAAGGATAAAAGTTATCCTTGAGAGAACTCTTTCCTTGGTGAGGTTGTTCATCAAGAAGAACTCTTGGTGTGGTGTTATCAAGGGTTGAAGGAAGTTGCCTTGGTGAGGTTGTTCATCAAGAAGAACTCTTGGTGTGGTGTTATCAAGGGTTGAAGAAAGTTTCCTTGGTGAGGTTGTTCATCAAGAAGAACTCTTGGTGTGGTGTTATCAAGGATTGAAAGAAGTTGCCTTGGTGAGGTTGTTCATCAAGAAGAACTCTTGGTGTGGTGTTATCAAGAGTTGAAGGAATTTTCCTTGGTGAGGTTGTTCATAAAGAAGAACTCTTGGTGTGGTGCTATCAAGGGTTGAAGAAAGTTGCCTTGGTGAGGTTGTTCATCAAGAAGAACTCTTGGTGTGATGTTATCAAGAGTTGAAGGAAAAAGTCTTGGTGAGGTTGTTCATCAAACAAGTTGTAAAGATTTCTACAACTTAGTGGAAAGCTTAGCTTGTGGAGCTAGGAGCCCGTGGACGTAGGCAAGGTTTGCCGAACCACGTAAATTGAGTTTGCACTCTCTCTATCCCTTTCCTCTTTACATTTACTTGCACTTGTGATTGTTCATCATTATTAATCTTTTGATTGCATCTTTGATAAATTCTAATTTCATCTTCTTCACCTTTATTTTCAAAGAAAGAGTGAACTAATTTTGATCTTTCAAGAAAAGTTTTCTAAATCCGTTTTGATAAATAAAAACCCAATTCACCCCCCCTCTTGGGTTGCCATACCTGGGTCAACAAGTGGTATCAGAGCAAGGTTGCTCATTTTTTTTAAATCTTAACCGATTTTGAGCTATGGCAACTTTTAATTCAACTTCATATGTTGAGGGACTTTCTATCTCTAGACCTCCATTTTTTAATGGAAGTGATTACTCTTATTGGAAAACTAGAATGAGTATTTTCTTGAAATCTTTTGATTATGATTTGTGATCTATTGTTTTGGAAGGACCTTTTGTTCCTACCAAAATTGAAAATAGAGAAAGCATGCTTAAAGAACCTAAAGAGTTTAGTGAAGATAATAAAAAGAAATTGAGTTTGAATGCTAAAGCTATGAATGTGTTGTATTGTGCTCTAGATAGAAATGAGTTTAATATAATATCTACTTGTTCTACGGCACAAGAAATATGGCACACACTTGAAGTAACTCATGAAGGAACTAGTCAAGTTAAAGAATCCAAAATTAGTATGCTAGTTCATAGTTATGAGCTTTTTAAGATGAAACCGGATGAATCAATTTCTGAAATGTTTACTAAATTTACGGATATTGTCAATGGTTTAAAATCTCTTGGTAATTCTTATTCTAATGTTGAAATGGTGAGAAAGATTCTTAGGTGTCTACCAAAATCTTGGGAGCCAAAAGTGACGGCAATTCAAGAAGCAAAGGACTCCACCAAATTATCATTAGAAGAACTTATAGGTTCTCTCATGACTCATGAAATCACCTTGAAAGAGAATAAAGAAGAAGATTGTGAAGTGGCAAATACGTGCTTTATGGCTTTAAGAGAAGATGAGGTAAGTATTTTAAACTATGATCCTAAGCTTTCATATGATGAATTACTTGAAGCATTTCAAAATTTAAATGTGCAAGTTGATAAACAAAATTCAAAAATCAATGCTTTCAAAAAGAAGTCAAAAATCATGTTATCTTAATTAGAAGAGTTCATAGAAATAAATGAAGTTTTAGAAAATGAAAATGAAATTTTAAAGCAAAAAGATTTTGAAAGTTTGGAAAATGAAATACATTTATTAAAAACTGAAAATGAGATTTTGAAACAAAAGGATTTTGATAAATTGGAGAAAGATAATATTATTTTGAAAAAGGAAAATAATGACTTAAGAAATATTGTTGATAGTTTTACAAAAAGCACAAAAAATTTGAACTCTATGTTACAAAACTAAAGATGTGTTTTTGATAAAAGAGGGTTAGGATATAAAACTCATAAAAATCAAAAGCATTTTAAAAACTATTTTGTTCACGCATCTTCTAGGAATAATCCTAATCATTCATGTACTTATTGTGGAAGAAAAGGACACAAAGTATATTCTTGCTATATTAAGAGAAATCCTAATTTGAAACAAATATGGGTTCCAAAAAGTACCATAACTAACCCCCAAGGACCCAAGAACTTTTGGGTACCAAAAAGTTACTCCTTGAATGTTGATTGTAGAGACAAAGGAATGGCAAACACAAGTGGTACTTAGATAGTGGATGCTCAAGGCATATGACCGGAGATGCCTCCAAGTTCTCAAGATTAATCATGAAGAAAGGAGGATATGTGACCTTCGGTGATAATGCCAAAGGAAGGGTAATCGGACATGGTGATATTGATGATGATATTGTTGAGGTAGAAAGGCAAATCAAGGAATCAAGGCTTGATGAAAAGAGCCAAGATGAATTACAACTTCAACAAGAAAAGCTTGTGGAAGTAAATGATTCTTCCCAAGAATTACCAAAGGAATAGAGGTACGCAAAAGCTCACCCTAAAGATCTCATTATTGGTGAACCATCACAAGGTATGAGAACTAGATCTTCTTTTGGGAACTTTTGTAATCATTTTGCATTTACCTCTCAATTTGAACCAAAATCTTTTAAAGAAGCCAAAAACGACGAAAGTTTGATTTTGGCTATGCAAGAAGAATTGAACCTATTTGAGAGAAATCAAGTTTGGGAATTAGTTCCTAGACCTAAATATGACTAAACCCCTTAGTCAAGATATATTTTGCATAATTAGAAGAGAATTAGGCATGTTGGATATGTCTTAATTTTGTTTTTATATGATAATCTTTGAATGGTAGCATATGTTAAAGGGGAGAATATATTTAGGGGGAGTAATTAATTTGATTACATCTTTTTGATGATAACAAAAGGGGGAGAAATTGTTGGATTGCTTATATTCATAACGTGGATTGCTTATATTCATAACAAGTGCCATCTTTTTGCTTATTGTTGATTTTATTTTCATTCTTGATTTTAGATTATATTTTAAAGCAATCAATGGTTTGTCATCATCAAAAAGGGGGAGATTGTTAGCCCTAAGGCTACATGATAATTTTGATGATAACAATACACATTGATTAATTGAGATTTACTAACATGTTTATTTATGTGCAAGAGTAAATCATTGAAATAATTTTAAAATCAAGAAGAGGCTTATTAAAATGAAGTGTTGAAGCTAAGGAGAAGACTACATGTTAAAGGCACCAAAGTTTAAGAACAAGGTTTGATTCAAGGAATGTGACACATGAGCAATATTCAATCAATTGGTCATATATTTCTCTAAAAATGTCCAAATGATGTGATTCTTGATCCTTTGGAAAGATTACTTAATTTATAACATTTTATATGTTTTAAAGAAATTCAAATTTCAAATGTAAGGTCATCCAAATCATCATGCAAATTGGAAGACAAATAGATGTAGCTGACATGAGCACCGAATACTCTTTTAGACATATCTTGAGCTACAAATATCCAAATCACTTGATTCTTATGGCCTTCGAAAGCTGACTTAATGAAGCACATTTCATATGTTTTAAAGAAATTCAAATTTCAAACGGAAGGCCGACATAATTGACATGAAATTCGGTGGACTGACACAGAGAAGAAAAATCAACTCATTTGAGCACCGAATGATATTTTATCCATATCTTGAGTTAGAGATATTCAAATGACTTGATTCATGTGGCATTGGAAAGATCATTCAATGGAGCAGATTTCATATTCTTTGAAGAAATTCAAATTTCAAACATAAGGCCGACATAATACACATGCAATTCGGTGGACTGAAACATGGAAGAAAAATCAAGTCACATGAGCACCGAATGGTTTTTTGGCCATATCTTAAGCTACAGATATCCAAATAACTTGGTTCTTGATGCGTTGGAAAGTTTATTCAATTTTACAGATCTTTTGTGTTTTTTAGATTTTCAAATTTCAAATGAAACATTGATAAAAATGGCAGACAAGATTACGGTTTTTATGGTGGGCAGAAAATTTGGAGTTGGTGTCTTCACTTGATTAAGTTCATCCCATTTGCCTATAAAAGGAGCCCTTCTCCCATGCATTCAGAACAACAAGAAGAGACAAGAATCTATCAAGCCACAAATAAGAGAAATATCAAGTTTAGAGAGCTTTAATATTCTTTATCTACTCTTTGAAGAGAGTTGTACTTTTGTTGTAAAAATTTTCTTTGTCCTTGTATTGTGGTGAGAGTGAGATCATCTTATAAAGGATAAAAGTTATCCTTGAGAGAACTCTTTCCTTGGTGAGGTTGTTCATCAAGAAGAACTCTTGGTGTGGTGTTATCAAGGGTTGAAGGAAGTTGCCTTGGTGAGGTTGTTCATCAAGAAGAACTCTTGGTGTGGTGTTATCAAGGGTTGAAGAAAGTTGCCTTGGTGAGGTTGTTCATCAAGAAGAACTCTTGGTGTGGTGTTATCAAGGGTTGAAGGAAGTTGCCTTGGTGAGGTTGTTCATCAAGAAGAACTCTTGGTGTGGTGTTATCAAGAGTTGAAGGAATTTGCCTTGGTGAGGTTGTTCATAAAGAAGAACTCTTGGTGTGGTGTTATCAAGGGTTGAAGAAAGTTGCCTTGGTGAGGTTGTTCATCAAGAAGAACTCTTGGTGTGGTGTTATCAAAAGTTGAAGGAAAAATTCTTGGTGAGGTTGTTCATCAAGTAAGTTGTAAAGATTTCTACAACTTAGTGGAAAGCTTAGCTCGTGGAGCTAGGAGCCCGTGGACGTAGGCAAGGTTTACCGAACCACGTAAATTGAGTTTGCACTCTCTCTATCCCTTTCCTCTTTACATTTACTTGCACTTGTGATTGTTCATCATTATTATTCTTTTGATTGCATCTTTGATAAATTCTAATTTCATCTTCTTTACCTTTATTCTCAAAGAAAGAGTTAAATAATTTTGATCTTTCAAGAAAAGTTTTCTAAATCCGTTTTGATAAATAAAAACTCAATTCACCCCCCCTCTTGGGTTGCCATACCTGGGTCAACAAAATCTACCTCCTGTTTTTGTGAAACGAGGAAGATGGAAGAAATTCAAAATATTAAACAATGGCCAGGGAAATTTTATAAACACCTTATACAAGATTCTTTACTGTTTATGCTGATAATCGAAATAAAAGCCTAAACCAATAGACTAGACATAGTGCTAACCAACTACACTACAGGGTCCACATAAAATAGTTTACCATACCCATGCCAACAGAAACTTATAGTTATCTAGAATGCACAATATGTAAAAGGATCCTGTAGAAATTTAATAAAAATAAATAAATAAATGCTATCTCAAATTAAACGATTCAGCAAATCATTTGTCATGCTTTTTTTCTTCAAAAAAGAAACATAAGCAAAAGAAAAGACGAATTTCACTAAATGTAATCCTTTCAGAATATTATCATACCCCAAGTCGATAAGAACCAAATGTAAATATCTTGGCATTTGCTTCTTGAACCAGTTGCTCATTCAACCCCTTTGCACGGCTAATTTTTTTAACCTAACTCTTCATAATCTGTTTAATTTTCCAACATCAAAATTAAAGATCAAGATCAGAAAGACATTACTTGCCATTCTCAATCAAAATTAAAACCAAATATACCATATTTTCACCAATTTTTGACAAAACCTAGAAACAGAAACATATAATCAAGGGCAGTTATTGCATTCTGTTGATCAAACAATAGAGAGATCATTACCGTAATCAGGTAAAGGTTGAACCATGTCCTGATCAGGGTCATCACCCCATGTAAGCTCCTTGACTGTGGCAGAGCCCCTCAAATCTCCATGTTGCAAATTAGCTTCAACATTCTTTCTCAGTAGCCTCAGTCTATCTAACAAATCAGTAAGGATAACTTGAGCACCCAAAAGAGCTGCAACACAGCTAAAAGTAATAAAACATAAGAATCAAACAGTTAAAAGTGATAAAGCAGAAAAGCAAGAGTAAGAGATAGTGCTAAATGTTAATGATTACCCAACTAAACCACAGCCAGAACCCAACTCAACAATCTTTTTTCCTTGAAATAGAAGCATCCCTGAGTCAACTGCATGCTCTAAGAACTTCCCCAACACAACTCCATTGTCCCACATCACTGCTCCAGTTACTCCAGGCGCACCCTGCAAGTAATATAATCAACCAATAACCCAATAACGATAGACACTGGCAAGTATCATAACATGGTCCCAAAAATAACAATACTGGGAATCGTTCATTACACTAAAACAACATGAAATCAATAATATGGAAAGCAGAAATTCATGATTAATAAAATGTTATAGGCAGTAATATTACGGGGCAAGTAAGTAGGGTTTCCAAGTGGGTATACAGAGAAGGAGAAATGGAAAGTGAAGATACCAAAGAAGAAGGAGACTGGAGAATGGTGAGAGAGTGGCCACAAGCGTCAAGGCGTAGCTGCAAGGAAGATTGGGAGACAAATACGTTGGGTTTAGAGAGAGTTGGCTACTGAATTCCCCATAGTAGCATGGTCTCTTCTGCAGCTGATTCTGATTCTGATTCTGAATCAGATAATAACCTAACTTTCCCTCCATACGATCCTAACTTCACCATCTTCACCTCTGTCTCTTCCTCCATTTCCAATGGGTTTTCACTTAAACTTGCCATCTTCTGCTTCTTCAATACGACTGGAAAAAAAATCTAGCCCTTAACTTCAATACGACTATAATCGAACAGAGTACAAAGAAGACCAATTTGCAATCGAAGGCCTCTAATCAAAATCCAAACAAACCCTAACCCTAATTTTTCCAAATCTTAAAAGCGATTCAAATACAGGGCGAGAATTAGAAGTCGACGAAAGCCTCCGTCGTCTAGGACCGCCGTCGATGGTGATGGTTGTTGTTCGAACACAGCGATCAAAAAGCCTCGATTCTCGCAACCAAGCCCTGAAAGTTGTCTTTGTCAAAAGGGAAGGGGAGTGAAAGAAATTGATTAAAGCGAGAAAGAGACAGAGGTTTAGAGAAGGGAAGAGAAGAGGAATGCTTACAGGCGTTTCGGTTCGCTTTGCTTTGTGAGGCTGAAGCTTTTGTTTTTGTTTATTTTCTCTTCTTCAAAACAGGGCCGCATGGTGATAGGCTGGTGTTTGGGAGTGAATTAATCACACAAGGAAAATAAAATACAGGAAAATTAGGTATCTTTGAAAATAGAGATAAGATCGAGGGGCAAAAGCAAAAAAATCTAGGGTTGAGATAGACTTATAGTTGGGGGATCGAGAAGAGGAAGCAAATCTGAGAAGGTGATGATGAAATTTTCTGTTTGTGTGTTGGTGAGACAGAGAGATAAAATGAAAGGCATGATGAAGGGCAGAGAAGAGGAGATGAAATTAGGGATTTGAGAGGGGAGCACGAGAGAGAGAAAGAAGTGGGAGAATGGCGTAGAAGAGAGGAACCAAGTACAATAATTTGATTATATAAAAACCTTTTACTGTAGGCCTCAAAAACCGTCGTAAAGTTCATAATTTTTACTGCGGTCGCCTTAATCCGCCACAAAATTCAAATTTTTACTGTATTTTTAAAGATCTACAGTAAATGAGTGCAGTAAAAGATTATTTATGTAGTAGTGCCTTTTAAGATGCAAACATAGAGTTGCGCTCGTGGATGGAAACTACAATGAGTGAAGGAAAGGAAGATAAAAGAAATATAAGCAAAAAATGCGTGTAGAAACTGGAATTATTATTTTAGTTTTAATTAAGAAAATGTTTCGTACACCTGGAAAAAGAGATCATTATTAGATCAAGATAACAGGATACGGACAAGACATCAATATTCAATAGTGCACAAATTATTATAATTATTTTATTATGATATTATGAGTTATATAATTATGATGTTATTTGATTAAATATTTAAAACTTAATTATCTTATTTATTTATATTATCCTAAGAAATTAAAAATGAATAAATTGCATTATCATTAATTTAATTGCAAAACTTATACGCCAATGGATCATAAAGAATTGTATATATGTATTGAATTCTTTTCATCACTAAAAATATTTGATTTTTGACTAAAACTCAATCAAATTCATTTTTCAAATAAAGAACAAATTGAATATCTTCTAAGTGTTGATATTTTAAAGCAGCCTTTGAGGATCGAAATCATGCTGACGTGATTTTAAATAAATTAGAGAAATATGAGATATAAAGAAACAAGTAAAATCCGAATTGATTTACATTTTATCTAATGTTTGTAAAAGTTATAAGACAAATTTGTCAAGATCGTGATGCGAAATAAGTTTAGGTGATATTTGTTTCAATCACTTGACACTTTCTAGATCTAAACACTTTATAGAACTTAATTTATACTACTTAATAGAATGTTTGTTTGCTCTTTTAGATACTATTTAAAAAAATGATAAAGGAATATTTTACCTTTAATGTGACTTTTTTACCCTTATTAAAATATAAAATGTTTTTATTATATTTATACAATCATTTAAAAATTAAATAGTTAATAAAATTAAACGAAAATTCTTTTTTATTTAAATAATTAATATTCTATTTCTTACAAACCTTTAAAAATAAATATTATATAAAATTAAATAAAATTTCTTTTTCATTTAAATCGTTAATAATATATTATATAAACTCATATGATATTATTGTGTAACTACTATATCATTAATATTATCAATTTTTTAAATCCATTCATCTAATTATATCATGTTTAAACCATATCAATTTGTATAAAAAAAATTGTAAGAGTAGTATTTTATGCATTACATTTTGAGGACCATATTTTGAATAATAAAAGATTAATTCTATTAATTAAAGTGTTTTCTATTTCATAAACTTAAAAAAAACTATTATGATCTTTTAAATGTCAATATTAAATATTAATTTTTTACTTTAAATTTACATTATTAAATAAAATAAAATGCCCTTAGCAATCCAATAAATAACTTTTTAAGTTTCAATAAAAATGTCCCTAAAATATGTAATAAAATTCTATCAAATATATTGTCTATTTTAAAACTCGCTATTTATAATGATATAAAATTTTTCAATAGTTATTATTCAACATATTATTAGCCAATTAATTTGAAATATTAATAGAAATAAATGAAAGTTTACTAATTATAAAAAATATTTATCATATTTTAATGTGGTAATTATAAATATAATAATAAATAATTTAACAATTTGATAATAAATACTAAAAATATCACAAATTAACAAATATACCAAAAATTGTACCTATTAATAAATTAAAATAATATTCATAAATACTTTCCAAAATCTATCAAATTAGAAAAAGTTAGTCACACCGTCGCCATCCGTCGCCGTAAGCCACCGTCGTCCGCCGGTGACTATCATGAACATCCAACATTACCGACATTGTTTTGATAGTCTGAAGATGATCTACCTAGTTATATAATTTTTTTGGGCCATAAAAGTATACTATCTTCGGAAAATGCAATCAAATATCTGACTGCCAAATGTTTATTGATCTTTTGCCAAAAAAGTCCACTTTTGTTGCTGAAAACTATAGGGCTAGATAGGTCACTTGATAACGATCAATTTGATACTAAAAAGGTCCTTGAATGTGCGACACCTCCAGTGGTGCGCAATGATGGATGGTGAGGGACGTCGAATCTAGTGGCCATGGTGAAATTATTGAATTTTATTTTAATTTTATTAATATATTAATATAAATAAAAAATAATTTAACTAAAATTTATATTATTTTAATATATAAAAAGATTTATAAAATAAAAATTTTAACATCTCATTTACATAATAATAAAATTTTTATTTTTTTTAATTAAACGATTTATCACTGAAGATAAGGATACCTTGATCTCCCCTTCAATACTGATTTATGGCATAAGACAATAAATGTGTGGACAACTAGGTCTTTAAAATACTTTGATAATTAGGCCTCAGTGCGTTTGGGAAGGGGGACAAATGCAAGATTGGACTAGATTTTAGGATTAATTGTCCAGTCTCTTGTTTGGCACTTGGAGAAGAGATTGGGATTGGACTATTCTTAGTCCCAATAGTACCAATCTCATGGGACAAGTTGTCCCATGTGGAACCATAGGACTCAATAGTCCCAAGCTTTTACAAAAATTTTTATTGTTATTATAATTTATAATATTATAATTAAAATATAATATAATAATAAATAAATATAAATATTATTAAACTTATATTAAATAATATTAAAAATACTTAATTCTGAATAAAAGAGTAATATTTAACAACTTTTCAATAAATATAATTTTTAGCTATATTTAATTGTGATGTAATAAATAAAATTTTTATTATAAATATTTTATTTTCCATAATATTACAAATTTTTATTATAATTGACAATATTATAATAAAAATATAATATAATAATAAATAAAAATAAAATATTATTAAATTCATATTAAATAATATTTAAAATACTTACTTTTTCATAAAATAGTAATATTTAATAATTTTTTAAATAAATATAATTTGTAACTATATTTAAATATTTAATAATGATGTAATCAAATATTTTTATTATAAATATTTTATTTTTCATTATAATACAATTTTTATTTTTATAATAATTCATAAAATATATTCAAAATATAATATAATTTTATTTTTATTATAATTGATAATATTATAGTTGAAATATAATAAATAATAAACAAAAAAATAATATTATTAAATTCATATTAAATAATATTAAAAATCTTAGTTTTTTATAAAATAGTGATATTTAATAATTTTTAAATAAAGATAATTTTGAAATATATTTAAATATTTAATTAACTATAAATATGACGTAATAATAAATTAAACTTGAATAAAATTAAATTCGTTTATATTTAAAAATAGATGTTTTAAAAGTTTATAATATACTAATATAGTCCAATCCTATACTATATCAAACATAAGATAATATTATATGTCTAATCTAATCAAGTATAATTCTAATTCTAATTTCAATCCCAGTTCAGCCCAGTCCAATCCAGAATTTCAAACGCGCGAAGAAAGTAAAGATTGGGATGATAAAAGCGATCATTGTCTACATCTGCTGTTGCACTTTCTCTTTAACTTGGTGGCGGTGCACTGTACAGGATTTGACAGTACTTTATATCCCTGCACTTTCTTTTAGAATATGTGCGGACAAAAATAAGGAAACTCTATCTTGTAACGCTCAACGTAATTTGCCTTCTATTAATTATATCTTTGTCTTGACCTACTTAATATTGTAATAATATGACATGCATATTTTGTTTAAAGAAAAACAAAAAAAAAACTCAAATTAAGAGATTTTTGAAAGATAATTTTATTTTTAAAAATTTATATATTATAACTTTAACATAAAAAGTGTCGACTAATAATATTTCACACTCGACAACAAAACATGTTATACCAATTTAGTATACAAATTTTAAAAAATATGATATTTTTATGTATGATATTTTTATGATCAACACTTTTTGGTGCAAAATACAATAAATTTAATTTATGTGCGGACAATCATTTTGATTACATCTTCTTCTTTTAATTTTTTTTTGAAATTAATTTTTAATATGATACTATAACAGATTCAGGTTTGAAAAATAATTTACATTTCCTACGCAGATATCATAAACCACATAATTAGCTAAGGACCCAAAATATATAATAATATCAAAAGCGATCTCGTATATTTTTGTCTGTAGTATCCCTTGATTAATTATTAGTTTACCCAAATTATGCATTAGGCTAATAATCTCTATTTCATTTTAAGCGAATTAATTAACCAAATGGATTAAACCGCTCTCTGTACCACAGACACATAATACAAATTAAATGTGTATTAATCAGTACTACTGCAAGGCTGGTGTAAGGGAGAAGGAAAGCAGATTGATCCTTAAATTTCTTGCTAGACTGCAAGAACTGACAGATATTGAAGCGTAATTAGGCTGTATGTCCTTCATCACATTCAATTCAAACACAGATCAAGACAATTAATTTTAATACAATTAATTGTTAACTTTATTTATTTTTTTATTGTTGAAGATTACATGTTCATAGATACATAAACATGCATGCTTACATGCTAATTATTGCCTCATCCAAAACAAAAACAAAAACAAAAACAAAAATCAAAAACAAAAACAAAAAACTCATATATTAAACAACACCGCCAGCATTAGTTACCCTAATAGATGATATTAGCAGAGAATATTAATTAATCGACTTCATTTGGAATCCACATCACTTTTCGAAGGCGAAAAGTTCAGCAACTCCTTCGAACGAACCCATGGCCTCACAACCACAACGGAATCAAACACTTTTCTCTGCCCACTCTTCGTTGCAGTCTCAATCTTCAAATAATATTTGAGCCCAGAAACAACTTGCTTCTGTGCCTTCACAACCTGACTGAAACTTAGATCTCCATAGCTATTGTTGCCACCCTTTTCCCTCTGCCCTCGATTGAACTCCTCCACACAGAACCTCCCCAGCTCCTGCACTTCCTTATTTTTCTTCACATCCCTCACCTCGCTTTTCCCTCCCACAAAACGCCCTTTATAGGCAGCAGCGGAAGCTATCATGGACAGAGAGAGGAAAACAAACATCAAAGCCATTAAGGGTCTCGCCATTGCTAATAAATTGCCTTTGCCTTAGCTTGTTTGTTTGATAGTAAATTGATGTATGCGATTGTTGTGGGTAGGGTTAGGGTTTGGATGAGGTATTTATAGAGTTGTGGGGAGTGTTTGGATACGCAAGTTAATGTGGGGAGAGCATGAACGACGTGCCGCGTAATTTGACATGAAGGAAGTGGACAAAGAAGGGTTAGTGAGGTGAGGAGAGAGTTTTTGTGATGGGATTCTGATTGCTTTTGGAGCAGAAATATGATTGATTTTCAGATGAGATGAAGATGTTGATGATGGTGTGTGTACATGTTTAGGCCAATTCTTATCGTCTCGGGGTTTGCTGCTTGTACTGGCTGGTGCTTTTTTTGATTGGTGTTACATCTTTGATAGGTGTGAGAGTGCGACACGCATGCATGCAGTTGGACAAGTGCCACACTGGACCTTGCTTGGTGGCAACTCCAAAGCTCCGCATTCCATCTTTGCCGTGCAAGATATACTTGCCTGATTTGTAAATAAATAGATTATTGTAATGATTTTATCAAATATTGCACGCTATTTTAGGAGAAAAATTTAGTGTATCTACTATGCATAGTGACACGGTAATCAATCAATCATATTTTAGGAGATAACGTTTCCAACCAATTCTACAAGAAAATTTACGAAAACAATCAAGTGGTACATATTTTGATCTATAGTAACTTGAATGTATTTTTTAATTGCTTAATCAAGCTCAACATTAAGAACAAAAATATTTTTTTAGATAAGTTATTAGTTACTGAAATACATATTTGATAAGATGGCAAGTGAATTGCTCATCAGTGTATTAGTTTGTGTAAACTTTTCTCCCTTTCGATATATGCTTATCGAGTCCTAGCTCATATTTGAGAAGTGGGGCGCCCCTTAATTTATGTCAGTGCATCTATACTTCCTTCACAATAAAAACGATTTGGTTACATCCTTCAGTTTGGTTATTTTTAGTTATTTCTAAATCATATTTGTGTTGTTATAATTTTTTTTCTTCAGTTTTTTAATTATTTTAATTAGATTTTTATCTGAGTAAATACTACTCATATATTAATACCAATTAAATAGGTTTATCAGAAGAATAGTAAGACAAAGTGTCAATCAGAAATGTAATTTATATATGTGTCTCTTGCTTGTATAATTTAACATTGTCTCTTATAACGAATTTATTTTTATAACTCTTTAAACGAGGCGGGCTTTAATATAGTTTAATGCAGTCTATACTCTATTGTAATGTTTTTATTATTAATACCCTTTCAGATTATGGCACGTGTAGTATATTGAGCAGTTGAACAAACTAAGAAATATGGAGAGATATCATGATAAATTTGCTAATAATTATTGGATTCGGTTATATTTGTTCATGAATTTTGTGTTTTTATTTTTAATAAAATTTAAAAAATATAATTACTGTAAAATTTTGAAAAAATATATGATTAATATTAATTTAAAATACACTAAAAAAATACATAACAAAAAAGTTTTCTAAATTTATTCATATCAAATAATTTATCACAAATGTTTCTTTTTTTTTTTCTTTTCATAACCTTTATTTGATACATTTCAATTACTGCAAAATCAAAGTAGTAAAATCCCGATATATGCTGAAAAATCTTAACAGTATTTGATGTTCAAATCGACGAGTTCAAGTAACAAAAGTCCCGAAATATGCTACACCAGAGAATCTTAATAAATATATAAATTTAATCTCTTCAAAAATTAAGGAAGGCATAAAGAAATATAAAGTTTTTTTTTTCGGAATGATATACAGCTATAAGCCTATAACAGTATTAATTGGTATACAATTATTTGCTGAGCTATTTTTTTTTATTGCATATATTTTATTGTTTTTTATTTTGTTAAAAATTTTATACTACATCAAATGGTAAATATGAAGTACTATTCTCTTCATAGTTCAAGATTTTAAATATTTAATTAAAATAGGTCAATATTTTATATTCTAAAGCTTTCAAAAAATTCTCTTCAGAAATTCTGAAACTATCAATATAATAAAGCTTTCTTTATGTAGTGTTATTTTTTTTTAAATACTCTTTAAAAGTTTAAACATTTCAAAAAGAAAGAATCCTTTAAAAGGTATTTTGTTTATGAGGATAATTTAATCTAAAAAATATAGGGTTGTCGCATAGGATCCGTAAAGTAATACTCTGAAACCAATCATATCCGTACAAGAAGTGGGAGATGAAACAAAGTTTTGCCATACTCGTTTCATTGGATTCATGAATGGGATCAGAATAGTACAAGAGCCAGCTCTGCCCCAGCCCATACCAAACTTCAAGTTGGCCACCACGAGTCAACAAATACAAGTGCCTAACAATACAAGAGAGACGCAAAAATATGACACGTTTATTACAATCAATTAATAAAATTTATATATTTTTTTCTTTTTTATATGTTTTAACAATCAACGTGTTTTTTGGTTTTCTAAATAAATAAATAATTTAATAAACTCAACTGACTCATTATTCATATAACCCAATCTACATGATATCACGCAATCCAATCAAATTAGAATTCTGATTGACATAAGCTTATTAGATAGATGGTTATCAAATTTTTTACTTAATTTATCTAATTCATTATCATTAATCAATAATATTTTATTAATTAGATCATATGAATTTGATCGTACATATATTATCTATGATTTTATTAGTTGATTATTATATTAATTGCAAGTTTATATCTAAATTAAAGGGACTGTTTTAAAATTTAGTCAAATCCTAACTTTTTTATTACTTAATTAACGTATACGTCAACAAGTCGATGAGTGTTGGCCGTTATGAATCCATGAGCGTTGACTTACAAGCCATCACTAGTCAATAAGCACTAATTCATTAGTTATAACAAGTCCACGAATATGGAACGATGACAAATTATCTCATGTGGAAGGGCATATATTTGGTTTTACTAACCTGTTTTTCCTTTTTATTTTCTTCAATTAGCTATTGGATTTGCGACGTAGGGTCAGTATTTACCTATTAAAAAGATCTAGGAAAAATTAAAAAAATAGATAAAATTAGAGGTCTTAAATGAAATTTAAACAGATCTTAAAAAATTTTCATGTCATAGACACTTTCTTAAAAAAAAAACTAAAATGTCCTTTGAAACTCAAACTAAAAAAAAAAAGATGCGTTTCGTCGTGACGAAGAGAACACTCGACATGTCGAATCATGTCGGATATTTCAACCTACATAACGTGTCGAGTCTTGTTCGATGCACGTACTGACACTCGATATAACGTTATGTCGAGTGTCGGTACATGTATCCGACAAGACTCGACACATTTTATCGAGTGTTGGTCCGTGCATCCTACAAGACTCGATACGTTATGTCTAATGTCGAGTAAACACCGATGATGATGTCGAGTGTCGGTTGAAGCATCCAACAGGACTCAACACGTCGAATGTCTTCTTCATCACGACGAAACGCGTCGATTTTCACCATTTTTATACACATTAAACCAAAAAATCAGCCAAATAACACTTTATTTAGCCTCACAAACACATAAAAAATACAAAATACAAACCCAAACTCAAATCCTCAAATTTAAAATCCCTAAAATTTACCTCAAATCCCCAAACACAGAATAAGTTTCTCGTTTCTTTTGCTGCGTTTGGGACTGCGTTTTCGATGGTGTTGAGGGGTATTGAAAGCTGGACAACAACATACTGTTATGAAAATAGGACACGGTTATAGAAATAGGAAGAGGTAAATGAAGAAAAGAGAGAAATAAAGAGTTCACGAATAAATTGAATTTCAAAGGATATTTGAGTCTTTTTGTCAAGAAAATGTCTATAGCATAAAAAATTTTCAGGATGTGTCCAAATTTTATTAAAGACCCCTAATTATGTCTATTTTTTCAATTTTTTAAAAGATTTATCTTAAATTGTCATCAACGTATGCATGAAGTGATATATATATATATATATATATATATATATATATATATATATATATATAAATTTATGTTAATTTTTATTTTATCAAAATGATGAGATGACGTTAAAATAATGGTGAGACGAATATTATTTGTTTGAAAAATTATATTTATTTATAGTGTACGTATTCAATTACGTAGTACCGCACCAATAATACACATAAGATACATGTATTGGGATTGAGCGGATGCTATTATTAGGCGGCCGCTTCAGGGAAGAATAATTTTCTTCTGTTTGTTTTTTTATACAAGAAGATGAAGATGACATAGGCTACTGGTGAATTTGTACGTTGTAACGATAATAATTAAATTAGATGTTGACAAATAACATATGGCTGGATTCGAGGCCTCAAAGTACGTGACACTACATTTAAATTTCATACAACAAAAATGTCATCTTCATCAATTATTATACCGTACAATACTTCTTTCTGTACTGTTCCGGTATTCTAGACTATGTTAGATTTTAATTAGAAATTTATCAAATTAACTTAGCTTTCTGAAATTATATTAGTCTACAAAACCTTAGGAGACTTTGGAAATAATATTAATTTAATTACATTTTTAACTTATAATTTAATATAAATTTTAATTGATTTAATCATGTAGCTATTAGTATTAGACAATACGATCATCTAACTAGTCCCCCTCTATTAAAATAATTGATATATATATCTATATATATCTATATATATATATATATATATATATATATATATTTGATAACCCAAAATTCCTTCACCTTTTCTTTGTTCGTTGAGGGGTTACACTGAGGGTAACATTCACACTCTATTAGCTTGATAACCTATAAACTTGTGAGGTATAAAAATGTCCTAAGTAGATAGCTCCAAAGGGATTTGAACCCGTGACCTCAATGATAAGGCCAAGGGCTTAATTGATATTAATTCATTTGCACGTTTAATTTTGTAACTTATGTTACAAATCTCACATGTTATGTTAAAAATCGACTACTCTTGTTTAATTGCAAGATAATTATTAAAAGTTAATTTTACAACAAAAAAATAATTTACCATTCCTTGTAATAATGTTTACAGATAGTTACAAACTACCAGTTCAATGTTCAAATTTATAACTTTAATTCTTAAAGCTACAAGTATATTATTTTTAATTATACTATTGTATGCTTGTTAGAAGCTTCCCTTTAATTGTTGCAAGTCTATATAATCATTCTTACAATAAATTTATGTTGGTTTGCAAGTCCAACATTAAGTTACTTTACTTCCCCTTTATTCTTAATCTTCCTTTTCGAATTACTAAGTTTATATATTATTTCTTTTTAAATAGAATTTTTGTCAACGTAAATTCTACAATTTGAGATTAATTCCTAGCCAAGCTTGGACTGCTCTTCATTGGAGGTAGGGATGGCAAAATCCGGGTGCGGGTGCGGGTGCGGGTTTGGCGTTTCCGCACCGGCACCAGACTTAAAATTTCTCCCTCGGTCCCCGGAAAATCTTCGGATTTTTTCGGGTTTTTCTGGGTGCGGGTATTTGCGGGTTTTGAGATTGTGCATACCGCATCCGCATCGCACCCGGAAAAAATTTCGGATTTTCCCAGATTTTTCCCAATTTTTTCTTAATTTTTTAATTCTTTGAAATAAAGCAAATAAAATGAGATGCTTAATATGCTATGAAGATGTGCTTATAGATGTATGTGGTTTGATGGTTAATAATTAAAATTTAATTTTTAAGTCATGGGCTTTATATATATATGTTTTTATAAATACTTTGAGTTATGCGGGTGTGGGTGCGGGGTTTTTGGTAATACCGCACCCGGATTAATTTTTTTTGAAAATCCCCGCATTCGGATTTTCTCCTCGCAAAATCTTGGTTTTTTCACCCGGATTGTCCGGGGAAAATGCAGGTACGGGGCCAGGTGCGGGGAAAATTGCCATCCCTAATTGGAGGGCGTAAAAGTATTAAAACGGGTTTTCTAAAATCTATAATTTATTTTAATAAAGTTTCGTAAGATTTTTCTAACCTATTGGGCTTTCCTATCTAAACAAGCTTGATAGTAGTATTATAGTTGTTAGTAGGCATATTTTTATTAGTTTTTTCAACTTGCAGAGGTTTTAGTGTGATAAGAAAAAATTTGGGACTTTTTGATATTTTTAATATTTTTTGTTGAGCTATGGTCACGTTTAGGATCTAGAACTCGACTGGACTATAATTAGAACCTGAATTAGACTATAATTAGAACCTTGACTGGGAACAAAATTTGAGACTGTACTATATATAATGTCTTACATTTGATACAATATGATAACGGACTATATTATTATATAATAATTTTTAAGAAATTAATTTTAAACTATAAATTCGTAATTTGAATAAAAATTAATTTAATTTTTACAAAATATTTTATAATATTATATTAATTTTTATTTAATAATATAATATATTGATAATATTTGTAATTCCATTAAATTATTAATTGCATAATAATTTTTTATACAATAATAATAAATTTATTTTATAATATTTCACTTATTTATTTTTATTTTATTATTATTTATTAAAATTTTAATTTTAAAATAAAATTATTTTAAATATAGATTATTTAAGATAATTATTAATGGTATGATAATAGAAATTTTTCTTGTATTTAAATATTTATTTATTATAATTATAATTTTAAAATAAAATTATTTTAAATATATATAAGTTATTTAAGATAATTATTAATGTTATGATAGTAAAAATTTTTATTGTATTTAAATATTTATTTAATAATATTTTAGTTATTTATTTCATATTTTATTATTATTTATATTAACTTTAGTCATGAAAATAAATCAATTTTTTAATATAAATTATTTTAATTAATTATTGATATTTTAAGATTATATATTCTAGTTTATATCTTTATAATAACATTTTAGTTATTTATTTACTATTATATTATTATTTGTATTATTTGTATTATTTTTAAATATGAATTATTTAATAAAATTATTAATAATATGATAAAATTGTCGTAAAAGTTCTACTAGCTTTTTCACAGCTTTGGGCCTCCCAACGAAACCATCTTAATACGTGCAGTTGGCATAGTTGTAGGGATGTTTTTGATAGATTTATCAAACTCTAGGGGTTTATGGGAAGCCAAAGATTTAGGGTACCCTTGTAATTTGTTACGTTTATGCGGAGTCGGTTGTTAAGAAAAGCGCGTCCAGAATTCCCTCGCCCAGAATTCCCTCGCCCGCTCGGTCCCTTAACGGGTATATTTTTGAAGCCAATGACTTCCCTCCCATTCACTTCTCACATTCTCTTCTCTATCTCTCAGCTGCGCCCCAATTCAAATTTCTCTGTGCAACTGCAACTGCAAACCAATCATTCTCATTCATTCTTTGCGCCCTAATTGATAATTTTTAATACGTTTTGTTTTGTAGAAATTTCTCAGCGATCGTTCAAATTTCTCTTCTTACTGCAAGCAAAAGTTCTGTTGTACTTTCAATTTTCACTGCAAGCTAAAGGACTCATCATCTCTTTCACTTCTCTCTCTGAAACCAAATTTCTCTCATTTCTCTCAATCAGAATTGTTGTTTCTGTCACTCTGATCATCTCTCCGATCAATGGAAGAGATACTTTCTCTCAAACTCATCATCTTTCGTTTGGAGGACATCGTCTTCAATTCCTCCCCTGTCTCAGATGGAGATGTTACTGTAAAACTGGGGTTTGAGAGGATGATTGAAGACCTCAACGACCACTTTTTTGAACTGCAAGAGAGACGAGATTTTGTTATGAAACGCAGGTTTTATGAGATAATTGAAGACCTCAACTACCAGTTTTTTCTGCTCCAAAAACTTCTGCAGAAGAGAGAAGCCCAGAAACAAAAAATGCCCATTCTCAGATCCATGAGGTAAAATCATTCCTTCTGTGTTTCTCTCATAATTTTTGATACCCTTTTACTTTGGGGTTAGGGTTTCCCTCACTTTCTTGTTATTTTCTGTAAAGATAATACTCTATATTACTCCTCTCATGTACAATTTTAATGAGAAATCTGTTTTTGTCCATTCGCTTGGAAAAATTATATATATATTTTTGCCTTAATTGTGCTTTGGGTAATTCTGTTTTTGTCCATTTGGTTGAAAATTTATATTTGTTTCCTTAAGTGTGTATCTGGATAATCCTTCTTTTTGTTCATTCGCTTGAAAAATTTTATTATTTGCCTTAATTGTGTATTTGGGTAATCCTGTTTTTGTCTATTCAGTTGAAAACTTATATTCACTGCTTAATTGTGTATTTGGGTAATCCTGCTTTTATCCATTCGCTTGAAAAACTATATTCTTTGCCTTAATTTTGTATTTCAATTTTCATTCAAATCTGGTTTTATTCATACCTTTCAGTTTGGGAAGGCCAAGGAGGTAATTTCATCCATACATTGTTACTTGCACATTTATATAATCTTGTTGTATGTATCAAGGGATGGTTTTCTCATTCATGGTCTTGTTTGTCTATGGCTAACATATGGTATATTCTGCTTTGCATTTTGAGATCTTTTCCTGGTTTTCTTTGTTCATTAAATAAATGGAAATTTTCCCTCTGCTCCCCATTTACACATTTTCTTTTCGCTAAGATTGGTTTTGCTAATTTGTGGCCTGGTTGAAGTGTGAAGCTCTAAATATTTGTCTCTGCAATTCGAGATTTCTTCTTTGTTTCTTGTTGTGTGTGCTGTTTCTTCTTTTTATTGTTGTATACAGGCTATAAAGCTGATTGTTTCTGGGGTGGGTCAGCATGTAGAAAATTTCAAATATGTTGACTCTTTTACAAATCACTACAATTAGGTTGGTCGCATGTAGCTATTATATTCCTTGCTTTCACAAACCATTCTTTTCAACATAGTGTTGATTAACTTGGTTATCATTTAAATGTTCTGTGTTTGTATAATGGCCACATGGAGAGTCGCGAGATCATCTAAGAATAGTATTGCAGTTTGATGTCCCCGGGATTAGGGTTTGCACATTGATTGGAGCTCTTAAGAGCAAAGCAAGCAAAAACCCATATGCCCTGCTGTAAAGCTCCTTGTGTCTACTTGTTAAATGGTTTTTATCTGAATTACAATTGTGATGTCTCAGCAAGTTAGAGCATTTCCAGGTCTGAAGAAGACGAACCACTGCCTTGGTGGAATCGAGAGCTTTTTACTGCAACTAGTAAGTTAGTGCAGCTATGTTTCTGATCCATGAACTTTGGCTGATGATTAGAAACCTTTTCTAAATGATATGTGACTATGAAACATCTCAGCTAATGATTAGATGGTCCATGATAAAAGTTAGAATTCAAAATCCCATTAAGTTCTTTTGGTTCACTCACTTTCTCAAGGTAAGTAATTGATTTTTATTTGCAATTTAGTTCATCATACATAGTATTTGCTGTAAAATAATGCTCGAAATTTGGTGTTTAGCTTTCTTCTGATGTATATTTTTGACTTTTGACTGTTGATCTTGTTTTCATCCATTTGGTTGAATTATTATACTCTCCGGCTTAGTTAGATATTTGAAGTTCCATTCCAATTTTGGGTTTACACAAGCTCTGAGATTTGATTCTTATCAGTTTGGGAAGGTCAAGGAGGTCATTTCATCCCCACCTTGTTGCTTGCAGATTTATATAATCTTGTTGTATTGAGGGATGGTTTTCACATTGATGTCTCATTTGTCTTTGACTTATTTGGAGAGTGGCAGTTCTATATGGTACAATGTGTTTTGCATTTGATATATTTCCCTGGTTTCTTTGTTTAATATAACGTTTTGCTAGTGTAGGCTCTCTGTTCATCCATGTCCTATTGTTGCGTGAACCTCTACAATTCTGCTCTGCATTTTTGAGATTGATTCTTTGCTTATCATTTTGGGTGTTATTTATTTATTGGTTTATATATGGCCTATTTTGTGGACTATACCATTATTGTGTAAACTTCTACCCCATATATTGACTCCTGTGAGAATATTGTTACTACAATTAGTTTTGTTGGCTTTTGATATCTAATTGTTCAATTATGAATGTTTACTTTGTTGATAAATTTCTTCTTTCAAGCTTTAAGTCATGCAGCTATTATATTCCTTCCTTTTATGAACCATTCTAACATAATGTTGACTAACTTAACAATATAAACGCTCTGTTTGTATCATGGATGCATTGCAGTGATTAATGAAACTTCAGTTGGTGCTTTAGCGTCAGTTTGTTTTATTTTGTCAAGTATATGAAGGTCAAAGGCAGGTTTTCTAAGGAGGCTACTTTAGTATAAGTGCTGCACTTTCATTTTCTTTAATTTTGCTTAAAAAGTTGACTGCTTTTTTTATTTTTTATTCTTTTTTATGTACCAGAGGCATAGATTCTTAAGCTTAGGCACATTTTTGTTTACTTTGAATACTGTTACATTTGTATGTGGGCACGGTTTCTCTTCTTGGAAGTATAATACTAACCTACGTTGTTTTGTTGTAAGTAAATTAAACTAATTACTAAAGCTATATATGCTATAAAAACCATCCGTTTATTGTGGGCAAAGATATTAATAGTTTTGTCCAAAAAATATTCCATCTTTGCTGCTAGGTTGAGCATATTTACTTACCAAATTGTCAAATGCTAAATTCAACAACACCTAGGAAAGAAAGATTTTCTGAAGATTGTATGAAAGGATGGAGAAAGAGAATGTAAGATTTTTTATCCTTGTATCTCTTTGAATTGATGCATCACATGTATTTTTTATATTTGATTTTTGTGGTAGCTTTTTCATAGCTAGCAACAGTTAATTAGCAAGTAGTGAACAATCCCTTGTTGAACAAAGTCTTGTATCCTCATCGAAGGGTGGAAATTATTGGATCTATGAGCCTTCTTGCTTTGTTCAAAAAATTGGTCAATTATTGTTGGTTTGGCTGGTAGTGTCTTTGTATGATTTGCTTTTGCCTATGTGATATTGGATCACTTTGTCTCTTCTTGTTCTGATCCTTGTCTGTTCATAAGTTCTTAGTTTTTCTCTTCATCACGGGGTAGAGCAGTTTGGTAGCTCGCAAGGCTCATAACCTTGAAGTCGCGGGTCCAAATCCCGTCTCTGCAACATTTTATTATATTTTTTACCAAAAAAGAAAAATTAGGTTTGATTCTGTTAACTGGTAATTAATTTACACTTTTCCTTTTGCTGTTGTGGTGGGAGGATAGGACCCTATACTATCACCATCAATTGTAATTGGGAAGATGGAACCATTATCCTATCACGTCAATTGTAATGAATTATTTATCCTGTTAAATATATTTTCTAGTTACGATCCAAAAGATAATTATGAACCTTTAAGGTTTGTCCAATCTGAGCTCTTATTGCCTTAGCTGATCCGAATTTTCCTGTAAGTATAGGAGTAGATCTGGAAGGGCTGGAGAACCCTATCTGCTGCCCTACAAGAACTCTCCTTTTGAGTTTTATTTGCAATTCTGTCATCGTTATTATGTGGTCCAAGATAAAAGTTATTGTTGTTGAGGTTGGTAGCTTATGTACCCATATATAGGAGGATTTTACCTCTAGGTTTTGAACTCTTGTTCGTATGATTGCTTTTCAATATGAGTTTGTGCTGTTATATTCAAATATATATGTTTTCGATTCCAAGAGCTTATTGGATCATTTTGTTTGTTCTTATTCTGAAATCAATTAACTATTAAGATGTTATTCTTTCTTTTGTTCAAAAGATTCATGACTGCAATTATTCAAGATCTAATGATGCTCTCATTGAGAGTCACAATATTGTTAAGAATAGAATTGCAGAAAGATGTTCTGGGATTGGGAGAAACTATGTGTGCATTGATCTAGATTGTTGAGAAGAAAAGCAGCTGAAAACTGATGCAGTCTGCCAAAAAGCCCAAATTCTACTCGTTAAATGGTTTTTCTTAGCAGGCTTCAGGAGTGTTTCCAGGTCTTTTGATGAGCCAATAAGCCCCCAATTTATCATTCTCGATTTGGACTTGTGAGAAGTTAAAAGCCCTACCCTACAGAGTGCACAGCCTCAGCTTTCTTCAAGTCATATACAGAAATGAATGTGTATCCTTTCCAGAAGAAGGTTTTCGCAGCATCCTAACATCACTTTCAGTTGGGGATCTCAATCTCTACCAGGATCTAAGAGGGTGGGGCTTCCACAAATTCATCTCCCTTAACAACTCTACATTTATGACTGTTCAGATGCATTGTGTCCACAGGAGGATAAGGGAATGAAATTTCCCTCTTCTCTAACTTCTTTTGCAAATTAAAGGTTCCCCATAATTGAAATATTTGCCCTCCAGGGATACCAAAATCTTCCTTCCCTTAAGTCATTGAGTATCTGGAAATGCACAACCTTAACGTCCTTGCTAAGCCTTCCATCCTCAATTGACTCATTGTGGACTGGTGATTGCGCAATGTTCACATCCTTGCCAAGCCTTTCATGCCCGCTTTTGAAATTATTTATTGATGATGTCCTTTGCTGAAAGAACAGTTTGCTATTCTAAAGCCTTCTGTCTTTGCCAAGACTTCCAAGTCATTGATTCATGTTTGCTGCTGTTTAAGAGCTAATGTTGCTCTCTTGGAGAGTCACAATTTTAATAATAGTATTGCAGAAAGATGTCTCCAGATTGGGAGAAAGCATATGTACATTGATCTATTCTGTTAAGATGAAAGCAGCCAAAAACCAATATGGCCTACGAAAAAGTTCCAAATCCTACTCGTTAAATGGTATTTTTCTGAATTATGACCTTGCTACAATGTCTTAGCGAGTTAGAACATTTCCAGGTCTGATGATGATGAGCCACGGCCTTGGTGGATAAGAGAGCTTTTCTGTAGAGCTGGTAAGTTAGTCACTTTGTCTTTTCTGATCCTTGAATGTAGGCTGATGATTAGAAACCCTATGTAAGTTTTATGTGACTCTGAAACATCTTGTCTATATTACCTTTTTTTTTTGGTCTTTTAAGTTAGTTAAGAAAATACAATATTTTCTAATTTCCTCTCTCCATCATATAGTCTGTAAAACTTGTTTTTACAATTTGGACATGGAAGAAAATCTTCATTTTATATCTATAAGGGAACTACACTGGTATTGTATACAAAAGAATATGTTTCTTTATGGTAAATACCTAGCATATGTAAAATAACCAAAAGGTAAAGCATCTTTCTTACATTTTAGGAAAAATAAAAAGACATAATGTCCTCTTTGTATTTGTCTCTAATTCTTAACTTTTCATTGTTTACTTGGAAGGAGAAAGTTAATGTTGTACTATCCTGTTGATGAGGTGTTACTTTTGTTTCAAATATAACCACTGACATATTTTCCTCACCACATCTCTGGCAGAATAGTAATCTTTGGTTTTTAATTTTCAATACTAGCACCATGCATGGCAAAAATCAAGAATTTGTGCACAGAATAATTTTATGATCTGGTACAAAATGGTCAATGGGCTATGATAACTTGATGTGCTGCTGCAGTGCATTGTGGACATTGATGCTAAAAAGTTGGAGGACTAAATGCTGAAGTGACATGAATGCTTTACTAAAGTTGTAGAATTTGACGTCATAACTAATTCCATTGAGGTTTATAATTGATGAGATGCTGAGAAGTTGGTGATATCTTAAAATATGCAAAATGGAAGACTTAAAGTCGCCAATAAATACATTCATGGAGACTACTGTTTGCAAAAGCTTATGTCTATGATTGAGATTATGAAAAAACATCAGCTTTTCTCTGCAATTATTAACCTCGTTATGTCAAACTTTGGATGGATAAAAATAAGTATCTCGCAAAGCTGTAAACTTTGGATGGATGAAGAATTTTGTACAAATGGCCTAAAACACAGTTTGATGAGGGCTTTGCACTTGTCTGAAATCATGCTTATTCTGCTGACCTGTATAGCAGAGAACCTAGGCTGACTCTATGTGAATGAAGAGTGAATATTGACATTTAATGCCAAGCCTTCCATCCTCCCTTTTGAAATTATATATCGATGAATGTCCTTTGCTGAAAGAATAGTACAAAAGGGGTGAAAGATGAGAGTGGTCCAAGATAGCCCACATCCCATGTGTTGACAAAGATTAGAAATTGTCCTATGCTGAAAAAACAGTACATAAGGGATGAAGGACAAGATTGGTCCAAGATAGCCCACATCTTTTATATTAAGATGTGACAAGAATGATCAGAGGAAGAAGAATGAAATCCATCTCATGCCCGAAATCATGAAAGATGCTGAATGGTGAATGTAAGTTTCTGTATCATTTTTTGTTAAGATAATTTCAATTCTCATTTAATATTCTCACTGTCTTTCAATTTATTTATATATTTGTATGATTTCTACTAGTTTTCTGAGATAACTTTAGAAGTGTCTATCCCACAACTTTATGTTGCATATTCTTTCCCATTTTAATTGTGCCAACTTTTAAGTTTTGAGAAGACTAATTATGTTGTTATTGTTTCCTGTTTTTTACTTTTAGTTTTTAAAGCCAAACTTGGTATCTATTTTCATTTGTAACAGTGGCCTAAACTCTTTGAACACACATATATATAATATTCAGATCGAATCAATAATTGGACTATTTGAATCTAGAAGTGGATTTCAGCCTCCAGTCTAACTTTCAGGAGAGCTTGCTGCATTTTGGTGTAAGCATAGTTGAAAATATACTTTTAACCTCTCTTCTTGGACTTAACTGCTTCTTTACCTCATCAATTCTTTGAACTGTTGTTGATGAAGGGTAAATAAAAGAAATTTGTGGAATGAGTCAGATTATGATATTTTTGCAATTTTTTATATATATAACATGCTGAGATACTAAAGTTGCCGCATTTGGGTTAATGTCATTCCAAATGATTGGTTCACATTAATTATCACTAGAGTAAAAGAAATGCATGATTGCAGAGATATAAACTTTTTCTTTAAATGTTTTGTCTTTCTTTTCTAGGGTTTTAAACTCATTAGACATTCATGACTTATTGAGAGATGATAGTGGCTTGTTTAGTAATTCAGGAAGGAGGAATTGTCTTTTTGACCCCTATCTGGGATAATCAAATCTGTTCTCACAACTTCAGTTGCCGATTATATGCACTTGCTCAGCAGATTATGATTTTTCTCTGTTTCTCAGGATAAGTAGTTTATAAACATACGATGAACTTGCATAATTTTTTTCTGTCATCTTTGGTTTGACCTATTTGCAGATTTTTATTTTGCTTGTGTTTTAGAAACAATTTAATGTTTAACTTGTATTCCAAATTGATTTTTTTGAATAATCGCCTTTCCGTGTTATATTCCCACTTCGACATATTAACCTGAGTCCTGAAAACAGAGGATTAACATATAAGCTTATATCTGTATATATGTATATAAAATAAGACTGAAAACGCGTTTCTAAATTATAAAAATTAAAATTTAAAACAACGCGTGTTTACACGTACCCGTTCCCGTATACTACAACTTTACAACCGAAGTAGATAATACATTATAAAGCATATAAAATTAAATACATGAAATAAAGAAAATGACATAATAACTGCCAACAAATAATTTGAATAAATAGTGTTGAAATTAAATAAATCATGACTCATACATCATAAAGCAATAATTCATTCATATCAAAACATAAACGAACAAGATGGAATCTAAGTAAGGAATAAATCCCTCACCATCAATTGTGAGTCCATTCATTACTTAGTAAATCCCAATTCTCAAAACATTAAAAAAAAAAGGAAGATAAAATCATGGCATTAATACAAGTAATATGGACATGCATAGTGATACATCCTAATAAACAGCAAGGCAAGAAACAGATATTCATGACGCAATACTTATGATTGAGATATTATCAAAGCAATGGCCCCTCATCATCAATTATGAGTGCATCGTCGGTTATCAACTCTCACAAAAGAAAGAAGAAAAGAACGAGAAAAAAGCATGGTTCTAATAAATCATGATGTCAACAATTGAAGAACATAAATAAAACATGCATATTCTAAACATATCTCAATGCAAAATCATGCTTCAAAATTCAATCATAAATTAGTATGGCATATTCTTAGTCATATACTAGCAGGCCTAAAAGAAAGTAAAAGAGAATAGAAGAATTCAAACATAAAACACTCAAGGGAATGGTCCCTCACCAATGTGAGTCCGCCATTCCCATCAATGTCAAATCAAATAAAGGAGTAGAAATAGAAGCTACGTATAAAGCATACATAAACATCATATATTAAGCCAAGACACGATTCTATAACATATTATCATTCAAGATCCTAATCATGTTTCTAACATGTAAGTATACATCAAATCATAGAATAAACCTAAGACATGCATTCTAGTATATCAAGCATACATAAAACTAAATATGCATTCTAGTATATGAAACATAAAGAAACCTAAACATGCAATCTAGCTTATCAAAAAAAAAAAAAAAACCCCTCAGGATTTATCCAGATTCTTGCACCACTGGAAGTAGAATCTTGACTTCAAAAGGATGCCTTTGATATGTCTAAAAACCACCTAAGGTACTAGGCACTCCTCCAAGAAGCACCCATAATAATCGAATTGGTTTAACTTCAAGAATGCCCAAAGCCTCCCAGATTCATACTCTCTAGACTCTCAAATAACACTCAAGCACTTAATAAATGTATTATAACTCTAAATCAAACTTTCAATTATTCATTAAAAATATAACCCTTACACTACCATAAACTTGTAAGTTACAAACAGATATACATTAACGTAGCAACATAAGTAACAACATGTAACTCCTTAAATCATAATTACAAAGTTTAATAACTTTCAATATCTCATATAACCACAAAAAACTATTAATTTATAGCACACCACCATGCATATTAGTTTCTAGTTAAATGCATTAAAAACACATGCTTCATTGTATAATAAAAATTTAATGCACGTAAGTAACTTACAAACTGAATTATTAATCAATTCATAATAATATACAATAAAGATCAATAATTATTTAGTTTCAAAATAATGACACATTTAATTAGTAACATATAAATTTAATCAAATCATGAATAATATGTAATAAATACCAATGGTAAGGATTTTTATAATTGAAGTATTTATTAGACCATAATAAAACTAATAAAAGGTCTTGATAATAAAACCACTATATTTTACAGCTCATTTATATTCTTTGAAAATAAAAAGAAAATTTTAATAACAAATCACATGCTTGGAAAGTAATTGCAGAAACTTGCGGTCATAACTATTACTTGTAACATCTATAGCTCATAACCACAATTTCAATAAAATCAAATAGATATAATAAATCTTCATAAATGAAATATTAAATATATGTATATCGCTAACATACTCGAGAATTTGAAAAGATAAAAATCCATAATAAGTATCTCACATGCTATCAAACTTAATAAACTACTCATATTAATATGACATATAAATACTTGTTTCAAAGCTTATAATAAGCAAACTATATATGGACAAATCGTATTAAAAAATGATTTATATAACACCAGAGTTTACTAAACTTGTTATTATAAAAATTACTAGTTAATTTATACTCACTTTAATCTTAATCACAAATAAAAATATTGATATAAATAAAATTTATATCACTAAAATATAGAATAAAAAAAGTATATCACTATTTACTTCCATGTCTTTTACTTAATAAAAATATTTATTTCTCTGTGTTGTAAAATAAAACAATAATACACTGAAGCCACCAACTCTCTATTACCAATAAGACTATATAAGGTAGTTGTCAAAAAATACGATACCGATCAATTTAGCTCAAATTGTTTCAACCGCAACTTTTATGTTTAACAATTTTACAACATTAAAATTCTGTTAATATATACACAAGAAAATATATAAAATAGCCATGCACTTTAAAGACTTAAAAATATAAGATATTTTTGCCTTCTAGCTACATGTAGCATATATTAAAACATCATAAAAGATGCATTTCAATTTTTGTCTACATGTTAAGCATAGATGATAAAATTTTACTCTTAATTATATGCCAATAATAACTCAACATATATAACATAATATATGTATTCATAACATACATATAACCAATCATCATGCCTTTGTATTTCATTAAAATAGATCAGATAATAAGCACTACACATCTACATTTTAAGCAAACAAATTTTTAGAATTTTTTTTTTATAGATTACTATCAATAAAAAATTAAGTTACCAATTAAACAAATAATAAAATATATGAGACACTCTTTGAGTTTAGATTGTTGGGAATATTTATATAAATCTAAACAATTTAATCAAACAACAACACATTGAAGAAATAATAAAAAAAATAAATTAGATTAACTCCAAAATACATTAAATAAATAAAACAAGTAAAGAGGTAAAGTAAGAAATATGTAGCTTGAACACTTGGAAGTTATGTTAAAAGCATTGTCCTAAAGCTAAAGAGTTCTCTCCTCGCAAATAATATACTCAAGAGCTTCAAGATACAACCCAAAACTCACAGTTTATCTCCTCGATGAGCACGATCATTGGAAGAAAATAACATATCTCCATTTGTTGTGGTTGCTCAAAACTATATAAAATACTCAGAATATGTTATCGTAACAAAAATGTATTGTTCTGAGCTATATTAAGATTCAACCTCCAGTTCATGTTTCGTCAACCAATCCTTCATAATTCACATCTTTAGTGAAAAATTTCTTTTGTTTTTTCTTTCCATAAGGATTTAGAAAATACCGAATCTCCGCCGACACACGCAAATTGTTGATAAAACTCTAAAATATGTTAGAACCTTGAGACTAGTTTATATAGTAGTCTCCTAGCTTAGATAAGTTACAAATTATCTCTTGTAACTTCTAAGTCATAATATTCTTAATAAAAAAACATTGTAATTTACAAATAATAAGTTTTGTAATCAAGAAAGTGGCATTCCCACTAATTCCATGACTTTCAATTGATTACTAAATTTGGTTTGACAAAACTTTTGGCACATTTAAATTGTCTCCATTAAGATAATGCTACATCTACAACCAAATCGTACAACCAAATGCTTACAATCTAGGTTGGCAATTATTCACTAAAGGAACAAAAAACGAAAAATGGAAAAGAAAAGTTATATGTCCAGTAGAATTTTACTGACTCAGGTTATACGCAGTTAGTTGTAGGATTGGTTGTAGATGTTTCTAATAAAAGATATTATTTAGTTGAATTTGTATTGTTTCATTTTATCCCAAACACAGCCACAAATTTCCATACAATTATTTGAGTTTAATCAATAAATTATTTTAAAGAATAATATATATATTAAATATTTTAAAATATCATATAATAAACATGATCGTATTATTTCGTGTATGTATATGTTCTTGTAAATAAATATTAAATATTTTAAAATATCATATAATATATATCATCGTATTATTTCGTGTATGTATATGTTCTTGTAAATAAAAATTATATTGTCTTTAAATATTAATATAATATTTTTTGATTTATTATTTTAAAGATTTTAAATTATATTTTTATGATAGACTCATAATTCTATCCCTCAACGTCATGTAATTGAACTATTTTTCCAAACACATCATGACTAACAAATAAATACTTAATAAAACTTTATATAACTCTTACATTACTTTTTTTTATACCGTACATAACTTTATCATCTTTTTGTGCCAATAAATTAATAATAGATAACACAAGTCTTATTCATCTCATTGGTTCAAGCACCCAGCTTAAAATTGATAAAATAAAATTGGACAACCAACTTGACTGTGGATAACCCTTTAATTTCTAATTATATGTACATTCCAATGATATAATGATTTGATTAACTTCTGAATAAGAGGTCAACGGTGATCACTAATCAGCACTGGAATGATGCTAGGAAGGATATAAATTTCATAATTTTACTGTCAAAACATATATTCTTATATAGAACCAGGATCCTCAATCCACCTTAATTTTGCCTAAGATTTTGAGAATCGTGTGCCACATAGATTTTAATATTAATGAATAATTAAAATGTGTATTTATTCTCTTCCTTGTTAATAAATTTTTCTAACTATCAATCACAAGCTTGCAAAAATAGGAGATAAAAATGAGATGATGAGAGGATTCTTATTCATTTTCACCGCATATATAATAGAGGCCATAAGGTCTACAAATTTAGTTTCAGGAAATGATTCAAACAATGAAACAGCTAATAAAATTAACCAGATGATTTTGAATATTTATTATAGGGTCCACTTATATTAGATTAATTTCATATAAAAAATAAGAAACCATGAACATATGTACGAGCAGAATTATATGGGGCTAGGGTCCCACATATATTAGATTATTTTCCTTAATTTTATTATAGGGGATGAATATGTGGAGTAATTTGATTTTTTATGAACGTAACAATAAAAAATGATATTTTTCCCTTATAAGGGAGAATCCAACACATCTACGTGCAGAGATTTAGTAATAAATTAAGTGATGGCACCTAAGAAATTATTACTATTTTTCAGCTTTTATAAATTGAAAATGGGTTATTTAAGGTTTAAAATATGTGAATGTGAAAATATTTTATAAAACTAAAAATAAAGTGATTAATTTTATATAAATACTGATTTTTAAGTAATTTTAATTAAGAAAAATTAGTAATTAAAAAAGTACTAAAATATTTTATTTGTTGAATTATTTATACTTTTCATCCAAATAGGTGGATAAATGTATATATCTAGTATACATTTTTATCTAAAATTTTTTAATTTTACCAATGTAAATTACTAGTAGGTGAAGCTTGTGTCACTTTTTAAAACTATCGGTGGCTAAATATCACTTTGTAAACCACTAGGAAGGTCAAAAATTTACCCATTTAAAATTATTTAATTTAGGTAAACTTGCAAAAAAATTGTAAAATCTTTCAAAAAATTAAAAAAGTATAATTAAAATTATATAAATGAAGCGGGCCCAGAGTGGCCCATCCAGGCTGACCTTGCCAACCCTTAAGTTGAGTCTTGGCCGCTGCGTGCTTGCAGCCCTCCCAGCTCGACCTCAAGTTGGGCTCAGTCAGGCACTTTGCCATGTCTAGGCACAACGGGCCCTTGATTCATTGCCTTCAATTGCCAATTTGCCAAAACCAATCTACGGGTTTATAAAAGGCTTTTGGATTTTTTTTTATTTTCTTTTTGGGTGGGGTACTTGGTCCAGTTTATTTAGCCTCTACTCTCTAAATCTTCGGTCCCTACTCCCCATTTATATTTTCATTTTTTATTTCACAATTTCACCCTAAAACAAAATTACAAAATGGATAAATAAAATCTAAATATAAAAATTTTTTTATTTTTTATTTTTATTGAGTTATGTTCTTCTATCTTCTGTCCAGCTTCAAGGCTGGTTGGTTGGTTATTTTGGAGAAGTAACGACTACCGCTTTGCGCACGTTTGACGAAGTTACCGTAATATAAAGTGGGTGGAATTTAAAAGTTATATATTGAAAAGCTGGGTCTTGGGCTAAGCCCAAATCCTGAAGATGGACTCAAACACAGGCCACGCCAGAAATTTTGCTAACCCAATTGTTATAAAAATGCTACCTGACCTATTTAAACCCATGGACTACAATAAAAAGTTAAAACTATAACTTTTAAATATTGATGTAACACGTGGCTTGTAATTTGTAAATATTACATTTGTTATAATTAGTAAATCATATAGGTTGTAGAAAAACATTTTATACATATCATAGTTTTAGATTAGATACAATACTAACTTCTTAATTTCTTTATTAAATAGATTTATTTTTAAAATTATAAGAATTATTGGATAAAAAATTAATTGCTCATATGCTAAAATCATAAGCATGCTTAAAAGAATGTAGAGAATATTTTTGCGTGTACATATAGTCTAGTTAGCTTGAAAATTATTAAAGTTGCTTGACGATCAATTCAACATATTAAAAGAGATGATTAATTAGATGTATCCCTTCAAGCAATAGCATTTTATCAATGTTCCATTTACATTAATTTGAAAACTTTTCCTTCATAAATAATGCAGAGTTGAATAATGGCTTTGAGAAAGGAACAAGTAACATTGTATGGAAGATTGTTTTACTTGCATATACAATAGTGCTAGACTTACAATCTGTATATAACCAAAACTCTATAACTTCTTGTGACAGTCTATATGGTAAAAATTCACTAAAGGAATAAAAAAACAAAAAAAAAATTAAGAAAGTTACATCTCCAATAGGATTTTATCACATAGACTAGACTACTACATCGGGTTGTAGAGTTTAAGTTATATGTAGGTTGCAAGTCTAGCATTACTGCTTGCATATATTAATCAAAATTATTAGAAGTCTGTTAAAAAAATAACAATAATAGTTTACTTCACCTTCGCCAAATTTATATTCAAAATCAAATTTAGAGGAGAGATGATCGTGTTAATTAAACTTTTAGCTTTGTTTAAAGGAAATTCTACCTAGTTTCTTTAATTATATCTCAAAATTCTTTGTCTTTGAAAGATAATTAGGTTTAATATTAACTAAGATCAATTTAGGGAATATCAAAGATAGGTTTATGCTTGATGGTAAAGTAAAATAATTTTGTATATGTGGTAATGTACAATCAAACCATGGTTGGAAGACAAAGGATGATCAAACTGAAACCTTGTTGCTGTGACTTGTGAGATTCCAATTAGAATAGAAGGATGGGAAGAGAATGACTTTGGGATTAAGTTGTTTTAGACAATAGAAGTCATTAAACGTAAAAGTGCTTCCAAGTAACACTCAGCTTGTCTTGTGATTGTTCCATGCATCCGAATATTCTCTTCTTTTTTAACTGTAATTAATTTAAGAATATTTAATGAATCTTTCATTTGTTTATTTCGAGTTACTGCACAATCCGTGCATGCATGTCTCCTCCTTTTACAAGCCACGTCCCTAACCAAGAAAACACATTAATTTATTTATAATCTTCCAACTTTTTCACAAGAAAAGTCAATTCATAGAATCTCTTTAGTTTGCATTCCAAGATGCCAATGCAGCATAAAGTCAAGCCCACAATCTGTTATTGACGAAAAGATAAGCCCATAGTTAATAGAGTAATAGTGGCAGCATGGGTTATGGATGAGTTGGCGGTAAAAAGTAGAGAGAATTTTTTTAGATTAAACTACATGAAATTTTATTGAATTTATTGATTTATTAGTTTACTGTGATGATCATTTTTTTTGTAATAGAAAAGGCATTTTTGATATATTTTTCAAAGCTTTGAGAAAGATTCCCCTTTAAAGGCAGTTCTAATGAATATTATAAAATTATTTTTAAAAGGTACTCACCATTACATCATGGTAAGTTGCTAGAACATTTTTAATAAATATTAGTGTAGTGGTTAGGGTGAATTTTTTTTTTGTTATGGCCAACGAGTTTGCCTTAGAAATTGTTAATTATATAGATGAGACTATTTACATTCAAAAACATTCTTTCCATATCTATTAATATACACAAAGCTACAAAATTAGATTTTTTTTTTTTAAATTCAATTTTTAGTTGAGTTATCTTAAAATGATTGCCAGTGAACTCATAAACTACACAATTAAGTAGATCAGTTTTGCATTCAATAAAAATTTGGCAAAGATTGATTGGTTAATTTTTTTTTCCTAAAAAGCGTTATTTTTCACTACTTCTCATGACTAATAAAAAGATTATTTTTTCTCTTATACCAATTTTTCATTCAATTGAATACCAATTGAATTCATGTTGCAATGTTTTTGTAAATTATGTAAATGAGATTAATAGTATCTATATAATTTCTCAAATTGTAGTATAATAGTGGGGTATATGCTCATAACATGGGCTTAGAGTACTTTTTGGATGCTTATAAGCCGACACCCATATAGAAATTTTGTGTAATTTTTAGTTCTAATTAGATTTTTTTTTTGTCTCTCTCTTTCACACATCTTATTTATTGGGTTTTCTTATATATTGGGTTTTAAACAATACGACTCCCAAAATGTCGACTTTAAAAGTGATACACATAATTTTGGTATCAAATATATAAAAGAATAAAATACATTTCGGACAAAGTTTTGGCATATATAGAGATGATCAAAGGTTTAAAATGTGCAAAGAAGTAAAAGTAGATGAAATATTTAAGTTTATGATAAATCTATGTAAATTAATCGGTATAAACATGTGTTCTTTTTTTTAAAAAAAAAAAAGAATTATCCCTTCCATTAATTCAATTTGTCGACAAAAGTTTGAAATTTGTAATGAGTTTCAATAAGATACATAGATGGGCGTTAAACAAAATTATTCTCAATCTCAGGATAAATACAGAGGAATTCATAGAAAAATTTTCCATTAAGGAGTGGCCCATTTGAATGAGGTCCAAATCATTGAAATTATCACAAAATGGGGCTGATTAACGAGCATGCGGGGCTATATCCTATATGGCACACTCTTACATTTTGTTGTTAGCCCACATTGAACTATAAGAAATCAAACTGTTGCATGAAAATGAACCACACATTAATTTCTACATTACTTTCAGGAATATTTACTTAAATTTTTAAGAAAATAGGAAAAAAAAAGCCAAATTGTGGGGACTATTTTGAGTTTTAGTTAAAGCATAATTTTTGTTTTCTAGTTCTATCTACGTGTCAAGTTGTCGAGTAGTACTTGCTACTGTCAACATATCGAGTATGTTAGATAGCCAAATAAACATTAAGCCTATCTACTCTATCACTTAGTACCTTGCTCAGCAACTCGACATTTGGTTTAAATGTTAAAAAATATATATATATATATTAAAATTAATCACAACTTCCTCAATTTTACTATTTTTTACTCTTTTTTTTTTTAATTCTAACCATTCGTCTTATTTTAAAATTTAATATGGAATTTCAATATCAATTGATGACATCCTCACAGACCTCACCATCACTCTTTCAACTATTGGATTAAATTTGATGAATGCTCATAATTTAATAGTAAATTTTAAGTGAAATTTTGAATTTACCCCATATGAAGTGTGCCTTCGGGCACAATTTATAAAATGGAGTGTTAACGAAGATTTTCTTGTATTCTTTTTAAACAATATCAGGGGTAAAAAAGTAATTTTAAGTCCTATAAATTTATTCATGAATGATTTCTCTCCTTCAAGATTCTCTCTCCTTTTCCTCCTCATTTCTAGACGAAGCAAAAATTTCTTTGCCTCCAAACAAGCTTCAAGAACCGACTTTAAATGTAATTAAATCAAATGATTAATTTAATAAATCAAACCGCAACTTGCCAAAGAAGCCAAAGAAGAAGTAAAATAATCTGAATACAAAAATAATATCTTGTAATAAAAATCTGACATAACTGCCACAAATAAAATAGTAAGGCTAACCCTAATCATTAACCTCTGCCGTTCATAAAGAAATTTTTTTGCTCCAAGCTGTGATTGGAAGGGAGTCTTTATTAAAATATGTTATGTTTTTCTATTAATTAACTAATAATACACCAACCCATAAAGGGCAGAATCCCTATCATACATTTTCACTCTGTTGATTGATATTGGTAATTGTCAATCCTATTATACCTAGATATTCACTAAGTTCTAATTAAATTTACAACGAATACTACATTTATAAAGTATGTATATAAAGTTTATATGCAAAATTGACGTTAAACTACTTATTCAATAACACATGACTCATCAACATATATTATATTTACTTTTTGTGTTCATCCACATCAATTTTATAAACAATCTTTATATATAAATTTTACAAATCTAACATTATTATTAAATTTATTATATATGATACAGGATAATATCTAACGTATTAATTTTATAAGCAAAATATTATATATAGAATAGTAAGAGCAATAATTAGGAATATTAGAAATTCAAAAAGAAATAATAAAATGAGTAATATATCACTAAATGAAAAATGTCATATTACTTTGAATGCCAAATTAGATGAATAAGTTTCTTGAGTGGAGTATTTGCCCTAATATTAATAAATTTTTTATAGAATCCTTTAAGAATTAACAAAATGTCAAGTCCCTTAAATAAATATGTTGGAAATTATTATAAATAAATCCTTCATGATTTATAAATCCATTAAAACGGATCATGTAGTAATTTTTGTGATGAACACAAATTTGTTAAATATCTTCGACAATTACCACAAATTTCTTAAACTATTAATTTAACTGAAATTGGTGATAAGAAAGAATTGGTTTAATAATGAATTTCAAAAACTTTGAAGGGTCATTAATATTTTTTCAAACCCATTAGATTATTTGAAATTACATTGATATATTTGACTATAATATCATTAATTATCATAATCATAATTCATAACATAAAAAAAATTTATAATACATTAAAATAATAACTTAAAATATATCACAAATCTTACCTTTGATATTATGACATAAAATATTACTATAAGCCTAACATTATTATAAAAGTTAAAATAAAAAATAATCCAAATCCGAGTATGAACTTAATATAAAACAAGAAACCAACTTCTAATATCAATTGGACCAGGAAATATCATTACAAATCTTTAACTACCCTCATCCCTAAACAATTGTTTTTTATAATCAAACTTTAAATTAAATTAATAAACAATGGTTTTACCTCGAGAAGTGTTTCAACGGACAAATAGAGAAGGGAGACGTGTCACAAGGTGAAAAAAAAATTAATGAAGAAATGCAAGAGTCTGCAACTGTGCATGTGAAAGTGTGCATCAATGATTGAAGCTCACGTTGGCTCAAGACCGAAGAGTAGGTTTTTGTATTGATTTGTTATTGTTCATCAACCTTCTTTTGCCGACACAGAGAGGAAATTCAGCATCTAATCTTAGGTTAATTTTGAAACCTAATAAGTTGAATAATAATTTAACCAACAAGTTGAATGAAGGAGAATTATTATTCTGAGATTGTAATCGAAAGAGAGAGAGATTTGGCTGGCTATGAATGGCTTAGGTAAACCCTAAATCTAATGCTAGATGCTTATTTTATGGGATGTTTGTCTCGCTAATATCTAATCATTATAAACTTTGTTCTTGTTAAGTTTATAGAAGAAATTTTTTAATGGGTTCAAGGGTATCCTTAGAAATTTTTTTTCGAATAGGCTGAAATGACTTAAAAAGAAAAAATTAGTAAACCGCAATTATGCAAAGAGATTTTTTATAAATTTAAAAAATACAACAAATTAGGGGATATAGTGATATAGCAAATTATTTGAAGTGTCCTCTAGAATATATTTTCATTTAAAACATTCTTTATTTCAAGGTATTCTTAACAAAATAACTTTCAAATGCATTCTAGATAATTGTAAATCCTGTTATATATAGTTATTAAAACAAGCATATTAAATATTAATATATAACACAAAATCTAGTTTTGAAAATTTGGTTGATGAATAGAATTGGAGAAAACAAATGCAGAAACAAAGGTTAAGAAATGGTGGGCGGTCGTCAGCGCAGCGGTATAGAATGAAATGGAACAGAGAAAAAAATCAATTGATTAGTAATAGTAGGTAACCCTACTAATAAATTTGTCTCCTTGACCCTCAAAATATTGGACTCTAGCTTCTAGTATAAATTGATCAGGCTTAAACTTACAAGGGGATGGATTAAAAGATTGATAATGGTTAAAAATCGCTGTGCACCCTTAATTTTTTAGAAATATTAATTAAAAAATAATTTTGTTCATTTCCTCACAAAATCTCTTCGTTGTTTAAACACATTATCGTTATTAATAATTTCAACAAAAAAAAAAACAAATTATTGATGATTGATGATTACGATGATCCATCATTATTTTATAATGAAATTTGACCGTGCTAAGAGTAATTTGGTGGCAACTTAGATTATAATTTTTGATGGTTTTATTTTTTAGGATCAAACGAAGATGAAAAGAGTTAAAATGTTTAGATTGATCATCTGATGGATAGTAGAAGAGACAACAGATACATCATTGTATACCGCTAGTGCTTGAGGAGAGAAAATAAATAATTTTTGGATTCCATTCAATAATACGATGTATATATTATATACGGTGATTTAGCCCTCGAAGGAGTTTACAAATTTGTTGTTAATTGGCTGGCGGTGGAATAATTTAACCTCAATAAAGAACAAACAAGTCAAATGAGAATTATTCCACAGTTGCAATTGAGAGAGAGATTGGCTGGCTGTGGCCTAGCTAAACCCTAAATCTAATGCTATCTGTATCCTTTTATGTCATGTTAGCTAGGCTTGTTTCTAAGTATTTTATTATATCTTTAGATAATTATTTATTAGAGAATTCCTGAGCGTTTAATTTTAAAATTTTCCAGAAAATTAATTTTAGGATATATAGGAAATTATTTAAAGTTTACCATAAACAAACTTATATGGCGAAAACTAAATGAAGATTATATATATAAATATAAAAAGAAAATAATCAATATATTATATTATATTAATTGGAGGGAGCAAAAGCGAAGAAATGGTGGGCGGTCGGCTTGGGCAGGAATTAGAATTCGGAAGAGATAAAATTAATAAGTGGGACTCCGAAATCTGAATTTATGTCTGATTGACCTTGTTCTTCCTATTACTATATTTGTATTACACAAATATCAAGGTGAAACTTTATTGCATTTTTATTAAATTATTTTCTATTATGTTGGATATAGGTGTTTTTTTTAATGAATTATATTATTGTTGTTGTTGTTGTTGTTATTTTGCTTAAGATGAATGATTAATTGTCTACAAAAAATTTTATATATAAAATTCATTGAACCAATATTGGCACAAAATTTTGGTTAACAATTCAATTTCATGTTTCATACCTAAAATAAATTAACTTTTTTACAATCGTTTTAGTTTTACAATCTCAGTCATAAACTTTATACTTAATTATTAAAAAATATATTAATCACACACACATACACATATATATAAATAGTAATGCTACTCTTATAAGTTTTATTGTATACAAACCGATGTAGTATTTTTCATTTATTTAGATATTATCATTTTTTATTAAATGAGTTGAATTTATGTATTTACTACTGTAATACTTAATGACATATTGGTTTATACGTAAGAGTTTATACATAAAATTTATAAGGTTAACATTATTCATATTTTAAAATACGATAATATTTACATATACAACTAATTCATAGAATCTGATCTATATAGTCTATATGAAAGATTACCGTACCATTAGTAAAATCTTAGGCATTTTTTGTTTATTGATATATCTAGTAATATTGTATCATACTAACTTATGTAGATTAGTATATAGTATTATTCTTTGAAGCATAATATGGTATAGGGTCTGGGATGTCAAAGTGTATTTTAGTCAAATGACACATATAACTAAAAAAATTGGTTGAGAGAGAGACAGAGGGGGCTATTTAACAGATAACACTTCTCTTTCCAAAACAAAGAATTGGGGCATCGAGCCAAACTCAACTAGCCCAACGATAGTTGCTTTTGGGCCAAACACCAAAAGCCCATTAAGAAGGTCTATCTTGGTCTTTTCCACTTATTTAAATCTCAATTATTACTTTTCAATAAAATACATTATATTGTTTTTACATATTATAAGTTATTATTTCTTATTATTTTACATTCAACGTAGATGCTAAGATTTTTTTTTATTTTTTTTAATGAAAATAATTTTTTTAATATATACTTTTTTTCATTCATGTCAAAGTTTGTGGTTATTGTTCGAAGGTACAATCAATAATGCTTTTGTAATGTTAAAAAAAATAAAAATAAAAATTGGAAATAACAAGAAGCATTAAAAAATTATTTACTTGGTAAAATTATACAATATTTTATTAATATTGAGAGAGAAGAAGGTTAGAAGCCAGATGGGAAAGTGTGATCAGAAATTTTTAATATAAAAAATATTTAATTGTATCCAGACCCTCTCCCTCTGTCTATTCTCATTATACAAATTTGAAAATGTTTGTCCAACTCTGATTAATAATTATAATATGTTTGTTTGTTAGTAATTTAATAGAAAAAAATTAAATTTAAATCTGTCATTTGTCCGTGAAGCCTTTTGCTCTGTGCATTAATCATTGATCAGCTTAAGTATTGATCAGCATATGATACGAAGCAGCAGAACATCACCTCCCTTTGTGGAAACAACAAAGCAAATGCATGATTTTGATTCTAAAATAAATAATTTCTTAAAAATAATTTAATACTTAAAACATAAAGATTATAATTTTTTTATAAATTCTTTAAAAATAAAAAAAATAGAAAGGATGAATATATATTTTTGTTTCTCGGTTTATACCAATTTTTATAAATCTCTTTGAAAATATTTAAATAAAATAAATCTGCATTAAATCTTTTTATTCTATTTTTCAACTTAAAAACAAAGATAAAGAGTATATATTATTTTTATCAAAATTTGAAAGTTATTAGACTTTAGTTTTAACTTTTATTAGATTTTCCTAGAACCTTTTATAGTACACCAAAATATAAATTAAACAATATATCGTAGTTCGATGAAATTTGTAATGGTAAGAGATTATTTATATATATTTAATAAAATGTAACATCGAATTTTATCTAAACAATAATCTATATAAATTTATACATATTATTATTATTATTATTTAAATAAGCTAAAGATAAAATAATATATAAATATATAACTTTTTGTTTTAGAAGATTTGAGAGTTTGAGACATAAATTTAGAAAAAAGAGCAAAGACTAGAAATTAGCGAATAGTTTGACGTTAAAGGCCCGGCGTTACTTCACCGTCTATTACGCAGTTTTAGGCTGAGAGTTCTATCAAATAAGATAAACTTCTGTTTCACAAAATATCAAACAGCCCCTCAAGGTTTTTAAGAATAGATTGAATTCCTTATCGTCTTTTTCCAATATGTTAAAGTTAACAATTTAAGGGAATTTTATAAAGAATTTTTGAGTTTTGTGAATTTCACCAACAATAATAGAAGTGATAATTTATATTAATAAGTTGTATTTGTGCAATTGAATTTTGTTAAAGTAAGAATATAATTTCAATTTTTAACCTTAATTAACTCATTTAATTAATTGAGTTAATTAGTTGTTTGTAAGCATTTACAGATCGTGTTAAAAATGTCACCCATAAATAACGGGGTTTAATGATGATCTTCAAAATGATTAGGGAACCACAGCATTTCTTCAAACCTTAGGGGATTCCATGAAATTGGTCCTATTATTAAATCATTACTTATTATTTTATTCTACAATAATTTAATTCAATTTTTTTAAAAGGTCAAATAGACATTTTGCTTCTTGTTTAATCTTTGTTGCTTCATCTCCACTTCCTCACTTTCTCTCTCTGTTTTTTCCATCCTTCAACTTTCTCCACTCTTCTCTTCTTCACATTTCGCAGGAATCCACAACTCCAGTACAAGAAAAACATCCAATTCAATCCTCACAGCTTCGTTGAACACTCACATTCATTTTTTCTCAGCTTCTTCTCAACATGGACAAGGAAAAGTTGTATGCAAACGAAGCGGTAACCAACACCACAACCCCACCAGCTTGGAGCTCTTGCGGCTTCCGAAAAGTTAATGAAATCCAATCCAATGAGCAGCTCACCAATGCTTTCCTTAACCCCAATTGGGACAATCCAATGGATCAGAGCGATCCCTTTGAGTCAGCTTTGAGCTCCATTGTGTCCTCTCCTGCTGCTTCCAATGCCAGTGCAATTCCAGGGCCAGGTCCCGGAGATTGTTTCGTGATCCAAGAACTCATTGGAAGGCTTGGAAACATTTGTAATTCTTCTCAGAACAATAACAGTACTAACACTTCTTGTTACAGCACCCCATTGAATTCACCACCGAAGCTTAATCTTTCTTCGATGATGGATTTTTCTCAGATCAGAGGGAATTTGCCATTCCCTGGAAACCATCCGAATTTGGCAGCTCTGGCAGCTGATCCTGCATTTGCTGAGCGAGCTGCCAGGCTTTCCTGTTTTGGTAACAGGAGTTTTGGTGGGCAAATTGGAGGGAATGATGCTGAATTGTCTCATAGATCCGGAATGTTGTCTAGAGTTTCCAGTAACCAGTCAATAAAGTTTGTTGCTGGATCTCAATTGAATGTTCTAGAAAGCAACAAGAGCTCACCACAGGATGTGAATTCGGGTGTGCAGAATAAGAACTTTGGGAAGTTGTCAAGGGCTTCAACGCCAGAGAATGCTGAGCTTGGTGATTCCAAGGAGGAGTCTTCGGTGTCAGAGCAGATCCCAGGTGGGGATTTGGCCTTGAAACCACAAAATAATGGTTCAAATGCAAGGAAAAGAAAGTCTATTCCAAGAGGAAAAGCTAAAGAGCTCACCTCTTCATCTCCCTCAACCAATGATTCCAAGGTAATTAAAAAATCCATCTTTGCTGCTTTCTCAAATTTCTGAATTTTGTTGAGAATTTTGCTGTAAACTGAAGAGAGAATTGTTTGCAGTTGGTGGCAGAGAATGATGAATCCAATAAGAGAAGCAAGCAGGATGAGAGCAATACAGGAAGAGAAAATGATGACAAGGCCAAGGCCAAGGCAGAGCCAAATGGGACTGCCAATACCAAACCTTCAAATGATGCAACTCAGAAGCAAAATAAGGACAATTCAAAGCCACCGGAGCCTCCAAAAGACTATATTCATGTCAGGGCCAGAAGGGGTCAAGCTACAGATAGCCATAGTTTGGCAGAAAGAGTAAGAATCCAAAATCAATCATCTGTTGATTATAACTTCCAAAGCGAATCAGATTTGTCTTGACGTGTTCATGTTCTTTGCTTTTAATAAGGTTCGTAGAGAAAAGATCAGTGAAAGGATGAAGTTCCTTCAGGACCTCGTTCCTGGTTGCAATAAGGTAAAGTTGCATCTTTTTCAGCCATGTCATCTGTACTGGAACAGTACTTGATTAAATTGACTTTAAGTTTCCAAATTTGGGCCAATTATGTTTGATTTAGGTGACTGGAAAAGCAGTTATGCTTGATGAAATTATCAACTATGTGCAGTCACTCCAGCGCCAGGTTGAGGTAAGAGCCCAAAATTGCTCGAAGTCCAAAAACTTTTGATTGTAATTTGGGTTTCTTTTTGCTGATCTATTTTCTACCATTTTTTTATACAGTTTCTCTCAATGAAACTTGCTACTGTGAATCCAAGAGTGGAATTCAACGTGGAAGCTCTTTTGTCAAAAGATGTAAGTTAATTGGTTATTGTTTTGTTTGCGGCGTCCAATTGCTTATCTGTACATCAAATTAAACTGGAAATTTGCATAAATGCAGTTGTTTCAATCTCGTGGATGTGGAACTGGGCAGCATCCACTTTATCAAATAGATTCCTCAGCACCAACATTCACTTTTGGGTATCAGCCACAGCCTCTACATAGTGGCATAGCTAATAATACTGCAGAAAACCAGTTCTCAATGAACCCAGTAAATGCTGCATTGCATAGAAATAATTCAAATATGCAATTTCCTCTCATTAATGCATACGGCGAAGCTCCGTCTCAGGTAATTTAAGCAGAATCTAGCTTTAGCTAGCTATCTCTCCCTTGCGTTTATCCCAACTTGCTTATTGCTTAGTAATATGTATATGTGCGCAACTTTTAGGTTCCATCATTCTGGGAGGATGACCTTCAAAGCCTAGTCCAAATGGGTTTTAACCAGAATCAGCCACAGAGCTTTCATGGTAATTAAGCAAAATTTTGATGTGAATTAGTGCTCCAAATTTTGATTTGAGTTATTAGATTCTGAGTTCAAAATTTGCATTATTGGTGCAGGCTCAGGCTCAATGGCTGCAGCGGCTCAAATGAAAGTAGAGCTATGAAGTTACCAAATCACCAATAATCAAGTCAATGAATTATATGTTTAATTCCATTGAGGCCCCCCTGCAGGAGAGAGTGAGGCTTCTGTATATAGAGATGGGATGGGATTTGATGAGAAGAGATCATTTGTTTCTCTTTCTAATGTTTAGTCTATTTTTTTGCTGGCTATTGTTTCCACTTCTCATTCATTAGAGTTTCAACAAAATTAATGTAAACTCTTAGAACTAATTGCAACCAAACCCACATATGTAATGTAAGAGTTGAAAGGAGAGAGACATTTTTATGTTAATTAAATTCTAAATCTCACCATTTGGAATCAATTATATTTATCATTAGTGATCAATTCGTGCAATTTCCTGGCTGCTTTTGTATACAAGCTTTTGTTGGGAAGAGGAAAATGTTGTATTTTGCCTTACATTAATTTTTCCAGCAACCAAACAAAGAAAACAGTTAAATGACAATGATGGGTTCACATTGCTTTCAGATTTAGCTGGAGTGGTGCTGGTGGGGGCAGGACAGGGGAGTTGGAAATGAATGATATGATGAAATTATGTAAAATGAAATATTGTTAAATCGCGTAACTTGTGGGAAAATGGATTCGGATTTCTGAATTGTAAACAGCTGTTAAGTGGGGACAAATGGTGGGTTAGAAGTCCAAGTGATGATTAAGAATGGTTAGTGATTTGAGCTGGAATCCAAAGCCAATTGGTTGTGTAGTTTGCTGTGCAAAAAAAATTGACGCCTACAACACGCAAACATGAAAAACAACTTTTTTTTTCTTTTAATTTTTAAAATAAAAGCACTTTCAAGAAAGAGCATCAAAAGCACAGGTTGGCAGTGGTGAACTTCTGACTTGGACTTAAGAGAAGGAGGGGGTTAATCAAAAGCGCTTTTCAACCTTAACAACCTTTAGAAAATTATGTCGTGTGTTGACAAGTGGAAGAATAAAGTAGAAGTGCAGTTCGGATTAATTAATTAGATGAACAAACTTTTTGTGAAAGGTTGTCCTTAAAATTCCTATTTACAGCCGTAAGGGTTTGATGATTAGAAGGAGATAATTAAAGGCACTTATAAGAAAAAAAAGAGTTTTTTTTCCTTTTTGGTGTTAAATCAAATCTTATTATCATTATACTTTTTTGATAATTTGTGGGGTTAGCGAATGTACCAAATTTGTCTCACTTTAATACTTGAAAAAATACGTAATAACTAGTTGATTTCGAAACTCTTTTAACCTTTTTAGCCTAATGGGTGAATTTGTTTTGGGATTAATGCATATATCAACCAATTTGTTTCCTTCTTTTACTTAAATGGATAAATAAATATTTCATTTAAAAAAAATTGATTATGATACAAAACAATCCGATTTATTTTTGTTTTTAAAAAATAGTTCTACGCTAGTTCTTTGTTTATTTTTTTTAAATTTTTATGAGTATTATAATCTAATATCTGTGTGTGTTAGGTCCACGTGCACGGTTATGTACACGTGACAAAATTGTTTGGCATCTTATGATAAAATTTTGAGTTAATTTAATTCCTAATATGATTATAATTTCTGTTTGAATTTACATGACGATTTACTTTACAATTTTATATTATATTGCACATTACAATATAAACAACTTTAAATTTAACATTACAATTCATACAGTGTACAAGAGAGTTTAAAGCAATTAGCAAGATTGTGTAACATGTGCTCTTAGAGATAGACAACTCAACATCATATGAGAAGGTATGTTTGCAAGATCTTAAGGCTATCCACACGAAATGTAAAGGAGAGAACTTTAAGCTAATTAATCCATGTTCTACTTGTACATTTTGAATCACTTTGAAACAAAACAAACTAATTAATAAGATTATTATTATTTTTATGTTAAATATAATTTTTCAAATATATTGTACAAATTTCTGATTCATTAGAATTTTTCCCAAATATTAATTACTTTTTTATCTTGAAAATTTCTTTTATTTATTACTATAAAAAATAAAGACAAATAAAAAACTATTTTTAGCTATTTAAAATGCTTTTGGTGATGTCAGACCCAAATATACTATTTGAGAGTTCCTTATACATTAAGCACTAGAAATACTTTTAAAAAAAGAAAATAGATTGTATTATTCTTTTATTGTGGGCCTGAAAAAAAAATTTGTTGAGGTTAAAGGGCATTGAGAAATTGTACTTGAGAAATATTCAATAAGTGTTTTTCTAAGAAACCGTATAAATACTTCTTAATAAAAAAGCACTTTTACTCAAAAGCACTACCCACAACAATAATTTTATCCAACAATTTTTTTTTTCTCTAAAAAATCACTTTCAATGACTCCCTATAAGTATAAATTGTGAAAATCCCCAAATGAATATAAAATTTACTAATTGATTGAGACTTTAGTGTTGGAAGTGAGAATCCAACTACTCTAAGGTGACACTATAGAGGGTAATTCAACCATTATGAGAAACGTGACAAGCTCTCATTGTTTAATTTCTAAAATCATTGGAAATTCATTTTAGGTAGGATTGATTGAGATATTTTTAAACCGTTTTAACTTTTTAAGAGAAGTTGATAGAGCCCCATAAATTTATCTTAGTAATTGAACTGTTCTTTAATTTATTTTAGTTGCTTATTTATTGTAATTATGAATCCTTCAATTAGACATGAATTGGCTAGAGATTGCAAAAAAATGAAACAAATTGTATTGCCCATTTGATAATGTTTTTGTAATTATATACCTTCAATAGCTTATTTTCAAAGCACTTATTTTAATTTATTTTTAAATAAAAAGACGAATAACTTTGTTTCTTTCGTAAACTATGTTTTTCAAATAGATAACAGGAAAAACAATTTATTGACTCATATATATATATATATTCTTAGAAAATGACCAAATATTCTTTTCAACCGGGAACATTATGATGTTAGTTTGGAAATGTTACAATGTGATGTTAATTTCAACCAAAACTTATTAAAAGGGGAATTGTTTTTTCAAAAGCAAAATTAATTATCAAATCATTAAAATTTGCTTGACCTAGAGGTAGCCTATAACTTTTTTTCCCACCAAAATTTACTCCAAAAAATTCAAATTCTATTGTTTGAAATTGTTGAATATGGGATTGATTGATGTAGACGTTGTAATGATGTAGAAATAGTTATAGCGATTAGTTCTATTAAATCTAAAATTTGATTAGTCAAAATAGAGTGATTGTGATTTTGGAATGTAATTATTAGGATTATGTTCTCCAGCAACCAATTATAAGATTGAGATCCATGAATGAGAATCACCCCTCTAATAACTTTGTACCAAAAGTAGTTGATTTGATAGTGAAATCTAGCAAAGAGAGATATGTGATTGAATCTAATACGGAATCGTCGTGGCATGCACCAAAAATTTCCATAGTCAAAAAATAAAAATTCCAAATCGTAAACTGAACTGCATTGTACATTGCCTCGTCACTGAAAGCAATTTTTCCACACTTCTCTGTATGAATTTCACTGAAAACAAACTCTTTCATTGTACATATATTTTTATATAAATCAGATGTGGGATTATTATATGGTTGTCACATTATCTATTTTTTTAAATTTATTCTCTTAATTATATTATGTTACGTCAATTTACATAAACATTTTTTTAAACAAAAGCGTGTAATTTATATGATGTTGATGTTTTAGATCATTAATTGTACGTATAAGATTACTTTAATATTATTATAATTTTCATTTCATATATAGGGTTTAGCAAGCAAACAAAATACTTAGTTTTTTGGGCTAGACAACAAATTGTTAGGTAAAATGTTCATTTATTGTGTCACTAGTAGTTACTCTAGGGATTTTTTTTTTAATTTTCTATTTTTGGATAGCATGGAAATCCCCCATAAGCCCCTTCTCAATTAGTTGCATTTATGTGATTACATATAGTTCACTAATAGTAATATTCAATATTGGTTTGATTTATCATTTTAAAATAATTTTAATCAAACTTAAAATTTTTCCATTTTAAATTCTTGTATTTTTTATTTTCAAAAGCAAAAGAATTGGGTTTGGCTTTCAAGTCAAATTGTTACATAAAATCAACTAAGATCAAATGGGGTTGAAGTGGATACGAAGAAGAGTTCCAACAAGCAATTAGCTCCGGAAATGAGGAGAAGAATGATGGGGTCCAAAGAGCAACGGAGAAGAGATATTTGATGGGAAAATTGTAGTTATTATAAAGATTATAATTAATGATGATTAGAGAGGGTCCATTTTACCAGCCTGTCACATATATTACTATCAATAACTTCAAAGCCTATCTTTTTCTTTTATGTCTCTTTCTTTGTTTTGGTTCACCTCAATTCAAGATCAAGACCCTTCTTATAATTGCTTTTTACTTGGGTTGGTATCCCTTTGATTGAGGTGGGGAGAAGAAGGAGATAACAAAATGCTGTTAACAGTTATCATTTTGTTTTGTTTCACCAACTTAACCATCACTTCTTTTATTATTTTACAGATGATAACATTAATTTAACTACTAGTGTAATTCTCTTAAACTAATTGGGAGTAGCCAATTTCTCCTGTTAATTGATTTGAAGAAAAATGCCCACATCAATTTTGGGGGCTTTCTGAAATTGATATTGATGAAAAATCCATAGCCTTCTTTGCTTGAAATTAAACAAAAATTTGAGATACTTAATAATATCTTTCCCCTCTTTTATTATTTTACAGAAGGGTTAACATTAATTTAACTACTCGTTTAATTAAAATCTCTTCAAATAATGGGTTCACACCTGTAGCCAATTTCTACTTGTTTATTAAAGAAAGATGCCCACATCAGTTTTGGGGGCTTTCCGAAAAATGGTAGAAGTCTCAAAAATGTCTTGCTAAGTTCCAAACATCTTCAAATCGTACTCTTCAAATTTACAATTACAAACAATTACTAAGTGTGTTGAATAAAATATTTGATGTCTTTTACTAACAACATTGGAGTAAAGTATCGACAGGCTTGATAGACAAACATGTGTAATTGTGTATTGACGGAAAGGGCATTTAATTTGTCCTTTAAATTGAAATTGTATAAATAATTAAAGAATTTTCCAAAACTTATCGTTTTATTTTTAGAAAAAGCCCTCAGAAATTGTTCACTATGGCTTATTTCCAAAATTGTGCAATATTAATTTTACTAATCCAATATATTTGCCTTATTTTTTGGGTCAAAATAAGCTAAATATCAAATTTTGGGGGTTATGTTGAAAAATAGCAAGTATCATGGTTAGTACTCTAATCCACGAGTCTGATAGTTAGTTCTCTAACCGCTATGGCTAGCAAAGACAAGTGGTTTACTTGGTTAGATAGCACTTTATTTAATGTGTGGTTACTTAATTACTTCATAAGATATTTGAATATATATATATATATATATATATATATATATATATATATATATAACTCTATTAATCCAAACATATTTAAATCCAATTCTGGTGTTGTCTCAACAACTTCTACTCTTTTTTTTTTTTTTTTGAGTGCTGCATTTGTGTGGTGTAGATGAAGAGATGTGTAGAATCAGCATTTGATGTTTTACAGCCTCACAAACATTTGCTTTGCTTATCAGCCTGAAACTTCTATATATCTTTCTGACTATTTTTATAGATTTATCTTCAAAATGCTTTCTTTCCCTATTAAATAATAATAGTTGGACTTGGACTCTCTTCTCCTACACTTCAGATGTTACTTTCAAACCCATTTGCCCTCATTAAATTTGATGGCTTGGCACTTTCTTTGTGATCCCAATTGGATAATGTGTATGGTTAGGGTGCTGGGAAGCCTACTAAATGTTCCTTCTCTTCCTTTTATCTCCAAGCTTTGTCAGAGTTAAGAGAGTCTAGCTTTGAAATGGTCCACAAGCAGGGGATAAATTGTTGTCAGAGAAGACAAGTGCCATAAGCTTAATGTTTAATGGTCTCCAAGGGAAGCCAAATAAGAAGGCTCCGCCAAAGTGCCTACTTGTGGACTGTCTGCAAATGACAAAGAGAAGCCTTCGACAATGAACATATACTTCTCTGATCAACTTGAAGATTGCCCCCCATCCTCTTGACAACCAAACCAAACAAATAAATGGCCCAATGGTTCAAAGTATCATTTTAGGTTTCTTCAGATCTTTCTAGGGTCCATTGCCCTCTACATCTTGGGTCCACCATATCCATTTCACCGACACATCTGAATTCTGAAAACCCCATTTCAATAGTAACGTTATCTAACCTATTCAAACCTACAAATGGTAGCATTCACTGCCCTGACTGTCTACTATAAAATTTCTAAAAGATTCCACATAATTTCTTCGTTAGTAATATTGTGACCATGTCAACTTATATATCCTGTATCATACTAGTTGATGTGATTCTGGATCACGTTAGAATGTATAAATCAGTTATTTGAACCTTTTCCATTCTTGTTGTTCTTCTATAAGAGTGTGAAAGTAGAATCGAGATCAGTAGTCTATAATGTGTATAAGAAGAAAGTAAACAGGTTCAGGGGAGTACAGGTGAGTAAAACAATATGATCCATTCACCTATACTATGTGAACTGAAAGAATCTGAACTTTTGAATACAAAAACACAATGAGAGAACCAAAACACTGGTACTCGCAATTGGAATGAAAATTGACAACAAAAAAATAGAGATAGAAACAGAGAATCCTACTATCTTGAAGCTATATCACATAACTTGTTAGTATTACATACATTGATTTTGCTATAAATTCCATTTCCGTCTCTATATATTGCACCGATCATACCCAGAAAACCAGGAGGGTTCTGCAAGTTTAGATAAGTCACTATCTTCAGCATAGAATTGCTTAAACTCCTCTCTCCAGTGCTGATCACCTTCGCTATGACGCTCATCTACATCATATTTTGCCACTTCAGAATCATTGAATATAGGCTTTATCGCTTCTTTTGGTAGACGAGACTCTGCTATAACCCCATTAAGAGCAGTAATATCAAATTCATGTTTTCTCTTCAATTCATCAATCTGTTTGTAAGCTTTTGCAGTTTCTTGCTCGGCTTCTATAGCTCGTTTCTGAAGAAAAGTAAAGAAAAATTAAATTGGCAAGTTTGTTCTGATCATAGAAAAATCATCTAGCACTAGAAATCAAAATTCACTTAAAGAAATTACTCTAATAATTTCAAAAATGGTAAAGCTGGAAACTTATGTTTTGAAGAGCTCTCTATTTCAAAGTAATAGAGCAGCAAACCGAAGCAAAATGCATCTGTGAAACAAAAGAAATTGCAGCCTAAGAAGCATGAGATGACACAGTCTTGTAAATATGCACTGTTAAGCACTTTATGATCTTCTGGTACAGGGATAGCATCCAAAAAATGAAAGAAACACATCTGGACAGGTTCCATATTTGTTAAACCTTAGAATATTACAAGTAAATTTAATCTCCAATTCAAAATTCATGATATGTGCATCGTTTAACATTGTATGTGAAATGTTGAGAGAAACCATGCAAAGTAAATGAATGTTGCAAGGCATTAATATGGTTATGTATAATCTAGGGATATCCGTAAAATGTTGACAAAGATGCACCTTTAGTTAAAACATATAGCTTAACCGGGAAGATAGCATGAATATACTTCACAGCTAACAGTAACTGATTGTGCAATTGAGTGCAACCATATCAAGACAATAAGAAAGAAATAAAGATAAAGAAAAAAAGAAAATAAAGAACAAATATATTTTGAGGGGGGAAAAGGTGCATGGCAAAGCAAAAGTTTTGAGAAAAGTTTGCTGGCTCTTCTTTGTTATTCACTCTCATTAAGAGGTATACCATAGCTGATCTCCGCAAGAAATGGGGTGGGTTTCCCTATACAATTAGTAAGTTCTGGTCTTATACTTTGGTATTACCACACATCTCTAAAAAATTTATAATATTTTGTATCTTTTCAATGTTGAAACAACAAAGTGATCTATGTACCTTTCATAAAAGAAAAAAAAACCAACAATATAATGAAATCATATTGAAATCATATTATCAAGCAGTAAGTTTTTGAATATTTTCATGTAACTTGTCCAAACTTCTTTTGGACCTCCAATCAAAATGTGGAATATCAATGAATCTTCAATTTATTAAATTGAATATGAGCAAACCAGCAAAATTCAAATTAATCATAAATAAAAGGTTTTGCGTAACAACCACACACAGAGACACAAAGGAACATGAATCATCAATGCCATGACACTCTACAGAAACCATGATAATGTCAGGTTACTAGTCCAAACTGTCCCTGTGTTTATAATACCTACATGTTCTAGAATATTTGTCCTACAATAGAACTTGATGTGCTAACAAATCCTATGGTAAAAAGAAAAGTTCACACTGGTGTAGTCACAGGCAATGAAACTTGTACGCGCCGTGAGGTGCAGAAGTACCCAGAATAATAAAACAAGAAAATTAATATAGCAAGAAATGGGAGAGCTTTCAAGAAACACGAATGATAGAAGAAAGATATCAATGAGCAAGTGAATTCACACCTGGGCAGTTGCAACAGCTTCTTCTGCTTCTTTGAGCCGTACAAGTAATTCCCCTGCAGCCTGTACAGCTTCAGCAGTATCCCGCAGTTGAGCCTGAAGTCCTTTATTCTCATCCCTGAGATATCGCCTCTCTTTCTCCCTTTCAACTTTCAACGCTGAAATTTCGGCAGCTAGAGCATTTATGAACCTAGATTCAGCACCCCTAACACCTGCTTTAGCGGCTGCTTTCTTAACATCCTCAATTCCATCCTGGATCTTTCTGTGTCTTGCAAGCAATTGAATATGCTTTTCTTCAAGATCTGCATACTGCTCAAGCATGCGTGCATGTCCCTCCATAGCCATCTGCATTGCTTCCTTCAACTCTTCTGTACATTGCTTCTCTGCATCTAGTTCCTGTTTTTGCCTCTCAGCTAATGACTTGCTAGCTTCAAGTTCAATCCTCAATTCTTCTGCAAGTGAAATCCACTTGCTCTCCACCTCAGTCCAGCGTGTTCTCTCTCGTTCAAATTTCTCTTCAGCACTCTCCTCAGTTGACTCTGGGATCGTACCAAGAGCTGGTGTCAGACTGGGCTCACATGAATAAGCCAATTGCAGAAGTGAGTTTCTCTTTCGAGCAGATGATGATGAAGGGTCTATATAATATTGTAATTGGCTTCTTAGATCTTGAATCTCTTCCAACAATACTTCCCTTTCACCCAAATCACAGAAATTCCGATAATGTTCCAGCTGATCTTGAACTCTTTTCAACTCAATTTTTGTCCTTAAAACTTCAGGATGATTCTCATAATTTTCCTTCAGAATCTGTTTAAAGAAAAAAGATATATGCATAAAATTTTAAAATGTTACGTTTAGAAATAAATTTATAACTATTATGACCAAACTTTAAGGTGACAAGCAATTGCTTGATAATAGTATTTCAGCTCTAACATACTGTGTGTGAAACACCGATCCAAAAAAAGGTATGCTACTATCATGGCCCTCACAGGTAACAGGGACTAAGACACAAATGCAAACAAGATAAAGATACAAAGTGCTGAATGGAAACATGTGAAACTTGTATGGATGTAAGATCAAGATTTTTTACTTTAATACTATGTTAACCAATAGTATACCAAAGAGGCACAAAATACCTTATGCTCATGCAGAAGTGATACAAACTCTTCATCCATGAACTCCTCAGTTGGTAAAACACCATCCATAAGACTCTCTAGGCGCAGAATTTTATCCTCCCTTGTCTGCGCTATTATGGCATTGCATTCCCTCTCATGCTTGTACTGTTGCACCTGTAAATAAATGCAAAACTGTCAGCCATAGAAAAAGAAACACATAGTTAGTTGTTGGTAAAACTGGTAAAAAATATACCAAACGATTAAGGTGCTTAATTTCAGAAGTTTGCTTGGCACAGAACTCCTCTAGTGCCATTTCTCTCCTAATAGCTCCTGCCAATACCTTCTCCACAGCCTGAGCATAACGGAAACAACATACAAATAAGAGCAGTTAGGATCATTAAGTTAATCCAAAATGCAGATGAAGCCACCATACTTACTTTGGGAACTTGCTTCATGGACTTCTCAGTAGATTCTGAGCCATCAAAAGGTACTAACTGAAGCTTTGAGCTCTGGTTATCCTCATTGTCATCTAACTCAGTTCTATTCTTGCAACTGCTGCATGAGAAAGATACAGGATCTTCTTTTTGAATCTCATTGTTTTGAGAAGTTTGAACACCCACATCAACTTTGATAACAGGCAGTTTAAAATCTGTGGGTCTTAATGAGAATCTGAATGATGACCGCCTTAATACTGAACTCTGGCGTTGGCTACCTAAGATTTCAAGGCCACGATGGAGGCTAGCTGCCAAATATTCAGTTGTTGCACGCATATTCTTTCTTGATTGAGTGGAAACAGCATTGGGTAAGCTGCTTTTCAGGGATTTTTCAGAGGAGACACGTACAGCCTCTGGAGCTAGCTTGCTGTCATCGTTAAGATCTTTTTGAGATGCAGTTAGCATTGATGAAGTCCTCAGGCTTTTTCTACTGTTGTTAATTCTAGGTGAAACACTTGGAGTTGGAGATTTAAGAACTGGTGATACATCACTTGGAACTATGCTGAGACTGGGAGACACACAAATGCCAGAGCCATTTCCAGATCCATTGGGCATATCTCCTATGGAAATGCCAACAGAAACTCCAGCAAAAGAATCAGAGATTGGGCATGGAGATCCATGGTCCACTGCTTTGTTTAGTGATTCTTCATCTGGCAATTTGCTGAGAGAGGAACTAAGAGTTGTTGTGTCCTCAGAAGGCTTCCCAGGGGAATCCCGACTAAGCATATCAATTAAAACATTTGTGTTTTCTTTGTCATTTTGGTGCACGAGAGTTTGACTTGCCACAGTATCATCAACAGAGTTTTCAATATTTGTAATAGATTCAGCAGAATCAACAATCATGAGTTCATTTTCACGGAGCCCAACTTGTTCAGATATTTCCTCCTCCATATTAACATCCGCATCCTCTGAACCATTTTCTTCCAAGCAAACAGTTTCATGAGTGTTAAGCTGAGGCTCAACAAAAGATCCACTTTTACGGACCTCAAATCTTGAATCTGACTTAATTGTTGCTACTCTGCTCTCTTTGATTTTGTTGCAATCTTCTCTGCCTGCTAACTGCATATCTACATGATCACAGATCTTCTCAACAGCATCCTCATCAATTTCCATCTCCTCATCCCCATCATCATCAATACTAGGCAAGGTCATTGGATGATGAAAGCTACGTTTTAATATATTCAAACTTCTGCGAGCCCAACCTGCTGAGCAACCTCCGTTTAAGTCAGTCGGACTTTGGCCATTTGCCTTCATTCGATGCAATTCATCCTGTTGGATTATCCAATCACAGTCAAATTCACATAATTTATTTTATTGGTCAAAATAATTATCTTTATTAAAACCAAAAACAAGAACATACCCTTAGTTGTCGTATCACTTCACGCAGGTAATTCACATCATCCTGCATCTCTTCATTAACAACTGCCTTGTTCTTAATTGCCTTCGCACGCTGTGCGAATCTCAGTGTACTAAATGTTTCACTCTTGCAGCTGCAATATTGAATTATCTGAGCTTCTATATATGGAGAAAAATAAGAAACAAAGTTCTAGAAACACAGGATCTGCAATATTACCTCTGCGCTGGAGAAATAGCACAAATCATTGCTAATTTTGCATTACCACCAAGAGATTCCTGCAATAGAAAAGTCAACCTGGAGTCTCTATAGGGGATATGCCTTTGCTTTCCTGTTTGAGAAACTTCAGCAAGAATATTTATCAGATTCCTGCAAGTCCAATAATAAAGCTCAATAAGTACAGGGCTAAAGAATCTGTCTCTTGTTACAGGCCATGTTGACATGTCAATAGAAAGATTTAAATGCGACATAGTAGTAGCAGAAGCTCTTTTCCAATAGTCAACCAAAAATCAGCATAATAACATACGAAAAAGCTAATGGAGCAGGTAGAACATCGATTAATAACGAATTAGCAACTCTCCGATATGTATATAAATTTCTCTCTCAAATTTTTGCTCCCAATTACAGCATAATCTGCCACTGTTACTGTTAGATTATATATATTTCATCAACATCTCCATAACAATATGCTTCTCTGAATTTTTTAACACAAGTGCTTTTCCTTATGAAAAAATAAAAATAAAAACCGCAATCAAGCTGAATAGATACCCAAACTATAGGCCACACAACTTGAAATAAGCAGAGTGAGAAGTCAAATATGTAAATTTAACAGCTTCCCGTATTCTCCTTGTAACAATTGTTTGATACATTGGCATTGTATCCTACATAAAATATTAATTAGGTTTTGATTTTAGGTTTCTAGACAGCCTTATTTCTAACATTAAAATAATTTTTTTTTTCCTCAATCCTCTTTGCTCCCATTAGGAAAATGGATTCCAGAATGAAAATCCCGCCAAATCAACCTCCCATTATTATTGTTGTCAAAAAGAAGCTACAATAGGATTCAGGGCGAAGATTTTCCTAGCACTTCTACTGCAATATTATTCCTCGTATAACCATTTCCCCAGATAAAGAGATTTCTTGTAATCAGGCCTTCTACAGGTTAGCTTATAAAGTATTAAGGACCAGAGCTTTTTTTTTTTTTTTTTTTTTGTTGGATAGGAAAATACAGAAGTATATTAATATAGCAAAATAATATGGTATATTTCTGAACAGGCTTAAAAATAGATCTAAATTAAAAAAAAAAGGTTTCTGTTCATTTTTTAATCATTTACTCTTTGTTTTCTTACTAAATATGTATAATATGAACTACAATAGAATGCCGCCATAAGTTTCTTTTACAGTGCATCTAAAATTTTCCCTTTTCTACACATTGCTTCACTTTTTTCCTGGTTTTTTGGGTTGATTCTAGATTTTCTGCATAAAATTCTTTGAATTCTAGCCTAAACACTGTAGCAACAAACTTGGTCAAAATTGACTTTATCTTCTATTAAACTTCATAATCAAACTGAGGTAATAAATAAAAGTGCCTCAAACTGCATCTAAATGTAGATTCGAGAGACAGACAACAAAATCTTCAGCCTCTAAAACTATATCAATAATTAACTATACCTAAGACTCATGTCATTGCAAACCTTAGCATGGCAAAAAAATAAAATAAAATAAAAGACGCATGTTGTTAAACCATACCCAAGCTGCGAGAGTGATCGATTAATATTTCCAGCTTCCTTCAACCGCTCTCCTGCAGCACCAGTTAACTTCTGTCGTTCTGACCCAGCTAGATCAACAAGATTTATTCTACTTGTTTTAAACCTGCTAATACCGTCTGCCTTGCTCTAGAAGACACAAAAGTCTACTTTAGAATTCATCCATCATCATGAAATGAATGAAACAAAACCAGTGAAGAAACAGCATATTCAATTTTTCTGTTGTCATCGCATGTTTTCAGAAAATATTCCTATTTAAAATGGTAATGAAGTAAATATTATGAAAAAGAATTTTACAAAAGCCCAAGTCAGTTAGCTTGGTAAAGGCTATAATTATATCTGGATACATGCCGTTAACGCAATGATACGTATAGGATCTGCATATAATTAAGAAAAGATCTGTCCATTTTTGAATTGCAGTAGTCATTACCTTGCATCGTGATTCAACAACACAAGTGAAAACACTATGTGAGCGAGAGCTTTCTGCATTTATACTAGTTGCACCTGTTCTCCTGTTTGACAGTCCCTGCATCATAACAGCTATAGTTATAAATATAAAGCTTGAAAAATTAACAAAACAGATTTGTGGAATCTTAAAATCGGATATTGAGGAGGGAGACGAATGCTCAAGTGAATAATTAAATTTATTTAGTTATCATAAAATACTAGCAATATTAGAGCAGGGGTGTAGAATTAGCAATACATTGACTATGATAGAATACGTTGAACTTCAGAGCAAATTAACGTAATGAGAAATACTTAACCTTTAACAAAATGATATTATCTCACTGATGACATTTTCCTATATGAACCATTGAATCTCATTTTAGCTAAGATTCCATGAATCGAGGAGAGAATTTTAGGTATAGTCTAATACCTTCAGCTAGAAGCCTCAACATCCTTTCTCATAAGCAAACATATCCATTTGAATCTCCATATAGAAGTAAAAATGGGCATATTTCTCATTCAAAACAATCAGTAAAACCTTTTAATACATCAAATTTGATAATGATTTAATTATTGATTCTTCAGAAGTGTAGGACTTCCCCATTGTTACTTTTAAGTATAACCCACCAATACCTAAATTTCAGATGTGTCCTTTATCACTGCCATATCTTGAATTTCTGTTATAGAATGATTATCACTAGAAACACTTCTCACTTCTTTTATGTTCAAACACTCTGAGTAATATATTTCATGTAGCCCACTAATACGTGATCTGTAATATAGCCATGTGCAAGTCAACTCACTACATGTTGTCAACCTTTAATAATAACATCTACTCAGAAAAATTTATATTTGTTGTGAAGAATTATCAGGTCTTCTTCAATATGAGAAAGAAATATTATTTTTAAAGCATAAAAAGAAAGAATAAAGAAAATCCATTTGTCATACACAATGCATATATGCATGTTTAAACTAGCCAAAAAGTCTCGTATTGATTCCATTTACAGGTATTTATGGAATGCAAACCTTTAACAAGAGTTTTGTGACATCCTTCATGGTGGATACATACTCCTCTGTCAAATTCTCAACGTAAACACCAGATTTGACATCTTCTCTTATCTGGAGAAAGAATGCAAAAAAGGTCAAAGAAAACCAGATTTTATAAAGTTCTCCTAGTATTATGTGTGAGTGTTCATGCTACCTGGAGGTTTTTCTGGGTTGGATCCAACAAATCTGTGATTTGTTCATTATAAATCTGCAAAAGTATACTGAAGAATCAGGATCTGCAACATCACAAGTTAAAAAGTTCCATTATGTCAAAAGGAATAATTTCCAGTTGCACAACCTCTAGAAAAGAGCATCGACAGTGATAATTTAGCTGCATTTCAGCATGCTTAATTTGTTCCTGCAAAGAAAATACAAAGAGACATTATTGCGATAAGCAATACGTATCTAAAAAAGCTCAATACCAAATGAATTGGACCTTACCTCATTTATGCGGGAAAATAGACGCTCAAAGACACGGGGAGTTAAGCCTTGTTGATCACTTGATAAGTTTTCTTCCAACAAGGCGTTGGATGGCCCCCACATTGTATAAGTCTTTCCACTTCCAGTCTGGTGAAAACAATTTTCAGATATCAACAAAATTAATAGTATCATGACATGTAATGAAAATTAGGCTTGAAAAGGAAAAAGTAGAAAAAGTTAAGAAGATACCTGCCCATAGGCAAACACAGAACTATTAAATCCAGCTAAGCAATTTTCAACCAGAGGAACTCCTACAAGCTTGAAAACATCCACCTGCAAAACAAACAAGGCAACAAAAAGACTTGAATTTCAGCATCTTACCCTAAGAATCATCAATTCAACCAGCTAAAAAATGTCAATTGTATAGAAATCAATACCTGTGTTGAATCCATGTCAGCCACCCAGTCAAACGTGAAAGTATGCCCATTAATTGACAAAGAATCATTTGCAACTCTCTGTACTATCATCTCCCCTTCTTCCTCGTCCTTGTTTACTGGCCGCATTCGCACTATTACCTAATTCAAAACCCCCAGAAAAAAGTTCATAATCTAAGAATCTAATGCTTAATTATACTACTTAATCATATTTGAACAGGAAAGTAAAGTTTTTGACAATTTTCCCCAAGTTAACAAATACAAATTTTCTTAGTAACCAAACATGAACTTAAAACAAAACCGAACTCAGAGAACATAACATAAAACAAGCACTCGAAACTCCAAGATCCAAACAACCTCTCAAAACCAAAACCCTAACAAATTCCAATTTTCAATTTCAAAAAATTACCTGAACACCGCTGTCCGGGACTCCAGTGACAACGTTATCCAACACCGAATCAACAGCGAGCTTGCGTTTCAGTGGGTTAGGCGGACGCGGTGGCAGCGGACTCTTCATCTTCGCCGGCGCCGGCGAGGGAGGGAGGAGCGAGTTCGGATCCGACGGCGGAGCGTTTTCCTTGCTCGATTTCTGCTTCCTCAACGCCTTCGATTTGGAAGAGTTGGGATTCGGAGACGACGTCGCCGACGACGACGACGGCGAGTCGGTCGAGTGAGTCGTCTCTCTCAGGACGGTGTTTCTCGGCTGCATGAAGTGCTTCATTATTGTGGAGAAGAAGAAGAGAAGAAATGTAGAGAGAGAAAGTGTGGAGTTGTAGAGAGAGAGTAGGGTTTGTGTTTGGGCAAGATTGCGAGATGGAAGGAGTTTGGAGACAAAGAAGACAAAGAGAGAAGAGGAGAGAAGAGAGGAGAGGAGAGAGAAATGTAGCCGTTAGAGAGGGGGGAAATTTTGAATTTTGGGGATTGAGAGAGATTTTTATTTTTTTGTTTGTTTGGGGGAGAGAGAGAGACAGAGATGGAGAGAGATTGGCTATGTCGCTTTTTTAAACGAGTGTTGGATCTGGAGCGTTTAAGATGGAGTCTGGGTCATGGCCCACGTTTGATGAGTTTGACGAAAAATTCTTAAAAATCCCAATATTTTTGAAATTAACATTCTTACCCCTGAAGTTAAGGATTCTTTTGAAATGACCAAACTACCCTTGCAATGTTTAGAAATTAAGAGGTTTTTTTTTTTTTTTTTTTAAACATCTAGAGTCTGAATTTCATTGATCCTTTTAGTCATTCAGACATTTTAAGGTGTTTGATTTTTTTTTTCTCTAATGTCCGAGATTTAGAAAGTTTTATCTAAATTGAAAAGGTTAAATGAATGAAAAAAATATTTGAATGAATTTTCGATGATCTAAACTACCCTTATTTTACTGATTCCATATTTTTGTAAAGCTCTTTTCCCTTTTGTGAGCCTTTATCCAACGTAACATTCATTAATGAAGCTCAACTCTCTAAGCGAAAATATAAATATTTAATTATTTTCTTGTTAGCAAATATTCTTAATGGCCATTTAAAATTATGCAACTATATACACACGCGCACAAACATAAATAAATAAATAAATATATATATATATATATATATATATAATATAAACATAGATAAAATATAAATTTTTTATAGCACTATAATAATTTTATTTTAATTTTGTTTAATTGATTGCATAATATATAATATATAAAATTTATAGCATATGCAATACTTAATAAAGCGTATATCTCAAATTACTAGTTTTAAGATGTTTTACATTAATAAAAAAAAAATACAACTTAAGTCTTATTATCAAACATTAAAAACACTGGAAAAAAAAAAACAAACATAGATTTCAAAAGACAAATGCCCAACCTTAAATTGGAAAGTTTGGTTTTAAAACCACTTTGCCAAGGAATTTATCATTGTGTACAAGCACAAAAATCAATACAATACTAATATGACATTATATGTGTATGCGTGTACGCGCGCGTGTGCATATGTGTATGTTTAGAAACATACTAAAGTCTTTTACTACTACTATTATTTCTTTTTGGTAATTATAATTGAGAAGTGACTTATTATAATAAAAAGTGAAAAGTTTTTAAATAAATTTGAATAAAAGATATTTAAATGACATTCCAAATTTTTACTCTATAAATGCTCTATAGTATTATGCAATTTCTAGTTAACCTTTCATAGCTCTAATGTCTAAAGAGCTTCACTCTAGGCATAGACAGAACTAAGAAGGGGTGAGAATAGGCAATCGCCCTTTCTCAATCTTGGAAAAACTTTGAGAAATTCTCAGTTGCCCCTTTTGAGATTTTGGAAAATTTAGACAATTCTCAATAAAATCTCATATATCTTTAATGCTTGGCCAGAAACAGGGATAGTAAAATTACCTAGGCAGGGACATGTACCAGGACCACCAGCCCGACCCTGCCAAGAAATTGCCTGAAATTTCTAGTAATTTTGCCAGGGACGGGGAGTGGAGGTGTAATTTTGCTGGGGAAGGGGAGTGGAAGCCGAGGAAAGGCCCAAGGGGAGGGGATCATGCTCACCGGCTTGGAATGTATAATTTATTTCAATTAAATTTAAATATAGTACATTTGCAATTAACTTTGGCCCAAATTCAACTATTATATTTTATATCCAACCCAATCTTATATTATAATAATTGATGATGCCCAATAATTATAAGCCCAACCCAAATTCCAATGTAATTAATTAAAATGAAGGCTAGTGCAGTCTTGGAGCTAAGATCTGGTTGGTACAATTATAAAAGGAATGAAAGCAGGCATTAACGAACTGACTTGAATCTGGGTTCAGATTGGTTTGAAGGCACCATGCTACCACCAGGCCAATCTTCTCATTCGAATATGAATGGCAAATTAAACATACTAATATTTACATGCAAAAAATTAAAAAAAAATTGAAAACCAGGTAAATACCCAGGGAATTTAATTCCCCTACCTAGGATAAAATTTCTGGCCTCGTCCTAGCCCCTGTTTTTCCAGGGACGTGGAATCAGATGCCTTGCCTTAATCCCGGATTTTTGCCATCCCTATCCAAAAACCCTTTATATAGACTTACACTGTCACACCATAAAATCTCTTATTTAGAGACTTTAAGGGTGATTGATTAAGAAAAATAATATAAAGACATCATCAATCTCTCACTTTTTTTTTTCATTTTCCAATTCATACATATATTTATACATATCACATGAATCCATTACAACATCTGGCTATTGGTTCAAGATAAATTTTACATACACTGATGACCAAACTTAGTACATAGGTTGATAATCATATAACAAAATTTCCTATCACGATTTAGGCTAGTCAAAATATTTCCCAAAACTATCGCATGCATGTAAACACTAGACTCCTTAGAAAAGCTCTAGAACACCACTAGTACAAATATCTTTATGTGTATCTGTGGAGGGAGGGGGTAAACATATAGCCCAATAGGAAAGATTCTAACATTATACTAAATCACAAGCATTCAAACAGTTACTCAATTACATAGTTACACAACCAATTATAATAAGTCAAGCAATCATTTTCATTCACACATCAAAGTATCACTTATTCATTTGACAATCAAAATTTTCAATCTAATGTTTCCCTTAGACCCGTATCCAACGGCCCATCTAAGGTCAAACACATCAAGTTTATATTCGTGTTTCCCTTGAATCCGTATCTAAAACGGCCTATCCAAGGTCTAACACATCAAGTTTATATTCGTGTTCCCCTTGGATCCGTATCCAAAACGGCCCATCCAAGGTCCAACACTAAGAATTTCATATCCGCATTCTGCTTGGATACGTATCCAAAATGGCCTATCCAAGGTCCAATGCATACACTTATAAACTTTTCAATAGAATTTCTAAAATAAGTCTCAAGAAAATACAGTTTCTATGAAAAATCCAGGCCTATCAAGAGGGGTGCACACGAGTAGGGTCGATTCTGTAATTTCGCTCGACACTCGACACTCGACACTTTCACAACCAGACACTTGACACCATCCCTTCATCACTCGACACTTTCACAACTAGACACTCGACACCATCCATTCATCACTTGACACTTTCACAACTAGACACTCGACACCATCCATTCATCACTCGACAATTTCATAACTAGAAACTCGACACCATTCATTCATCACTCGACAATTTCATAACTAGACGCTCGACACCATCCATTCATCACTCGACAATTTCATAACTAGACATTCGACACCATCATAACTAGACACTCGACACCATCCATCCATCAGTCGACACGTAAGTGTCAAGTCGTGTCGGATTAAATATCAGTCTCAAAATATACAAAGTTTTGAACCTGTTCGAATATGTCGGTTGAACAACATCATTTCCAGATTTCGACCTCCAATTTCAAAAATTCACCAAAATTTCATTTTAACTCCAAATTCAATGAAATCAGTGGTTATTTAAAGCTTCATATATCTATTTTTCTAAACAAAAGAAAAATTATACAAATCACAATCCAGAAAAATGCAGCAGCTCAAATAACATAGAACTGTCACATGAACTATAACTCCCATCAAGAACAACCTCTACTTCACTTTATAAGCACATAATTTCACAAACACTTCATCATCCAAGCAACAAACAATCAATTTAACGATAAATCACATGCATTGCAAACCAATATCAATTAAAACAACAGAAATAAATAACACGATTTAAGTATAGTGTTAGAAAATCCCTACTTGATTTCCAAGCCTATACACCTCTTTGAATTTTCCCTTCTTTTCCTCTCTTTTTTTTCTTTCTCTTTTCCTTCTTCTCCTTCTTCTCTCTCTCTCCCTGTAACCATAAGATTCTCCTTTTCTATATCCCGATGAAAGAAAGATCCTTCACCCCTTGTTTGGAACCCTAATGTCTCTCTTATATATACAAGGCCTTAATTCATTGGGCCTAAGTCCACTTATTCTCCAACTCATTTAATCCTTAAATATAGTTTCTAAATTTTGTAATATATATACACATACAATTTTTTAATTTTTTTGAAACTTTACATACACACCCCTATAAATTTGAAAATTCTTAAAACCACCCTTGCAGATTTAATTACTCTTGCCCCTCCTAGAGCAAAATTTGACTACGTCCCCACTTTTAGGTACCTCTAAAATATGGGAACATGAGTTATATATGAGGTAAAATCAATCACATTATTGCTAATCTAACCTAAATGGAGCAAATGAGTGAAAGGCACGCAATGAGCTACCATGACACAAACCCAAGTCGCCGCACAAATAGTCACACAGACCCCCCCTTGGTTTTGGGATTTTTCGTTAAGTACTTGTAATTATGTTAAGTCTTGAGAGGTATAATAGTGATTTAACCATATATGAGTTTAAATAAATTTTACAATGTTACGATTTGCACTCGAGACCTCCTAGTTTTTAAAGGGTTTGTTCTACCACCTGGCTACAAGATGTTTTTGTTTAAAGTCAACAACAATATATCTTTAAGCTTATGCAAAATCAATTATATATGAAATAAACTAAATCTTACATTGTTGGTGTTTGAACTCAGGACCTCCTATCTTCTACATAATATGCTCACCACCAAGCTAAAACATGTTTATGTATAGAGTTAACAACAAGGGGAAGCTATAAATTAAGCCAAAAGCTGAGGGTATTCAAGATTGTGCTTAATCAATTATTCAATTTATAATTGATTAAAATTAATTATGAATTTTAATTAATTTATTAAAATAAATTAATAAATTATATATGAAATAAACTAAATCTTACATTGTTGGTGTTTGAACTCAGGACCTCCTATCTTCTACATAATATGCTCACCACCAAGCTAAAACATGTTTATGTATAGAGTTAACAACAAGGGGAAGCTATAAATTAAGCCAAAAGCTGAAGGTATTCAACATTGTGGTTAATCAATTATTCAATTTATAATTGATTAAAATTAATTATAAATTTTAATTAATTTATTAAAATAAATTAATAAATTTATTAATAAGAATTAATAAATAAAAATATATTAAAATAAATATCAACCCAAAATAAATTAATAAATTTAGATTAAAATAGAAATTAAACAAAAATAAATTAATAAATTTAGATTAAAAAATTAAACAAAAATAAATTGATAAATTTGTGGTTCCTCTTATTCAATTTATAATTGATTAAAATTAACTATAAGTTTTAATCAATTTTTTAAAATAAATTAATAATTTATTAGTAAGAATTAATAACTTAAAGTAAAAATAAAAATAGATTAAAAGAAATATTAAACAAAAATAAATTAATACATTTCAATTAAATAAAAATTAAACAAAAATAAATTTAAAAATTTATGGTTCCTCCACTATTTTACAATAAGAAGCTCTATTATTTAAATATATTCTTGTTCTTTTAACTATAGAAAAGTTGTTTGGTCCAGTGGTTGAGAGTATCTTTGTGATAGCTTGGAGTCTTGGGTTCGAGTCCCTCCATTGTATTTTTTTCAACTAATTTCCAACAAAAAAATTTTCATATTGTATGCAATATGCATTTAGGGGTATTTAGTTAAAATAACTCATATTGGATGTAATCTAATGTCATTTAATAAAAAATGTGACGAAAGGGGTCTCTATGATGAATTTTAAAAATGTCAGGGGTATCCGATGATGAAAAGTGGTAAACAGTGAATATGAACGAAATTAAGCCAAAACATAGGGGGGTCTGTGTGATTAACCCATTTCCAGTCCAAGCATTAGAAACGGCAGGAAACACTATTTAAGCATAAAAAGGTGTTAGTTATTCCGAGCACTCCTAAAACATTAATATTTAATAAAATTTTATTAAGGAATTATATTAGGGATGAATAGTGATACTCGTCCAAAAAATATCTCAAATTTTTTTGTCCAAAATGATGTGTTTTTTAGTTATATTTTTCCCATAAAAACATTATAATCTTACACTAAATTGCAATGGTTGAGCATAGTTTAATTATATATATGTGCAACTATATGATACATAGAACTATCTTCATGTTGTATACTTTTTGGCAATAATTCTTCTTTAATATTTTGTAAGTAGTTTAGTGTATATATTAATAGTCCTTAATAGTAACAAACCATAATAATATTAATTTCTCTCAAGTCTCAATCTAATTTTGGATTATAAATAGATCAAAAGAGAATCATAATTTTATTCTTATAGAAGTCATTGAAATTGTAGATGTATAGATAAGTAATATATACGATTAGCTAGCACTTGCAATGACAACTATGTTTGTTAAGTTTGTAACTCTTTTAAAAGTTTAATCTTATAGATGTGGGCTTAATATTAATTTTTTAACACGTCTCCTCATGTGTAATTTGAACTGAGCCTCACATGTCTAAGCAAGTCTTACAAGTGGGCTAAATAACACTTTTTTAATTAAGATTTTTTAAATAATCCGTAGGGGGTTCAAAATCTGTGATTGTTTGGTCATGACGACTTTGATATCATGCTAAGTTTGTTACTTTTTTTAGAAGCTTAATGTCACAAGCTTAGAGGTTTGCGCAGCTCGCTCGTGCGGTACTTAGGCAACTTGACTCCGAAAGTTGCTAAGTAAGCCTTGATGCTAGTCTTCTCGCTCAAGGAGAAGAAAGGACCGTTGAGCCGAAGAGCCTGTAGGCAAAGAAGAGAGGAGATGGAGATAAGAATTGCTAAGCAAAAGAGCTTTGTATTATATGAGAAAGCTTTACAATGCTTGGATGCTTTGTGAATATTTGTGGATTTCTGTGGATGCTTTACAAATGAGCTTGGAGGGGTTTATATAGTGAACCACCTCTCAAATGAATGGCCTAGATCTAATACATCTAAGGGTTCTAATTCATTCTTATCTACTACATTATCTAGATATGTATAAGAGGATATTATCAACTAAATAATCTAGATAAATACAAGAGATAATTATAGAAGTTTATCTTGCTAGAGAATTCTAGAAGATAGACTTGGGTCTGGGTTTTCTAGAAGCTGGGCCAAGCCTCTAACATCTCTGGGCCATTCTAGTAAGTAAATTGGGCGGGTCGTAACATCCTCCCCCACCTAATTCCGCGACGTTCCTGGCGCGCTCTCATCCTTTTAGCGTTGGATGTGCTTGCTAAATTGCCACAAGGTGTCTTCGCGTTCTCAACTCGCCTCACTATCCGGAAGATTTTTCCACCTTACCAAGTATTCCGTGTATGGTGGAACTCCCCTCCTTCGTATTACCCGATCTGTAAGGATGTATTCCACGTCCTTGTCAAATGCTGTGACTACGGTTGTGGGTGCTCTCTTGGACTCGCTTCGACTAGGATCTTCCTTGTCTTCATGATAGGGCTTGAGGAAACTGACATGGAAGACCGAATGAATCTTGAGGTTGGGTGGTAACCAAACCTTGTAGGAGACTTCACCCACTCGCTTGAGAATTGGGAATGGACCTTCATATTTTCGCACCAACCTATTGTGCACTTTGCGAAGTGATTTGAATTGTTGGGGTAGGAGTTTGACAAGTACCAAGTCCCCCTCTTGAAATGTGAGGTGTCGTCTCTTTGTATCCGCCCACTTCTTCATTCGTTTGGCGGCCTTGTCCAAGCATGCTCTTGTAATATCGGCTTGCTCATGCCATTCCTTTGCAAGCTTGTAGGCCGCTGGGCTTTTTCCTCCATATGTCGAGGCTATGGCATGTGGAGTCATTGGTTGTTGTCCCATCATAATCTCGAAGGGACTCTTGCCCGTTGCCTCGCTCCTTTGGAGATTATGTGAGAATTGGGCAACGTCTAGCAACTTTGTCCAATTATATTGATGGGCGCTCACATAATGCCTCAAGTATAGCTCAAGCAAGGCATTGATGCGCTCAGTTTGCCCATCGGTTTGGGGATGAAAGCTTGTTGAAAAGCTCAAGTCGGTCCCCAACATTTTGAAGAGCTCTCCCCAAAAGCGTCCCGTGAAGCGAGGGTCACGATCACTTACAATGTTTTGTGGTATACCCCATAGCTTCACTATGTGTTTGAGGAATGCTGGAGTGGCTTCGTCTGCGGTGCAATCCGTAGAGACGGGTATGAAGGTGGCACATTTGCTGAACCGATCAACTACCACCATTATGCTTCCATACCCTTCAGGTTTTGGCAAGGCCACGATGAAGTCCATCGAGACGCTTTGCCATGGCCTTTCTGCAATTGGTAGGGGTTCAAGCAACCCCGCTGGACGTTGGTGCTCAACCTTGTCTTGTTGGCACACAAGACAAGTCCTCACATAGCCCTCCACGTCTTCCCGCATTTGAGGCCAATAATAAGAATCTTGCAAGAGTGCAAGGGTTTGTGCCATACCTGGGTGACCAGCCCACTTGGAATCGTGGCACTCCCTGATGATCTCTTTTTGCAAGTTTCCATGTCTTGGCACGTAGAGGCGATTCTTGGTTGTGAGGAGTAGGCCTTCATCAAGCCAAAAGTGTCGTGTCTTCCCCTCACTTGCCAATTTCAAGAGGCTCTTGGCTAAGGGATCGTGCTCTAGGCCTTGTTTGATGCGGTCAATGAGTATACTTTGTGGACGACTTGCACTCAAGGTGGTAAGTTCCGCCTTACGACTTAGAGCATCGGCCACAACATTTGCCTTGCCCGCTTTGTACTCGAGCCTATAGTCGAACTCGGCCAAGAAATCTTGCCATCGTGCTTGCTTGGGGCTCAGCTTCTTTTGTGTTTGGAAGTAGCTTGTGGCCACATTGTCGGTTTTGATGACAAAGTGGGAACCAAGCAAGTAATGTCACCAAACCCGTAAGCAATGGATGATGGCGGTCATCTCCTTTTCTTGGACCGTGTATCGCCGCTCTGTGTTATTGAACTTGCGGCTCTCATAGGCAATGGGGTACCCTTCTTGCATGAGAACTCCCCCAATGGCAAAGTCGGATGTATCCGTGTGCATGTCGAATGGTTTGGTGTGGTCGGGTAACACCAATACCGGTTCCTCACATATTGCCTTCTTCAATCCCTTGAAGGCATGTTGGCACTCTTCGGACCAGTGCCATATCCAGTTCTTCTTGAGAAGATCCGTGAGTGGGGCAGCTTTGGCTGAGTTGCCCTTGATAAACCGCCGATAATAGTTAACCAGCCCAAGGAAAGAACGTAGCTCCGGTACCTTGGTAGGAGGCTCCCATTCTTGAATGGCCTTCACCTTGGCTTGATCCATCATGAACTTCCCATCCCGAATTCGGTGGCCAAGGAACTCTACCTCTTGTTGGGCAAATGAACATTTCTCCTTTTTGACGTAGGGTTTGTTGTCGCGGAGTACTTGGAAGACTTGTTGGAGATGTTGCACATGCTCTTCAAGAGTTGTGCTATAGATGACAATGTCGTCTAAGTAGACTACCACGAATTGATCAAGGTAGGGATGGAAGAGCTTGTTCATATGGGTACAGAATGTGGTGGGTGCATTGGTGAGACCAAATGGCATAACAAGAAATTCATAAGCACCATACCTTGTCACACACGTGGTCTTTGGCTCGTCGCCCTTGGCAATGCGCACTTGATAGTACCCCGATCTCAAATCAAGCTTGGTGAAGTATCGAGCTGTCTCGAGTTGGTCGAACAAATCTGCAATGAGTGGAATCGGGTATTTATTCTTGACGGTGATCTTGTTAAGTGCCTGATAGTCGATACACATGCGGAGGGATCCATCCTTCTTCTTTTGAAAGAGGACGGGTGCACCGTATGGAGCTTTTGAGGGCTGGATTTAGCCTGCATCAAGCAAGTCTTGGAGTTGTTTCTTCAACTCTGCAAGTTCGGGTGGTGCCATGCGATAAGGCGCCATGGCTGGAGGCTTGGCACCGAGTTCTAACTTGATTTCATGATCCACTTCTCGTCGTGAGGGCAACTTCTTTGGAAGCTCTTGAGGCATCACATCCTTATAATTCTCAAGGATGGCTTGAACTTGCCTTGGCAATGGGTCCATGGAAATGGTGATGTCCTCCCCATCGCTTTAGTTCATGAACGGTGGCAAGGAAACTTGGATCTATCTTCATCCCCTGTTTGAATTGTAGTGCGGTTAGCATCTTGCTTTCGACCTTCGCTACCCGCTCCGCCATCACCGTGCATGAATGACTCCCATCGAGGATGTTGAGGGAGTTAGAAGATGGTATGGGGAAGGCATGAACTTGGTCGAAGAATTCAATGCCAAGCACTACTTGAAAATCATTCATGGGAACTATAGAGAAATCGAGCTTACCATTCCATGTGCCAAGTTGAACTGATGTTGCCTTGGATACTCCTAGTATTGCCTTGGCGGGTGAGTTTACCGCCTTGATGGTACCTCCTCCATTGACATATTTGAGGCCCAACCGTTTGGCCTCGTCTTCGGAAATGAAGTTGTGCGTGGCTCCCGTATCAAGCATCGCACGCACATCCTTGCCGTTGATGGTGGCACTCACATATATAAGACCCTTTTGCATATGTGTGGGTCTCTTGAGTGCGCCAATTGTGCGGAGAGAACCCATCCCCGCTTGAGGCTCTTCATTTTGTACGCCCTCTTGCTGAGCAGCTAGGGCGTTGAGAGCCTTCCTCTTTGGGCAATCCCGCACCTAATGAGGACCATCACAAATAAAGCAAGGACTTTTAGGTTTGGGGGTATCGGACTTACCTTTGTTAGGTGTGTCGCGCTTGTCTCCCCCGGTTGGTTTCCGTGCACCACCTTCCTTTCGGCTATTGTCCTTCTTGGAATTCCGCTCTCCCCCACCTTTTTCTTGGTTGGTCTTCCTCTCCTTGGATTGGGATGTGTAGTCTATGAGGGATTCGGCCACGGCTATAGCGTTATCAAGATTTTGCACGCTACGCCTTTCAAGTTCAACCCTCGCCTAATCTTTTAACCCATCGAGGAAATAGAAGAGAGAATCATTTTCAGACATACCTTCGATTTCAAGGATGATGGTGGTGAAATCCTTGATATACTCATGAATCGTGCCGCTTTGCTTCAAATGACGGAGGCGACCCCATGCCTCCTTCTCGGCATTGCTAGGAGAGAAGTGCTTCTGAAGTTCTCTCTTCAAATCCTCCCATGTGCGAAGGGATAAGATGCCTCTGCCCACGTCGCCATGCTTGCAACGCCACCACAATTGGGCTGCATCTCGTAGGAATGTGGGTGCAATGCTGATCCTCGAAGCATCATTATTGACACGTTTGGCTTCGAAGTATTGCTCTAAGCCGAATAGGAAGTGCTCCACTTCCGTGGCATTGCGAGTGCCATTGTATGTGGTAGGAGTAGGCACGTGCATGGTGCTTAGCCCACTTGGGTAGGACGGGTTAGCACGGTCACATTGATGCTTCTCCCATTCCGTGCGGGATTCTTCCACATCCGCATGAATTGCTCGCAACTCATTTTCCACAAAGGTCCGTAAGCCGATGAGCTCTCGTGTAAGGTTGTGTAAATCCTTTTCATAGGCGTTACTAAACTCAAAGATGTTGGACTTTGTTGCTTGGGTGATCTCTCCATAGTCCGTCTCTAGGCCTTCGAGATGGTCGGAGAGGCCCTCAATTGCATTGTCCATCCCCGAGATCGCTTGCTCTAAGCTAGCAACACGAGGCTCTAAAGACTCCGAGGGTGGAGCTTTGGACTTACCTCGTTTTCCTTGTGGGCGTGGTAGAGGTTGCTCCTCTCGTCCACGAACTTGCTCCTCCATGGTCACTTCAAGGTCAGATGCCATGCTCTTGTGCTCGAACTGTGCTTTGATACCAACTGTCACGAGCTTAGAGGTTTGCGCAGTTCGCTCGTGCGGCACTTAGGCAACTTGACTCCGAAAGTTGCTAAGTAAGCCTTGATGCTAGTCTTCTCGCTCAAGGAGAAGAAATGATCGTTGAGCCGAAGAGCCTGTAGGCAAAGAAGAGAGGAGATGGAGACAAGAATTGCTAAGCAAAAGAGCTTTGTATTATATGAGAAAGCTTTACAATGCTTGGATGCTTTGTGAATATTTGTGGATTTCTGTGGATGCTTTACAAATGAGCTTGGAGGGGTTTATATAGTGAACCACCTCTCAAATGAATGGCCTAGATCTAATGCATCTAAGGGTCCTAATTCATTCTTATCTACTACATTATCTAGATATGTACAAGAGGATATTATCAACTAAATAATCTAGATAAATACAAGAGATAATTATAGAAGTTTATCTTGCTAGAGAATTCTAGAAGATGGGCTTGGGTCTGGGCTTTCTAGAAGCTGGGCCAAGCCTCTAACATCTCTGGGCCATTCTAGCAAGTAAATTGGGCGGGTCGTGACATTAAGCTTATATACATGGGTTTAACATTAATTCTCTAATAATGTTCATTGTAAACTGGTTGGCATTTGGCTCTTTTGCAAGGTTTAGTGTTTCTTTTGTGATTGATGCAGAAATCCCAGCATTTACTAGCCGATTTATCGTCTTTTCCTGCCACACACTTTCCATAATTAATGTTTGGATAATTTCTACAACATTTTGAAGCATTGTTAGCAACCACCTTACTGTAGTCTAAAATTAAAATAGACAACAAAACGCTTTAGAAGAATTTGTGGACAAAAAGAAAAGCAATTTAATTTTGATTGGTGATCTCAATTTCTACCATAACCAATTAATAAAGGATTAACCAAAAACATTATAAGAAACACTAAATTGGTGATTTTAAATTCATATCATAAGCTTTGATTCGAGTTAGTTTATTGATTAAAGTCATCCACATGAATGCATCATGGAACCAATAATAAAACAAATCATTAAAAATGTATTTGATATTTTAAACTATTAAAAATTATAGTTATTTCAACGTTTGAATAAGATGAATATTTGAATAGAGCATATATCATATATTTACAGCTTAAAGGAAATTATGAATTGTACAAAATAATTAATGGAATGATTTTATTCACCATTATTCATATTAAATTGCATGGAAGAAAAAAAATCATTTAGAGTCTAAACATACCTAAGCATAGCACAAGAACTAGAACAAGAGCAACTGAAAAGACTTTGATTTTCCATTTGGGTTAAAAAATCTGCTTAATTAATTAATTTAATTGATGGAGCTCATGTGTGAGATTGTGAAGTGATGTATACTTATAGTACGAAGCAAAGAACTTTAATAACTTAATGAGCAATATTATATATACAACCAAATTCTACAACCAACTCCTTACAATATGAGTTGGCAAAAATTTATCAGGGGATTAAAAAAATAAATAAATAAAGGAAGTTACAATGCACGATATGATAATTATATCGTCAATGAGATTTTGCCACTCAGGTTGTAGGGAGAGTTGGATGTAAATGGTTTGTAAGTATAGTATTATTCAAACTTAATTTGAACCATAACTGGTAGTAAATGTATGTAATATTGTAAAAGTTGGTAATATAACAATTTATTTTTTTCCCTTTGGACTTCAATTTTGAGCATAATTTTGTTCATAGCTCACTTTGTAACATGGATAATTTAGTCCTTCCAACCTTAAAACATACACTACATGCAATATTAGCTCTAATTAGCTAATTTGGCTTGGATATCCATATTTTCTCAAGCAGAAATGTTCAAAAAGTTTTCCTCGATTGGGACAAGTACCTGCATTCTCCCCGCATGATTTAGCTAACGAAAAGCTCGGATTTTCTGCCAAGTGCAATCAAGCTCAGGTGCAGTCGGGGATGGTGTTGCTGAGGAAACCCGCCCCCAACCCACACCAGCATAACCCAACCCATTTGTTTGGTTTTACATGAAAAATTAAACCTAACCCTAGAATAAAAAACAAATAACAATAAAAATAAAAAACCATATAATTTTAGTTAAAATCCTCACAAAATGAACAAGCAATAAAATAGTAAAATATATGATCTTATCAAAAACACCCATCAAACATTTGTAAAAAGAAAAATATATACTCCATATAAAAATGTATATGCATATTGCTAGTTGTTACCGATCGGGTTGAAATGCCAAATTTTTTGGTAATACATTATCTTCCTTTGTTGAGAACAAACCCTAGCTCAATGCTTTAGGGTTTATTTTTGTTTTTCATGCCACTTCCTCTGTTGATTTTGTATTTTTCAGAAAATAAAATAAAAATATATAATAAAATATATTTTATAATTTTCTATAACTGGTGAAACCAGTTGTCTTTGATTTAATACATATCTTGAATTTACTTTAATTTTAAATTATATTTATTATAATTTTAGTCGATCCCTAAATTTTGGAATACATTGATACATGGGATGTGCTATAGTCAAAACAATTAGCTAAGGGTTTATTTACATTGTAAAGGAATCACCAATCCTCTACAAGAACTCACAAAAGCCATACACTTAAAATATTAAAATTTAAAATCTAAAATGTTAGTTTGAATGATTAGATAATACTTACAATATTGCTTTGCAAACTACAATCAAGAGGGTTGAATGGGTTGAGGATCTAGTCTACTTATTTGTTCAATTATTTTGTGCTAGGCTTGTGCTGCATTTGTTTTATTTAGGTTATTACTATTAATATTTTAAGGATATTCATTATCTGCTTTTTACATGTGTATATGTAACAAGGGGTGGGCTATTTGGACCCACAAATTTTATTTTTACACCTAATTTCTCATTGCAACTCTTATAAAATTTTAAATTCGATATTTATATTACACACCTTCGAAAATTATTGCAAGAATAACCTCAATCAAATACACACACACACACACACACATATACATACACACACTTTATATTCTTTTTATACCCTCTTCTCCTTTCTTTATAATCTTTTTAAAAACCTAAACTAACTTAAGATTTGTGGAATAGATTTTGAAAGGAATAAAATAAAAAAATAAAAAGTAAAAAGAATTCAAATAGGAGATAAGACAAAACTAACACTTCCAACATCCATTGGATTTCATCAAATGACGACCCTCACCACCAAATGTGAGTCCATCCATCATTTGGTGATGCTTATCAACATCTCCATCATATCACATCTGAATGATGATCCTGCACCATTTATTGTGAGTCCATATGTCATTCATAATGTAGAGTCTCAAAAGAAAATTATATATATATATATATATATATATATATATATATATATATATGCATTTATATATATATTACAAATTTAGAAACATGTCTAAAGGATTAGTGGGTTGGAAGTTGGTGGACCTAGGCCCATGAGCCAAGGCCTTATATTTATATGAGAAAGGATTTTTCTAGAATTAAAAAGAAGAAAAAGGAAAAAGAGAGAAGAGTTTCACGGTTCCAGGAAGAGAAGAAGAGAAGAAGGAGAAGGAGAAAAAGAGACGGAAGAAAAGAGAGGAAAAATTTCAAAGAAGTGTATAAGCTTGAAAAACAAGTAGGGATTTTCTATCACTATGCTTACCTCATATCATGTATTGTGTTGTTTATTTGATATTGGTTTGTTATGCATGTGATCTATTCTAACTTGATTGTTTTGTTGCTTGGATGATGATCTATGAGTGAAACCACTTATTCTACTTATTGTAAGTTGATTGTTTGTGATTTGAATGAGGAATTATGTGTGAAAACTAAGTGCTTATGAAGTGAAGTAGAGATGGTTCTTGAGGGGAGTTGTAGTTCATGTGACTGTCTTGTGTTGTTTGAGCTGATGCATTTTTCTGGATTGAGAATTATATGATTTTTCATTTGTTTAGGAAAATAGACATATGAAGCTTTAATTAGGCGCTGATTTTGTTGAATTTGGAGTTAAATTGGATTTTTGGTGAATTTTTGAATTTAGAGGTCGGAATCTGAAAATGAAATGGTGTAATCGACTTAATGGAACAGGTTTACATATCTGCGTGCAGCTTCTGACTTTTCGCTTGACACCACTCGACACTTGCCTATCGAGTGTCGAGTGGCATGTGTCGAGTGTCGGTTGTGACGGGTTTGAGCGTCAAGTGTGTAATGTCGAGTGTCGAGAGTCACATGTCGAGTGTTTGTTGTCTCGTGTCGAGAGGCGCTGTGTTGAGTGTCTAGTATCGAGTGTCGAGGGATGAGTGTTGCGTATTGCGTGCGTAACTCGACACGCATATTCGAGTGTCGAGTGTCGAGAGGCGCTGTGTCGAGTGTCTAGCGTCGAGTGTCGAGGGTCTAGTGTTGCGCGTTGCATGCGTGACTCAACACGCATGTTCGAGTGTCGAGTGTCAAGAGGCGCTGCGTCAAGTGTCTAGCATCGGTTGAGTATCGCGCGTTGTGTGTGCCACTCGACGCGCATGTTCGAGCATCGAGTGTCGAGCGAAATTCTAGAATCGACCCAAAACGACTGCCCACTTCTGTAAAGTCCTGAATTTTTCATAAAAAGTGTATTTTCTTGAAATTCTTCATAGAAATTATATTGAAAGGTTGTAAATGTATCCACTGGACCTTGGATGGGCCGTTTTGTATACGGATCCAAGGAGAATGCGGAGATAAAATTCTTAGTGTTGGACCTTGGATGAGCCGTTTTGTATACGGATCCAAGGGAAACACAAATACTATAAATATGATGTGTTGGACCTTACATGATGTGTTGGACCTTGGATGAGCCGTTTTGTATACGGATCCAAGGTGAACATGAGTACTATGAACATGATGTGTTGGACCTTGGATAGGCCATTTTGTATACGGATCTAAGGGGAACACGACTATAAACTTGATGTGCAAATGAACATAGTTGTTGATTTATTATTATTGAGAGTGAAATTTTGTAATTGAGTCATTGTTGAATGCGTGTGACTTAGCATAATTTTAGAATTTTTTCTACTGGGCTTTATGCTCACCCCCTCCCTCCACAGGTACCCAGAAGGATATTCATCCCAGTGATGTTCCAGAGCTTTCCTAAAGAGTCTGGAGTCTGCATGCTGACAATGATTTTTTTTTTGGATTGTCTTATTCTCCTAGCTTGTGATGGGAGATTTTGTTAGGTGACTATCAACTGATGTATTGATTTTAGTCACTAGTTTATGTAAAATTAATTTTGAACAACTAGCCAGAATTGTAATGAATTCATGTGTTATATATGTATATGAAAAAAAAAAGAGATATGGATGACGTACTTTTTATTAATTTTTTATTCAATCACCCTTAAAATCTCTAAATAAGAGATGTTAAGGCGTGACACATCAACTCCCATATGCACATCAAGTTAACACTACCAACTTTCCAAAGTGTATCATGACACCAAAAACTCAAATAGGCCTTCCTTTGGAAAACGAATCCTTAACCAAACAACATGAATTCATTCATTTTCTATCAATTCTCATATCCAGATCAAGACAACACTACTAACCTTCACAAGTGTGTCATGTCACCAAAAACTCAAATGGGCCTTCCTTTGGAAAACGGATCCTTCACCGAACAACATGAATCCATCCATTTTCCATCAAACCTCATGACCATACTAAACCAACAACTCAACACCAAATCAATTCGACACTTCTAGGATTCAAATGCAACTCCCCAAACCTCCAAAATGGATTCCACACCAAGCAATGTGAGTCCATCCAGTGTTTATTCAATGCATTCAATCAAAATCACACTCCTAATCATCAAGAAAACATTTTCAAAATTCAAATGGAGTTCCAATTTGAGAGATGGGTCCCTCACCAAGCAATGTGAGTCCACCCATCACTCACTAACTGTGATACCCACTCCAAGTCACATTAAGTGCAAAATTAATGATTCATCATCACGTTCTAACCCATATTCCACAATGTCAAGCACATCATGTAAAACTAAATTAACAACTGTCAACAGGGCAGAGAATTATAAACAAACACATAACCATGAAATTGCAACATTTCCACTCATAAAATGTAAAAGAGAAAATTGAAATCAACCCATCAACACTTTGAATTCCTAAACATGACAAAATATGAAATAATAATGCACTTAAATACCTAATAATCATTCTATGTGACTAACATGTTATAAAATCAACCAAAATCATCCATATCATCATATTTCCTCAAAACAGAAGATGTAATTGAAGAAGTCTCTTCATGGCAGCCTTCAATTTACCATAAAATTGTAATAAAGTCATTAAAATGACGATAAATTCATAACATATGGACATGGTAATGCTACATTGAACTAATCATGGCATAAACACAAAAATCATCACAAAACCAGCAAATATAATGTCAAAAGCTCACTGCCCATGCTTATAATTTGTAATCCACTCAATAATCATATAAAAAATTAGCTAAGGGAAAATAAAAGATGAGATGGTGCATAAAGAAGCCAAGAAAAATCAAAGATATTCACAACAAATTCATATTAATATCAAGACATAAGAAATCATGACATAATTGTTCTAAGTTAGTTTCATAATAATAATTTCATCAATTATCCAACATAAACCAAAACAAATCATGCAAGAAACCTACTGTTCATATTCATATGAATTCAAAATCAACACATAATTAACATCCAACATACAAAAGCTTACTGCCTACATCAAAATAAATTCAAAATTCATATAAAAATCATAAAAACTAATGCTACAAAAAGGTAGAAGGGAGAATCAATCACAATCATCAAGAAAATTCGTAGAAATTAAAAGAAAAGAAGCAATAACTGTCATTGCCCTCGGGCTTACCAAAATCGTCAAAATGGAATTTCAATCTTCAAAGAACTCTCAAAAAACCTCACTAGGAACTCTCCAATGAAAGGTTTTTTTCCCTTAAATTTCTATGTGTGTTTGTATGTTTTCAAGTGTGTTTGATGGCTATTTATCAAAGAAAAGTGAAAGAAGAATGAGTAAGAAGCCCTTTGTTCTCAGCCAAAAATCCAAAAAAAAAAAAAAAACCCCCAAAATCGTCTAGAATTCAGAATTAAATAGGGTGAGAGAGAGAGAGAGAGAGAGAGAGAGAGAGAGAGAGAGAGAGCGCATGTAGTGAACACGCGCTTCTGTATTTGCACAATCTCTCCCATTTTTGAATACTTTCAGGCATGAGTCATTACATATGCGATCCATGCCCTACAGCATCACATTTGTAATACCCAATTAGGGGTTTTAAGCCTTTTTAGTGTATGGTTATGTGTTTAAAATTCCCATGAGTGTTTCGATGTGTCTTCCCGAATCAGGATTCCACTTTAATTGGTATTTTGGTTATCCTTAGGCTTTAAAACCATAAGCAAAATTTTAATGCTTATAGCATTCAAAATAATTGAAACTCAAATTTTAATCAGTTACAAACACAAGTCTCCAATGCTATAAAAATACTATGGTTTAGAAATTTCAAGGACTGTTATGAAACACTACCTTATGCATATATGCTCTCTGCATATCCAGGCACACAAAATGGCATATGTCCTCTTTGCCTTGCAAGTTGCAACCCTCAAGAGACACAAATTTATATGAAGAACGGCCTGTGATTCAACTCAAATCTAAGCTTTGAAAAGGAGATAATGGCTTCATACTTGATTACGCAACTTTCGTTTAGTCCAACCAATCCAGAGTAGTTATTGTACTTGCTCTAATTAAATTTTAATTTCGAAACTTCTTAATAATAATTAATGAACAATTTTTCATCTTTATATTTGGTAATTAAGAAAAAAGTGGTATAATTATCTTTTAAAACAAAAAATAAAAGGGGTGTTGTGAGTAATCTTTTTTTCTTTATTTAACTCATTTTGTCTTCAAAAGTAATTTCTGATGGATATTTTATTAATAAAAAATCTTAAAAAAATGGGTGAAAAAATCAAATTTTTGGGCCCAAATAATCTCATCCCATAACAAGATCTATATATATATATATTTAATATTATCAAAAGAAAATTGCTGTCAAGTATTACCCCTTTCCGGAGCAAGTTAAAAGTAGCCCAAAGTCTCCAATTGATAGATAAATTAAAGCTCAGTTTGCTTCCTCTCTTCCTTTGCCTTTTATCAAAGGACTCATATACCAATTTTATTAGTACAAGCTTGCATGGGGAGTACGCTAGTTAACGAAAGAAGGTTTATTAAATAATTTTGAATCAATAACAAGAATTTCAAGAGCACTTCCTCTCCAATCATATGCACGTTATAAGAAGCCCTCCTCAGATCTCTCTCTCTCTCTTTAATGGATAAAATGCATTTAAAAAAAAAAAAACGCAAGGTCTATTGAACGTCATCTCTCTGTTCGGCTTCGGCTCCAACCGGAGTGTCCAAATAAATCCGATCGGGTTAAAAATGATATGGTTATGGTTATAGTGTGAAAATAATTATATAATATGCACAGACAGGCAATGACCTGTTGACACATTGACAGAGATCCACAATTTGATATGACAATCAAAGCCTTTCTTTAAATATGTTATTTTTTATAATGATATACTTCTAACTTATTTATAATCAAATCTCTTTACAATTTGAATTGATAAAAATTTATCAAAGAAAAAAATAAAAATAAAAAGAGAAGTTACATCTCTAATAAGATTTTTTTAACTTAAATTGTAGAGAGAGTTAATTATTAAGTGACTTAAAGGTGTAGTATCATCCCAAATTTCAAAGTAGCCCCCTAGATTTAGTTATTTCTCATAGCTGTTTAAAATTTTAAGATTTGTCTACAACTTTTTGTTCCGATTTTCAAATGATGGCGTGCAAAAGAGTTTATAGAAATGCACGGGTGGAGTCACTGTCTGAGACTTTGCCACTAGTTCTTTGTGATAGTGACTTCAGGTGGTCAAGATAATTGAAGCTAGCAACCTCTAGAATACTCTAACATGATTTTCAGTTTTAATCTATATAAGTAATTAATGAGTCTCATAAGTCCCCTGATCATGAGTGAAGATTAAAAGATCAATTAATTTCTTCTATTTCTTTGCGTTAATATTGTCGTTAAATCACAAATCTCGTAGTATGCTAGCTGATCAGTGCACCACTCAAAGAACCTATTTTGGTGGAGAAATAAGAGAATCAAAAAGACAAAGAGACGTGCTATGTTTCCTTATGATACTAAAGATTAAAAAAAGCAAAAAAGAATTAGAATCATGTTAACAATTTTCATCGTTTTACAAAAATCTCATCACATTTGTAATTTCTTTTCTTTTCTATTAATTGATTGATTTGTTTTAAATAAATGTATATAAAGGTATCTTTTGTTGTACGAAATTATAAATGATGACATATTACATTCATCATATCGAAAATTTTTATATAGAAAAACATTCATTTATATGATTTTGTTTAGATGAAATTTGAAAGATTTCCTTTCATTCTTATTGCAAGTTCAACACTTCTTGGGTTTGATTTGGTTGATTTCTGTTGATGCACGATTTCCGGACCCAATATTGTTATGGCCATAACAATTTCAATATTTTATAAAATTTAATACTAATATATATATATACACACACACACACTAATTCATACAATTTGCAAATTTAGACTAACAAATTGAGAAAGAGAGAGAGAACTTCAAGTTTGGGATCATAGTCACATAAATTAACAAGTTACAAGGTTCCTCCTAAACTTAGGGGCGTTTCTTTTTTTTTCACTTAATACTTTTTAGCACTTATTTTTGTATTACTTTATGATATGCTTGTTTCTAATTTTTTAATAAGCCTCAAGTTGATAAATTAACTTAAATATGATAGTTTATCCTTAATATTCATATGTAATATTTAATATGGAATATACATTAAAAATTAAATATTTAACAAAAAATAAATTAAGATATCAATAAAAATAATAATCAATAACTAATAAAATTACCTATTACAGAAACAAATAAATGAATAATGCTAGACCTATAACATTCATACAACATAAACTCTACAATATGATGTTATAGCCTATACGATGAAAATTCACTAGAGAAGAAAAAAACAAAAATAGATGAGGGAAGTTATATCTCCAATAGGATTTTACCACTTAGGCTGCCTTATGATGTTGTAAAGTTTATATTATATGAATGTTATAAGTCTAACATTATTGCTTCTTTAGTATGGTAAATATATTATGAAGAATTAAATAGATAATTTTCTACATAAAAAATCTTTTATTTAATTATTTTTCACAAAATTTAAAAATTTAAAAAAATTAAAAATACTAAAATATGTCATGTGTCCAGTGACGTTGACTGTTTTTAATATAAAATACAAAAATATACAATTTTTAAAAAACTTAAAAATTTAAGTTAAATTTAAATTATATAATTAAAAATAAATGAATTATTTTTATATTTAAAATTATAATATTAAAATAACTAATATTTATTAATTTAATTTCTAAAAAAAGAAAAAAAAGAACTGTCGGAAAGTCATCGTTGCCGTTGCAATCGTCAGTGTTGGTGGTAGATGCGTTCGATGATGCTACTTGTGCTGTCGTGATCTTCGTGACCCAGCCAACAAAATTCAATAAACATCATCGATGATTAAAGCGGCAATCGACGGGACCAGATATTTAAAATTTTCCTCTTGATACAAATATTAATTAGGAAAATTTTTGTATTTTACCTTTTTTCTTTCAAGGATTAGATTGTCTTTTCATTTCTTCCACAAAGTGGAGACTCAACTGGAGTCTATATATAGAACTAATTATAAGACATATTTGGTTTAATATTGCATGTTTCCTAAATCAAACTTTTTGAAAATAATAATAAAGTTAAAGACAAAGTTTTAAGAACTGAGAACATGCATATCAAATTAATTTAATGAAAAAATACTTTAAAAGAAAATTAAAAAATGATCGTAAGAGTTTTAAGAAGTGACTCGGCATGCAAATTAATAATTGATGAGGAGCAAAATTATTGTCCGTTCCACTTCGATAATAGGCCAACGTCGCTTGGCTCAGGGATTAGGCTTCTCATATATATATATATATATATATAAAAGTGCGCGCGTGCACGAGCGTGTGTTCATAATTTTCTATTAAACAGTACCTCGTCGCATGTTCCATGATATGTGTGTCGAATAGAAGCATATATATTTTTTTCTATGCATAAATAAATATTTCTATTCTACTTTTTATTATTAATGTTGATCATCATGCACGAGCATGGGCTTAACAACATGTACAGGAGATATAAATTATTCATATCATTTTTACATAAAATACAAAAAATTTATATTATCAGGACCTTATTGAAAAATATATAAATAAAAAGATAACTGTATATGAAGGAGCTGGAGCTGCTGCATATGCATAAATGGGAGTTCAACTTCAAGGCTCACGAGGAGGAGGAGGACATTTGGCGGAAGGGTTTCTTGGGATGCTGGTGCAGGGATTAGAAACAGGCTTCAGCGGAGGTCCACGTGCGTCCATAGGCGTAGGCCTTCCACTGCCAGGAGCGACATGAGCAATATTATAATTAATATTGGGAACGCACCCCAGAAGGAAAAACACTTTAATCACATCAATAAGAGTAGTTTTAATGGTGGAACGTACAGATTTCTAAAACTCAGGTTAATTGATTGATTTTAGTTTGAAATATTAAAAAGAGTTGGTTTGGAATATTGGACGTTGATTTCTAGTAGGTATTTATAAACGCATTGATTGGTGCACAGCTTCTACGTACGGCAAAATAAACAACTTAATTAGCTAATTCACTTGAAAAAATAATAAATTTATTATATATATGTTTTTTAATTAAGGTGGTGCTTGTGTGCATGCATCATATATTATAATAATTAACTTTTAGTGGTTAATTTATAATTTAATTTACAATTAAAGCTCTCTTGTAAACGGTGTTATATATTTTATATGATACTGAATAATAATCAATTAATGAGTGGCCAGAGTTAAGTTAAATGCATGAGTCCAGGAAAAGATATCAATCGCAAACCATTTCCTTAAAGGGTTAATCACACAGACCTCCTTTAGGTTTTGGCTTAATTTCGTCCAAAAATACTGTTTGTCATTTTTCATCATACGGTACCCCTGCTTTTTTTAAAATTCATCATGGACACCCCTTCCGTCAGTTTTGCCGTTAAGTGACATCAGATTTCGTCACATTTCCATCCACAAAATACAAATTTACCTAAATAGCCTTAACTTTAGTTTGACAAAACTTGTATAAAATAAAATAATCAGTGCAAGTTCAAATGACGATTCTGCCCTTGTAGTCAGTCAACTTAATCTGCCTTACGAAGTTGGCGCTTAAACTAGGGAAATTACTTTGTTGCCCTTAAAATTTGAATTTAAGTTAATACACGTTGCAGTAGCCGTTGGAATGCAACCGTTTATACAGCAAGCCAAACGTGTATTGGACACTATAAAATGAAGACAAACCCAGCAAATGAAACACACAAAAAGCAGAAAAATCAAAACAAAACAAACCTAAACTCACAACTCTTCAACACAGCAATTCATCAACAGCAGGTCAGAACTTGAAAAACACACAAACAGTTATCAAGAGTAGTTCATCTACATGAGTGCAAGGCAAGAGGTCAGAACTTGAAAAACACAAAAGCAGTTATCAACAGCATTTCATCCACATGAGTGCAAGCCAACAGGTAAGAACTTCAAAAAAAAAACAAAGGCAGTTGCAGGAAAAAACACAGAAGCAGTTCATCAACAAAACCAGCACAGAAGCAGAAGCAGTTCTTGAGCAACAGGTCAGAACTTCAGAGTGCAAAGCAAGAAAAGCTCAATATCCCAAAAGATGAGTCAATCAACCTCAAGGCAACAAGACAGTGGTTCAAGTAACACTTATGGTAGAAATGACATTATTAATGGCAACTTAATAAAGTTTAAAAACAGAAGATGCAAGTGTGGAGCAAAAGCAGCTGTGATGATATCTGAATCAGCAAGGAATCCTGGTAAACTATATTTTGTATGCAAAACAGGGACATGCAATTATTTTCGATGGTGGGAGCCTGATAATGAAGAAATTGACAAGTTTGAAGAATTTTGTCATGGTCAGATGGAAGAAATGGATACGAATGGTAGTGAAGCACTTATAAGTCAAATGCATAGAGATCTAAAGCAATTGATCATGAACAATGATATTTTCATGCAAAGAACTGAAAAACTAGAGAATGCTCTAATGTCGTGCAAAGTAGTTTACATTTTCATTATTCTGTTAATTACATACCTTGTAAAGATAATGTAGTGGGGAAAAAAAAGAAATAAAAATTCTGTCATTGCCCAATATCATTACTTGTAAATTAGTATCATTCTTATCAACAAAATCATAGCAAATGCATAAAGCAATGTGAAAAGACTATGTTAAATACAAGATGAAGAGACATTGTCTTAAATGTTTCCTTATAGGAATCTAAAGGACTATAATTTACAGTCTTTGTACAAAAAAACAACCCTTAACGCTATATGTGATAACAATTTTAGGTTGTTGTAAAACTAAAACCTACCAAAAAAAAAAAAACATTGCTTGCTATATACAGTCATGCGGTCTCACTGCATTCCTGGAGGTGACCCTGTGCCTGCATGCATGTTTGAAGTATACATGGTTACCAAAGAAAAGGTGAAAGCAAAAGTGATAGACAAAATGTCGAAATTTTTTACCTGTAGTTGCCCTTAACATGGTTGAACCCACTGACTGCTGGGGTGGTACTGGTGCTGTTGCTGGTGGCTGATAGAATGGTGTAAATTACTTTGCAGTTGGAGGTTGGTTGGATGCTGATAAATCAGAGCAAGTTATAAAAGATAAATCATAAATAGATATTATACAAATATTGATAAATGCAATAAAGGTAATACTTGATGTGCTTGAATCCATTGATTGATGATATGGTATATGAAATTGCTGAAGTGATGTTGATCCAGCCTGCCTTATTGTTGGAGATTGTTGGGTTACTGGTGTAAATAGGTAGAAAGATAATAATTAGTCAAAGTTAAGGGAGATACAAACAGGGAAAAAAGTTGCATGATTTTAATGCCAAAATGGAAATTTTTACCCTTCATTCTTCTTAATGTCTGTGAAACCACTGATTGCTGAGATGGTATAAGAGGTTGCTGAGATGAGGTAGGAGTTTGTTGAGATGAGCTAGCAGGTTGCTGAGATGAGCTTGGAGGTTGTTGAGATGAGCTTGGAGGTTGCTGACATGAGCTTGGAGCTTGATGGGATGTTGTTGATGCAGATGCTGTTGTTGATGGCCTCTGTCTCTGACACTTACACAACAATTACAATTAGTATATATTGCAACTGTGATAATATTTTGAAAAACAACTTCTATGCATATGACCTTATTCTATTTTGGGGCTGACTTGCAAGACCTTCTATTGTGATTGTATCCCCCACAATTTGAACATCGCATTGTGAACAAAGAGTTTGCAGGAGGGTCTTCATCAGGTGCCCTTCTTCTTGCTTTCTTAGGCCTGCCTGCCTTTGTTCTTCTCTTTGGAGCTTCCAGATTGTTGCAAGCCACCTCAGGCCATTCACTGTGGTTTGGTATAGGCCTCAAGTGGTGGTTGTATGCAGCTATATACAGATCTCTTGATAGTTTCTTATCCACAAACTGATTGACCTCAATCCTCCTTTCCTTTGCGCAGGCTATTGCATGGACACAAGGTATTCCCGAAATCTGAAATAAACCACAAGAGCAAAATCTAGCATCTAGTCCGACAATGTAAGCTCTTCCTTGACACACAACTTCAAACTCCAAAGCTCCACACCAATACACCTCCATGATTCTACTGAACTCACCTCTATCACTAATTATTTCCCTAATCCTATGACCAATATCTGAATGCCATCCTAGGCATTCTTTATACCTGGTATTGGAAAAAAAAAGAAATTAGTTGTTAATGATAAGGAAAGCAAAGTAGTTTACATTTCAACAATCAAAATGCACTTTTATGCCTAATAGAAAGTGAACAGAAATGGGAAGAAATAAGCATACAGAAATAGGAAATGAAGAGCAGTTAACTTACTTTCTTTGCATCCTCTTTATAATCTTTCTTCTTATGTCCTCTACCATTGTCAAATATGTTTGACCTCGATGCCTATTGATCCAAGAGTTGAAGGATTCAATGATGTTATTGGTGACATGGTCCACTCTGACTCTTTCATCAAATGCTTATCTACTCCAACTATTGGCAGGAATATTTGACAGGTACTTGAATGCCTTGTAATCCACAGATTTGATCTCCTCCATGGCAGTGTGGAAGTCATTAATATTACCAGCTTTGCATGCTCTCCAAAACAGCAACTGAAGACCTGGCCCACAATGTCCTTTCTTGAAATTATCAAACAAATGCTTTGCACAATACCTATAAGATGCATATGGCCACTTTAAATTTAAAGAATTAAGGATTCCCTTCTGCCTATCACTCATAAAAGTCATAGGCATCCCAGGTGCATCAACCCCTTCTAAATGCTCACCTAGATGTTCAAGGAACCAATTCCAAGTTGAGCTGCATTCCACTTCACAAATTCTTAATGCTAAGGGGTACATACCATTGTTAGCATCAATCTCTACAGCAGTCAAAAGCACTCCTCCCATTGGCCCCTTGAGATGACATCCATCTATACCTATAAATGGTCTACAACCTCCATTAAAACCAATCCTTTGAACTGGAAAACTAATGAAAAAGCCCTGAAATTTTGGAGATGCAGAAATTGACTCACAATCTGCCTTTACAAAGATAGTTGAACCAGGATTTGTTAGTCTTACTACATTGGCATACTTATGCAGTAGGTTAAGGGCTTTTTGGTGATCTTCTCCTATCACTTGAAGAGCTTTCATCTTTGCCCTGTATAATTTCTGTTTTGAAGGTTCCAACCTAAACCTTATCTTAATATCCTTCTCTAACCACTCAATTTCTACATTTGGATTATCCTTGATGATGTCTTCATATTGTTTGGCTATCCATATATATGTGCATTCTGGAGTATTAGGCTGTTTTTCACACCTATGATCAGGACAAAAGCTCTTAATTTTGAAAGTTACTAAGTCTTGGGTTAAGGAGGCATGAATCCTCCATGGACAGCCAGCAGCTGTACACCTACATGTAACTCTCTGTCTCTCATTTTTCACTCTTTTCAATACTATTCCACTCCTCACAAAATACTCTCTTAAGGCTTCTCTAAAATGGTGAATATTCTCAAAAGTCTGCCCTACCCTAAAGACTACATTTCCATCTGCAATTGGCCTAAATAAATGTTGCCTTTGAACTCTAGCCATTCTAGCACTTCCAACCTCTTCATCTGAACTGCTCATAATTTTATGGAAATGCTCACCATCACTCTGATAATGAGAGCTGTCATGTGATGACACCTCTTTACCACTTCCACTATCACTGCTCTCCCTCTCATTACTATGACAGTTGACAAATTCTGCATCAGATTCAGGCCTATAGTCTGCATCTGAGTCATACTCACTATGGCTGATAGAATGACCACCAGAATGACCACCAGAATGACCAATATACTCTACCTCATCTTCTTCTCTATGTGACAACTCAGGTTCAACTCCTACATTTTCAACATCTTAGGACAACTCAGGTTGAGGTCCACTAGTGTTAGTAGGATCATTTTCACCTTCATCACTCTCCCCAACATCATTTTCCCACTCATAATCTTTTTCAGGCATCTCACATGCTAAAGGTTCAGTGTCTAATGGTGTAACCTCAACTAACGCAGTTACTTCGAAAAGCTTATTTTTCTGGTACTCTCTCAATACTTCTAGAAATTTGGCATCAGTGTCAATGTCTATCCTATCCCCATTCCAAGGTTAAGTCAACACTAAATTTAACATCTCTATGATCATATACCCCTAGATGGCAAACCGTATTAGCTGCATTAAACAATCCTATCCTACTGACTCTATCATAGTCAATAAGCCCAATAGGATACTCAGACTCTAAATGTCTTAATGTTAAATAAATAGGATCCATCCTATCCTACTGCCATATGCATTCATAGATACGCAAGTGTATAAGAAGAAAGTTGAAACAAATAGAGAGAGAGAGAGAGAGAGAGAGAGAGAGAGAATCCATTAGAAGTTAAGTATTAAAAACAAAATATGTATGTATACATGCAAGATATACAATATAACAGCATGCATGCAAGATATACAATATAACAGCATGCATGCAAGATATACAATATAACAGCATGCATGCAAGATATACAATATAGCAGCATGCATGCAAGATAAACATTAACCACAGTTCATTCCAACACGTTATGTAATCTATCATCAATTTCTTCCATTAATTTCAAAAACCCCTAACACTTGAAAATTGAACGACCAGTTCAGAGGCTACAAATTGACCTTAAAAACTGACAAATCAAAACACATTCAACGCATGTATGTCATTATCACATGTTATGATATGAATTACCAACTTCTATTACCAAACATAAAAAACCCTAAATTTGTCACCATTTTAGGGTTTCAACAGAATGATTTCGACACAAACATTGGAATAATAGTAACATCTAACAATAGCACACTAAAAAACGCTTGAAATATGTAGAATGACAAAAAAAAAATCAGCTATAGAGTTCAGAAGTTTCGTATGTTTGCAACGTTTCACAACCATTACAAACAAACAGACACTTCTGAAACTTACAAGAACACTTACTGAATCACTAATCCAAGTGCTGCATGAACTTCCGCCAATTGAAAATGGTTATGGGTCGGCTTTCGATCGAGCAGAAGACAGCGACAATATTGTCAATGATCGAAGTGGGGACGAAGTGGGGACAAGGACAATCGAAGAAAGCTAAAAAAATAACAAGGTGGGGTTGTTTTAATATTTTAATCGATACTTTATATAGTGTTGACCAAATCTATTAAAATGACTCTTTTAGCCCTATTCATTCCATTTATTTACATATACTTAACGGTAAAACTGACGGAAGGGGTGTCCATGATGAATTTTAAAAAAGGCAGGGGTACCGTATGATGAAAAGTGACAAACAGTGTTTTTGGACGAAATTAAGCCAAAACCTAGGGGGTGCCTGTGTGATTAGCCCATTTCCGTAATGCATGCATTAATTAAATTTAGTTAAGGTTGTTCAAACTTTAATGATGTCATTGTTAAGAAAAATCGTTCCGACTTAGAGTGAGACTTGTGACATGTATAGTAATGCTAAACTTACAATCCAGATACAAATCCAAAATTTACAACCTGATCAGATGTAACAGTCTAAGTGATAAAATCCTACTAGAGATGAAACTTCCTTCACCTATTTTTTTCTTCTCTAATAAATTTTTACTATGTAGACACCAAATCAAGTTGTCGATTTTGAATTGTCTTTGGATTATAAGTCTTATATACGATATTTATATTTTTGTTCCTATACATCGAGCTACGTGCTAGAAATTAACAACAATGGAAATATTGATCCAAGTCCTTGCATTCATATATATAATTTATAAATCAACTCTGACCCATGATCAAATAGCAAGAGAAACAAATAATGCATGCATACATATGCAAGAGTCTGTCATGCCCTAAAGGCAATGCCTCCTAGCCAACCAGAGAATGCCACATAAGCACCCCATCAGCACACGTTATCGACATGCGCTCCCTGGTTGGCTGGGAGGGATTGCCTTCGAGGCATGACAAACTCTTTCCACGCAAACACCTCACATATGTGGGTCTACCATTCAAAGATGGTTTCGTGTCAAATTAAACCCAAAGAAAAACTATTAATAAATTCCACTGTTGCCTGATCCTTCTTGCAAGCAAGTAATTGTAATTGCTAGCTTCCTGGAAAAGCTCTATTTATATGGGAATTAAAAGTACAACACCTGATCTCTGTTTCTATTTCAAACTTCCTACACTATTCCATTCAAAGTTAATGACTCTTAAGACTAGACTACTAGCTTGAGCACTAGTGAAATCCAATTTGAAAGCGATTAATTTGCCAAAAAAGGATGATGTTGATTTCAACCCATTAGCCAAGTCAGACCACAATTCCAATTGTTGATTTGAATATATTGGAATTACAAATTTTTATTGATCTGCATAATTATATATATGAAAAGGATATTTTGACACAATTTATTGACACAAATTTCTTACCTTTGATCTCACCAAATCCTATGGTTGAGATTCAAAGTTAATAAATTACATTTAATGATGCCAACTCATTAATTATCTTAGCTATTAGATTTTGTAGATCAATGACTATAAATTTATATCTAGTTTGTGTTAAAACAATGTGTCAAAAGATCTCTTCCTATAGGTTTATATATATATATATATATATATATATATATATACACACCCCAAAATACATTTTGCTATCAAAACAATTTGTCAAAAGAACTCTTCCTAAGGTCATTTTATCAAACATAACTTCGTAAAGTTCAAAGCTTAATTTTTCATATCGCATATGATGATTCTCATAATCATAATCGTGAGTTTTGTACGTTCAAATAAAAAAAAATATTTTACTATTTATATATTTTAATAGATGTTACGATCACACATCGATAAGTATAGGATTAGTAGGTGGCTTATAAATCTATGGGCTCCTTCCCCCTTGCAAGCCGGTTTTAAGGGTGAATTCTACCATCACATTTGCCATCGCCCATACCATACCATCAACAGCTGTGAAAAATTAGTTTTAATTATCATGATTGTAGGAGTTAATTAGGAGGCATGATTGTAGGAGTTAATTAGGAGGCATGATTATAGGAGTTAGCAAGATTGTGGGAGTTAATTAGGAGCTTAATCCAAGATTTTTTTATTTACAGCCAGGAAACTATTTAATTATCCTTCCTTTTGTCAAGCCTAGATTGTAGACAATACGTTTGTATATATTAAGTCTTGTGTATGGAAAAAATATATGAATAAAAAATGTGAAAAACATTAGTATTCCACATGGTATCAGAGCATGTTCTACTCTAATTTTTTTCTGTTAGTTTCAATAGGCAAGCGTTTTGTCTGTTTCTAAAAACCCGTTGAAGCACCACCAAATCCACAATCACAACTTCAGTAATAAACGTCTGATCAACCAGCCTGTGATAACTCTCCAATCTTTGCATTTGGGGGTGGGTGGGGTGGGCGGGCTAATTCCTATCCAAAGAATCTTCCACTCTAGTTTAAGGATCAACTATCTTAGACGTGTCCAATTTGTTCTTGGGTAAATCAGGATTGTTGTTTTTTTTTTTTCTTTTTTCCATCATGAGTCGATCACATTTTTCTAATGTTTTTTCATGTTCCTTAGCTCAAGCAAGGACTCTTTCAACATTTTTGAATGCTTTTTACATTTCAAATTATCCATGGATCATTGATTCTGGGGCCACAGATCATATGACAAGTCACTCTAATTTATTTGCTTCTTATACCTCTTGTTATGGTAGGAAAAAAGTGAAAATTGCCTATGGTTCTTTGTCCTCTGTTGCTGGAAAAAGGAGTATTCATATTTTAGAACATCTCTCCCTTAATTCTGCTCTACATGTTCCCAAACTTTCCTGTAATCTTCTTTCAATTAGCAAGATTATCAAAGATCTTAATCGTATTGCTAAGTTCTTCCATTCCGACTGTGAATTTCAGGATATGCGCACAGGAAAGTTAATTGGCATTGGTAAGGAGATTGATGGACTCTACTACTTTGAGAGTGAACCTGTTGGTTTAGGTAATCTATCTCTCACACACTTGAGTTCTTCTAAATTGGATTCTAATCAAGAAATTAAACTTTGGCATAAAAGATTGAGTCATCCAAATTTCCCATATTTGAAAAAGTTGTTTCCTAATTTATTTGAGAACAAAAACCCCAAAGATTTACAATATGAAATGTGTGAATTATCCAAACATCACCGAGCACATTTTCTGGCACACAAATGTGAAGCATCACAACCTTTCTCTCTAGTCCATAGTGATATTTGGGGTCCCTCTCGTGTCAACAACATTTCTGCGGCTAAGTGGTTCATTACCTTTATTGGTGATCATACTTATGTCACTTGGTTGTACTTGCTAAAAGAAAAATCTGAAGCTGCAAAAATATTCCAAACTTTCCATCAAATGATTAAAACCCAACTTCAAGCCAATCTTCAAATTCTTCGAATTGATAATGGAAGAGAGTACTATTCCTCAATACTTGACTCTTACTTGAGAGATCATGGGATTCTTCATCATACTTTTTGTGTGGATACACCCCAAGAGAATGGGGTTGCTGAGAGAAAAAATAGACAGCTCCTTGAGTTAGCTAGAGCTTTACTATGTACTATGGGGGTTCTTAAAAATTTTTGAGGTGAAGCCATTCTAACTGCAGCCTATCTTATCAATAGAATACCATCTAGGGTCTTGAATTTTAAAACTCCACTTGACACACTTAAAAACTCATATCCTTTATCAAAACTCTTTTATTCCTTTTCACCCAAAGTATTTGGTTGTATGTCATTGGTTCATATTCATGATCATAATCGAGGGAAACTTAATCCAAGGGTTCTTAAATGTGTTTTCTTGAGGTATTCTTTGACTCAAAAAGGTTACAAGAGCTATTATCCGCCAACTAAAAAACTTTTTGTGTCCATGGATGTTACTTTCTTTGAGCATGTTTCATTTTTTTACCAAATCTTCTCTTCAGGAGGAGAGTAGTAATGATGAAGATCAGTTTTGGTCTACTTATGTCCCTAATTTCCAAGAGTTTTTTTTTTCTTTCTTAAATATTGCTCGAAATGTCTAAGGGTCTTGTTTTGCTCCAAATGTCCAGGGGTCTTGTTTTTCCCCTTATGAGACTAAGAATTCTCATGTACTTGAACCTTTTGAGTTGTCTAAACCTTTATCTCAAAGTCTTGATGATGATGTTCATACTTCTTCTTTAAAGAACTCTCAACCTTTGTCTTCACCTTCTTTGACTCCACTTGCATGCGTATAAAAACTGTAAGCTGAAGGTTTACTCAAGAAGGAATAAAACTCAAACTCCTCAACCATACCAATCACCTGAATCGGGTGTTGAAGATCCAGAAAGCACAGGTAACTCATTGATTCCTGTGAAAATTCTACATTTAATGTTCTAATTTTTAGGAATCAATGTTCTGATTTTTAGGAATTAATGTTCTGATTTTTAGGAATTAATTAGCTGAAATAAATAGATTTAGTCATTGACTAAATCTGGTCGATTAGTTGTCTTTATTATACATCCCTTGAATAAAGGGATTATTATTTTAATTCTTTCCTTATTTATGGGAGATTTGTATGGCAAACCAGTTGTCTTTCTCCTATATATTTCCTTGTACCTTGTACTAGAAATTCATTCAGAAATAAAGTTAATTTATTTTCTTTTTCCTAAATTATCTTCATGGTATCAGAGCCAGAAATCTAATTTCTTCTCCCAAAAATGGTGAAATATGGTGCTGCCATGATAGGAGATAATCCTAAATCCCCAACTTCCGGCCAGTCCCATGAGACACCTCACTCTTCCTCCATCACCACTCTTTCCAGTGGTGATCTTTCTTCTCTTCATATCACAGCCCACAAGTTGGATGGAAAAAACTATCTACAGTGGGTACAATCTGTCAAAATTGTTATCTGCGGTCGAGGCAAACTTGGTTACATCACAGGTGAGCTTGCTGCTCCCTCACCAAATAGTCCTACCTACAATACTTGGATGGCTAAAAACTCTATTGTTCTTGCATGGCTTATCAACTCTATGGAGCCCAAGATTAGTCGTCACTATTTGTTCTTCAAAACGGCTAAAGAAGTCTGGGATGCAGTCCGCAGAATGTATTCAGATCTTAGCAATGCTTCCCAAATGTTTGAACTCCGGTTAAAACTAAAAGCTTCAAAGCAAGGTACATGCTTAGTTACTTAGTACTTTTCTGATCTTTAAGATTTATGGCAAGAACTTGACCTATTCAATGATGATGACTCATGTTGTGCTGAGTGTATTGTTAAACAACGGTGCAAGCTAAAAGTGAACGGGTGTATGATTTTCTGGCTGGGCTAAATCAGAATCTTGATAAAGTTCGTGGTCGTGTGGTAGCCCGAGATCTTTTTCCTTCAATAGAGGAGGCATTTGCTGAAGTACGACGTGAAGAGGAATGTTGTAAGGTGATGTTATCTGATGATCCTTCTCCTCTCACATCTAACTCAAAAGGATCTGCCTTGGTGTCCAGGAATTTTACTTCGAATGGGAAATCCAATCATGATCCACGCATGAAAAAGCGAGGTGAACGACCTTGGTGTGATCACTGCAATCGACCTGGTCATACCCGTGAGAAGTGTTGGAAACTCCATGGCAAACCTCCAGATTGGAAGCCAAAGGGAGCAGCAGAAAGTCGTGGTTTTACCTCAGCCGGAGAAACGCCACAGCCTAGACTTGAGACAAACCTGTTTACCAAAAAACAGTTAGAACTGCTTAAAAAAATGTTCAGTCCCTCTTCACTAGCACCACAAACCTCTCAACATGATCCTATTGCGAGCACAAGTTTGGTGGCGCAAAGAGGTAATCCTGTAGTAGCTTTTAAATCACATATGGAAACCTCAACTTCTTGGATAATAGACTCTGGTGCGTCGGATCACATGACTGGTAATGTTTCACTTTTCCATACGTACAAACCTTATTCAGGAGACTTTATGGTGAGAATAACTGATGGGTCTCTATCCAAGGTCGAAGGAATGGTTTCAGTGGTCATTTCTGATAATCTAACCCTAAAATCTGTCCTGTTGGTCGCCAAATTATCTTGCAGCCAATTTTTTGTTAGTAAACTTACAAGAGATATGAACCGGGTTACTAAATTTTTCTCTACTCATTGTGAATTTCAGAACTTGGAATCGGGGAGGACGATTGGCAATGCTAAGGAGTGTGGTGGACTCTATCTTCTCAAGACTCATAGTAATCCGTATGAACAAACTCTATCTGCTAGTAGTGTGTCATTTTCTGGTTTGTCCAATAACGAAAATGCTATTATGTTATGGCATTATAGATTAGGAAAGTGGCCAAAGCGTTAGTGAGCCCAAAAGGCATGACAAGAAACTCATAGTGGCCCTTTTATGTTCAAAATGCTATCTTGGAAATATCTTCCTTCCGATCTCTAATTTGATGATATCTCGATTTCAAGTCCAATTTTGAATATACCGAAGGACGATGGAGGTCATCCAATAATTCATCAATCATTGATATTGGGAATTTATTCGACAACGTAACCTTGTTAAGCGCTCGGTAATCTACACAAAAAGGCCAACTGCCATCTTTCTTTTTCACTAATAGCACCGGACTAGAAAATGGACTCACACTATGCTATATTATTCTCTCTCCTAACATCTCTTTGATCAACTGTTCAATTTCATCATTTTGTGCATGTGGATATCGATAGGGTCGTACACTAACTGGAGATAGTCCTTCCACCAATCAAATACTATTATCCTTTTCTTGAATAGGTGGCAAGCCTTTCGGCACCTAAAAAATTCCTCTATGCTTTTCTAACACAACCTGAATTGCTGTAGGAGTGTTCTCTTCTTCTTTTTGTCCTTTACTAACTGCCAATAGACACCCAAATTATACCAAATAACCATGTCCCTCTTGCTGCAATGTTTTCATCATTGATTTCAAGGAAGCACCAATTTTGCTAAGGCCAACATCACCCTTTAAAATTATAGAGTTACCGCCCACATTGAATTTCTTCTTTAATAGCCTCCAATTGACTACCATATCTCCTAAACTTCCTAGCCATGGCATATCCAACACAACATTTGTACTACCTAACTCCAATGATAAAAAAATCTTCCACGACTGTAAGTCCTTGCATTTTCAAAACCACCCTTTTACAAATTCTTTTTCCTTTAACGGAAATTCCAATGCCTATGATTACACTGTAATTAGTAGTTTCATTTATAAGAAACTCTAACTTCGTAACTAAATTCACAAAGATGAAGTTATGAGTAGCTCTACAATCAATAAGAACAATTACCTCATTATTCTGTATTTCTCCTTTCAATTTCATCATCCCAGGAGTATTGAGGCTTACCACTTAATTAAGAGAGAGTTCTACAGTTCTGCTCACCTTTTCTGGCTGTTGATTAAATGAGCCATTAACATTGTCTAGTGCATTTTCTTCCTTAACGTCCTATACCAATAAGAGTTGAAGCTCTCTATTCTTGCACTGGTGCCTAGGTGAGAATTTATCCTCACAACAAAAACTTAACCTGTTCTCCCTTTGATCTTAATGCTCAGTTTCAGTTAAGCGTTTGAAAGGTGATTCATGATTCTACGTTGAAGCTGATGGCATTGTGTTGAAGGTTTTGTTTGCGGTGATCGCACGCAACTGGAGTGGTGCAGATGTGTTGAGTTCTCCTTTGGCCTAGGTTCTATTAACCTTAGTGATCCTTTTGAGTTGTTGGGCTATGGGATGCCTATAGGATCTTTTTTTTTGTCTTCAATGCGCAAGGCCATCCCCATCAATTGGCTCAAAACCATAGGCTGAAGTAAACCCAACTTTGCCCTAATCATCAATTGCAAACCATTAATAAAAGTGCTTTCGAACACCTCCTTCGACAATTCCACCAATGGTGCTGCTAATGTTTCAAACTCATGCCTAAATTCAGCTACAGTTCCAATTTGTCTAATCGAAAGAAATTGCTTACATAAGCTATCTTCTTAAGATGGTCGAGGCCGTAAGAGCAATTGATGTTTCAAATCATTCCAATTCGCAAATCCTCCACGACCCATTGCCCATTGGTATCAAGACAGGGCATCGCCATCAAGGCTAACTACTACCACATCTAACTTCTCTGACTCTCTAAACCGCTAAAGGTTGAAGAATCTTTCAACCTTAAAAATTCAAGCATCGGGGTTGTCTCCTACAGACATTGGCATCTGATGAACACATAAATATGCATGTTTAATAAGAGTTTAATTCATCATCTTGCATTAATAGTGTCATTAAATTCCTCAACTTAAGCATATTTGTAGCATTTGCATCTTTGGAATTAATTTCTCTTAATTTTGGTTTTATTGTAGGTTCGGTAAAATTGGCATAACTTTCTATTTATAGATCAGAATGGTGCAAATCTTAATGTTTTGGAAAGCTGATTCAATTGTCTACAAGATTGCATTTCACAAGCATCATCAAATTCGGGCTCTTAGTGGACCAAAATTGGGCTTGAAGTGAACCCATCTACAGTCTCGGCCCAGTCTGACCAGGCCTCAGTATTTGGACCGTATCTCTCAAAATACGTATCCAAATTGTGCAAATCAATATGTTCTAGAAAGCTGAGAGAAATATCTACAATTTCATGAAGACATGTGATTAAAATTCTCAACATTTCGATGTCAAAATTGATGGTCAAAGTCGGTGCCTAATGATCCCAATTGTCAAAGATATTTACAACTAATATTTGACAATTATGCCCTTGTAATTTGACAAGTTTGCCCCTGGATGTATCTATAAATAGAGGTGCCTTGTGACCCATTAGGGCATCTTGGCCTTGGCTGGAACATTTTGGCTTTGGCTAGGATCTTGTATTGTGTTTTGTGTGTTTATGTTATTAATGAATTTCCTTTTTCTTGCATTTTATTTTCTTTCTATTATAATGTTCTTCTAAATTCTCTTTTGCTAAGGTGAAAGGGTGAAACCCTTGATATGAGAATAAGGATTCTCTAACCCTTAATATGTGCTTAATAATCTTAATCTTATAATGTTTATTCAATATGATTTATATTTAATTTCTTAATCAATCTTGACACCACTCGTAAAGTGGAGGTCTTGATCCATTGTCGACAATCCTTGGCACATCAAATGCTTGGATCCTTTCTAGATGATGTATGGTTCTTCCTTACCGACACGAATCTAGTTAGGAACCTTGATTTGTTGTAGACATATGATGATTGGCACATTGGATGCTTGAACCCATTTACAAGAAGTGGTATAAATATTGTAATGAAACAAATATAATTCATATAACTAAAATAGGTTAATTATCCTTATTCGAAATATCAAGGGCGGATCCCCTAACCTTAGCCTTCATTGTTATTGTGTTAATTCCTCTTGTATTTTAATTATTCTATTGTTTATGAACTTTTTATTTTATTTACTATGGTAGGTTCTACCACCTTATGAAATTGTTCTTTAATTTACTATGGTTGGTTATACCACCTATTTCCATGGATGGTTTTACCTCCTCTTGCTTTTTGTTTTATATTTGAATGATCGGTAATACCACCTACCATCTTACATACTTGTTGATATTATCATGTCACCTCTTTGAATCATCCATATCACATTTGTTTAGCTTATAATTTGTAACGCTTAAATTCCCTTCCTCGTGGATCGACCCCGGTCTCACCGGGTTTTATTACTTCGACACTCCTACACTTAGGAGACAATCCTTTTTCGGATGTGTCAAGTTTTTGGCGCCATTGCCGGGGAAGGTAAAAGTTGGCGTACAAAATTGTAAGTATTTTCTTTTCCCATTTCTATTTTTATTTTTCTTGCATACGTTCATTTCTTCTCTCCCCATTTCTATTTTTATTTTTTTCTTGCATGTGCTCATCTTTTCTTTCTCTTTGCATTAGTTGGTAGAATTGTTTGTAGCCACTCATCTTCTTGGAAAACATGCTCATACCCAACCAAGGACATTAATGGATTACATAAGAACTCATGCACAATCATGCATTGTCTTTCCTCATGATGTAAAATATTTCAACCATGAATCGGATTTCATTCAATTCTTACCCCACTTTCATGGCCTAGATGTTGAAAACCCATTTTTGCATTTGAGAGAACTTAAAGATTTTTGTAATATCTCTTGTGACCTAAATTGTAGCATAAACATCTTTAGATTAAAGCTTTTTCCTTTTTCTTTAAAAGATAAAGCTAAAAAATGGCTACAAAATCTTAGGTCAGGATCTTTTAGTTCATGGGATGAAATGCAACAACAATTTCTTAAAAAATTCTTTCCTCCCTATAGAACAAATTCTCTCAAAAGGCAAATAATCAATTTCACTCGAAAATAAGGAGAGACCTTTTATCAATGTTAGGATAGGTATAAAGATTTGCTTAATACTTGTCCTCACCATGGTTTGGAAACATGGAGACTAGTTTTAATTTTCTATGAAGGTCTTACACATCAAGCTAGGCACATGGTAGATTTAATGTGTAATGGACAATTTGAAAACAAAGACCCTGATGAAGCTATGGATTACCTAGACTTTCTAGCGAAAAATGCTCAAAATTGGAACAATGTTGGCACCTATGAGGTACCGAGAACATCTAGTAGAGGCATTTATAACATTAGGGAGAATCATGATCATCATGCTAAATTTGCATCTCTAGCTAGAAAAGTCGAGGATTTAGAAATGTGGTATATGCAAGAAATTGTCTGTCACACTTGTAATTCTAGTAATCATCCTACGGATGATTGCCCAATTATGCCTACCTTTAGGCCCAATTATGCCTACCTTTAGGAAAAGTCTCCATGAACAAACCAATGTTGTCAACACTTTTCAAAGGTCAAATCCTAATCTTTCCTCACAAAATTTTGGATGGAAAAATCACTTGAATTTTGATTGGAGGAATGATAATCATGCACAATCTTATCAACCTCCCTTTCAGTCATTTCAAAATTTTCAAAAATCTCATGATCATGCACGTTATGAGGATCTCGAAGAAACATTGAATTCATTCATTGCAAAGCAAGAAGATTTTAATAGTCAAGTTGCTCAAACTATGGCAAACTTGAATGATGCTCTTGAAATACTTGCATTTGCATTTAGTACTCATGAGAAAGGTGTGTTTCCATCTCAACTCAAGCCAAACCTCATCAATCTTCATGTGAGTAATCCAAGTAGCCAACATCTAGATGAAGATTCGGTAAGTGCTCTTCATGATGGTAAGGTTGATCAAGAACATATTTCTAACCCTTATGAGAAAGATGATGAATCAATCCTAAAGGGTAAGGAAGAGGTTAATCAACTTACACCTAACAAAGAAAAGACCGAATCCTCACTTATGCATCATGCAAAGGAATTTAACCAAAATTTTGATATTAATGAATTTTTCGAGCATGATGAAAATGAGGAATCTAATGAGACAAAAACTAACGTGGAAGACTATATTCAAAATGAGAATTTTTCAAGTCCTTCAGAAATTGGGTTAACCATTTCATTTGAACCAAGTATGCAACTAGTGCCCATTGCTTCTAAAGAATT